>CM066203.1:54739265-55239265 GCA_033675215.1 Rhodiola kirilowii | reverse complement strand
GCTGGTCATGGAGGAGGAGGGGAGGTGGCTTTGGCCACCTCTTGCACAAAGCCGCCGGTCACTTGTAGGGGAGAGGAGTTTTTGTGTGGTTTTGTGTAGTTTTCACAAAACAATCAGTCCAATTTCGCTCCGGTCTGACTTTGGTTGTTCCTCGGTTGGATTTGTATTAAGTGATTCCACGTCAGGATCTTGAGATTTCTTCAGTCGGCGTCTGATCTTGACCTTGGAATGACTCGTAATATCTTTTCAGCGTAAAATCCTCTCCTTAGCGTGTTTTCTCTCTAGTCTCCAAAATACCCTGTAGATATAAATCGGAACTAACAAGCAAAAGTTAAATAGACAAACAGTCTAATTTAGTGGGTTTTACTGTGTTTATGATTCGTATAATTATGGTCCATCAAGCATGCTATGACTTTAGTTTCAAATTTTTGTTGGCACTTAAGACACCTTGTGCACGTTTTAGAGGATGTGATTTACCATCTTGTTTGAATTGTTTAAACTTATGCCATGATGTTATCGTGTGACTTGTGATGCTCTCTTGCTCATACTTGAGTTTTAAATTACCTTGTATGCCACTTGTTACTTTTGACCTCTCATCAAGGAAAGTATTTGCATCACGTACAATCAAGTTTAGCACATTGACGTCTCTATTATATCTCGTTTTGTTTATTGTTTGCGCTTAGGGACTAAGCTATATTTTAAGTGTGAGTGGGTAGTCGCATAGTTCACTCATATCATGTCATGCCTATCATTTTTGAATGGACACTTGCATTCATGTACTTTATCCCAATTTTATGAGTGTTTTTACTATTGAAGGCTTGTGACCATCATTTCTCAACTTCTATAAGTCACATCTAGCTTACATTTCACTTTTACTTGATTTAGAGTCTAGAACCGAAATAGTTCTAATGAATGCACATTCTTGTGAATCAATATTTCATTGCTATCTTTTGCCTATCTAGAAATCTAAGCATTTTTTGCGCATGCTTTGAACTTAGTTTTTACCAAGCACACGTTGAAATCTTCATGAAAAACTTAAATCTCTCGATTGCTTTTGGGTGACTTTAGTTCTCTTGTTTAGTGCCTTGTTTGTGGTTGTTTCTCACACATTCCATATTCACATTGGGCATATTGTCAAGTTTTTAGTGTGGAGTCAAAAGAGGGCAAAAAAATAGGCCCCGGCAAACAAATTTTGTGGTCAAAGAGGGCAAAGCCCCGACTAAAATTTTTCTCGAGTACTAGAGAAGTTTTGTTCCAAAAAGATACAAATGTCGGGGGTTAGGAAGAAAAGTCCCCCCTCGAAAGCATTTGTAGGCCAAAGGCCATTTCAAAAAAAAAATATGTGAATAAAATTCACGTAAACTTGACTTTATGTCCTTCCATCATCTCGTATTTGTGTGAATTCATCATGTGCATTGTGTGCTAGCAAGTTGAGCTTTGGGACGACCCTTGTGATTTCACGTAAGCTATTGATTGGTTTATACTTGTTTTGAAGAACTCGTGTTGTCAAACTCCTCTTTCCTTATGGATTATGACTTTAGCGTCTAAAACTTGGAAATGAGTTTTATATCGTTAGCCCATGGACTAGCCCTAGCTAGCATAGGTGAGCGATTGGCACTTTTTGTGCAAACTATCATCGTGTTTCAAAAGCCTTGCATTGAAAATGAATAGACTTCTAGGTTAGGCGCACGATAGCTCTAGTATTGACTTCCTTGAATGTGCACACTCATATGGTCTTAAACGGTTTGAAAACTCTCTTGAAATGTATAGTGATTGTGATGCTAGTTTGGGATGTGAAGTTGGTTTTGAGAAATCTACGCCTTAATTGTTAAACACTCTTGTTTTCGCTCTTATGGGATAAACGCATGTGGGATTTGTGAGTATTTCCGTTTCTGAAAACTCTCACGAGACTATAATTCGTCCACTATGGTAGCCTAGGGGTTTAAAGGCTTGGTTCATATGCTAAATGCACTCGTAACACCTACGAAAAGGAGTTAGATTGTAAATATGTGTTAGAGTAGTTAGAAATAAAAGCTTGAGAAATTAAATGGATGTTGAGAGCAAATGGGCGACAAAACATAATGACTTAGCTTTTCGCCATTTGTTTTTCTTTGTCTTGATCTTATTGTTTGCTCGGGATGATCAAACTCTAAGTGTGGAGTGTTTTGATGAGTCGAATTCTTGACTATAATTCCTCTACGTTTATTAGATGTTTTGATCCGTTCCGAGTCTATTTCGATGCCATTTGACCCTCTTGGTTGCCATTTCAGGTTAGAAACCGACCTTACGGTCTTCGGCCTCAAAAAGATCAATTCTTGAAGAAAATTGAAGTTTCAGAGCAAAATATGAAGTTTCGGACAAAACAGGACAGACTGACATTTGCGGAGTATTTTGCATGCCCAGATCGCATACGGTGTCCGAATGGGTTGATTCAAAGCTTGTTGGAAAGCTAACTCAAAGGGCTATAACTCTTCAGTTTAAGCCAAGATCAAATTCAGACGTGAAGACCTTAAAAAAGCCCCAATAAGTCAGACCTATTAGCAGAACTCTGGTACAAGCTCCCATTGCTCTCTGATGCTTTGAGCCACCCGGTTCTGGTCTTTCACAAGATTGAGCCGCCCGGTTGGGGACCTCAGAGTCTCCAAACATGTCCAACTGGTCTGTTGAGTGATGGCTTCATTTCTGAACCGTCCGGTTGGACCAGAAACCCAAAAATTTTAGTTTTTGACTATAAATAAAAAGAGATGGTTTTGATCCAAAAATCTGATTTTTGGGGGGACTTGAGCTAGGGTTTTGGAGGACGAAATCAAGGGTTTCTAGAGAGAAAAGGACCAAGGCTTCAAAGGGAGGATCATCCATTGAAGATTGAAGATTCAAAGGGTGGAAGAATATCATCTACACTAGATTGGTTCATTCCTTCCATTGTATTTTCATTTATGTACTCAATACAATTTGTGTTTGTCTATGAACATGATTTGTGAGTAGTGTTTTGTATTCTAGGGTCCTATGGATCTTATGTGTGTTAATACTCCTTATCCATTATGAATAAATGCTAGAATAACATGTTTTGGATGATTGTGAATTACTTTGATTATTGAATACTCAAACTATGCACTCTAGGTGTTTGAGAAAATGTCTAAGTGTATGTTTTCGGTATATGACTTGAGTTAAGCACTCTATGTGTTTGAGAAAATGCCTAGATGATTAATTTCTATGGTTCTTTGGTCAAGTAGCCGAGAGGTAGAAGCTAAGGTATCTAGATAGCGAGTCATTAAGGAACCCTAGGCTAAGTAGCCGAGAGGTGGACGCCAAAGGTTCTCGAAAACAAGTAAATCACCCTTATTAGGTGGTGATCACCAGCGTGACCCATTCTAGCATTGAGATAGGCTTGGTCAAGACCGCTCTTGGGTATTGATCATTCAACTAGAGTTGATGATTGAGAACCTTGAGTTGGACGCGAGCTAAAAACATCGAGAGATTGAAGCTCACGTGCGAGGTGCTTCTTCCTTAAATCGAGTAAAAACATCGAGAGATTGAATTTGGTTTAACAGTCGCACGCCTTAATCTAATCATCTAAAACATGTATCTTGCATGAAATTGAACTCTTGGAGTCTAAAACACATATGAGTGAAGTAGTTCCATAGAGTACACCTTTAGCCTTGATAGTGACATTATCTCTAGATTCCTTAGATTATTTACATTGTTTATATACATTTGCTCTAATAACCACATCAACCCAACCTTTCAAAATTAGAATAGACTCATCGGAACAAAATTGAATAGTGTATAAGTTTAGACTTGCTCCTTGGACGACCCGGTACTTACCGGTTTATAAATTGTTTTTGATCAAATATCTTGCATTGTCGATCACATAGATTGAAGTGCATAGTATTACAACGCATCAATCTCTCCACAAAGTTATCTTATAATGGTCAGGAACTTTCCTCCAATCGTTGAAGGTGATAGGAATTCGAGAACGAGCCACCATACCCAAGAAGCTCCTCCAAGTGTCTCCATTCTTCCCTTTGGGATTACCCTTAATATTGAAGTTGATCGTGATCTTGGAACCAGCCGTTGTGTTTTGCTTAATCAACCTCGCCATGTATACATGGCCTTTCTTCTGTCTCGGTGTGCGAGAAGAGACACAAAAATCATCCTCACCGCTGCTGCTGCTAGCCATGATCCTGTAATGGAGTCACATTAAATGTCAGATTAAACACATTAAATATATGAATACATAAATGATGATGATTATTAAACAAATAAAATGACGTGTGATAATGAAATAAGTAGCATATACAACATAGCACAAATTAAGTTTCTTTATCAATCCATATTCCTTCATCGTGATCTTCTCGCAACTATATTTCATCATCAACTTCACTGTCGTCGTTGTCTACTGGAACCGTCGTACAAACGGGTAGGCAATCCTCATTCATCTCTTCAGATGTACCACTGATCAACTGTTGTTTTCCATTTATCACAACATACTGATTGTTGTTCGAAGGGTCTTTGACAGGTCGTCGTCGGTACTTGTAAATTTAAATTTATAGTTCCACTTACTCTTGGTTAGTATAGCGGCAAGCAAGGGGTCGAACCCAAGAGAGCTAGAGCGGTTACATGTTGTTCTGTGAAAAGAAAGACAGTTGGGTTGTGAGAGATTTGGAAACAGTGCAAAAATAGGAAATTAACTGGGAGTTATCAATCAGGGAGAATATTCAGACTATGGTTTCGTATTGTGACTTATTATCATCGAATGCTAACAATCTAATTCAATGTTTCTAAGTGTGGTCATCCCGACAAAGGTGACTTCTCAAATAACCCGACAAAGGTGTTATGCCACGACCTAGCCCGACAAAGGTGCTAAGCTTCTAGTTCCCCTAAATCAAGCAACCCGACAAAGGTGTTATTTGACCTAGATGTGCTATCTACCCAAACGACAAAGTAATAGGCGGATAATAATGATAGGAATATTGATCAACTAAGCTTTGCGACAAAGCATCCACCTAGTCTAGCAAGAATTCAGAATATATGCACGAGAACTAGTGAAACATGGAATAGCATTAAGAATGAAGTCTCAAACGATAGTCACGATACATGAAACCCTAGCCCGAATAGAGGTCTTAGCTATACATGGCCATGGAAACAAAAGGCAATAAAAATAAAGGAAAGATGTTCTTCTCTATTGTCGAACGAAGGAGGGCCGGAGCCGAAATGTTGGAAAGCGCCGAGGAGGACTTCGGATCGAGAGGAGAGGAGAGCTCGAATTATCTGTTGTGGGAAGATTGAAACCCTTGATATGAGGCTATATTTATAGAGGAGACTAGGGCTTCAAAGTTTCCAAATTGAGGTTGGCCCATAAATGGTTTTAGGAAACATGTCCTAAAACCGACTTTGCTTGGCTTGTAAGTTTACTTGCTTTGCAAGTCTTCCAGATTCTTCCAGGACCTTCTAGAAGCCTCTAAACCACCAATGAACGAGGAGAAGACGAGCCAAGATTTGTGACTTCGAACTCGGCTTGGGCCGGCCTTGACTCGGTTTTGGACGGAACTAGGCATTTCTCAGGAATGGGCTGGTTTTACTCGTGCGTTTTGTGTGGAAAGTGAGATCATCCGAGTTTTTGGGTATTTCGAACAACTTGGTCATGCCAGATTTGCCAGATTCACCCGTCTGGTTGAGCAACTTGGTTTCGGTGCCTATCAGCGCGCGCGGGACCTTTGGAATTGGGCCAACTACCAATCTGCTCGGGCGTTCTCCTTGGTTTTCCAACATTGTCCACCTTGTTTGGTATTTTGATCACTTTGCTCGAGGTGGATTTGTCAGATCAGCTCGTTTGCCCGAGCAACTGGAGTTTGGTGCTAGACGGCTCGGCTGGGGCCTGGATCTGCTCGACTGGCGCCTGGATCTGCTCGAGACTCCTCGGGCGCTTGTCGAGTTTTCTTGGGCTCTCCTCCAATTTCCTCGGGCATTCCTTAGGTCAAGTGTAGATAGGTCGGTCCTCAACTCCTTGTGATGTTTTTAGCACAGAAAGCCATCTTTTAAGCACGATTCCCCTTAGAGCTTCCAAATCACCTGAAATACAAAACAACACTAAGAAGTAACTGTTTGTATAATAAAGTGCTGGAATTGAAGGGATTTGTTGACTCGATGAGTCGTATAAATGCGGCTCATCAGTCTTTGACATAAAACACTTGTCTTGCTTGTTCGGCCATAATGAATGGCTCATCCTTATATCCTCTCTTTGAAAATCGACAAATGTCATTCCAAATTCATCGATATGAACCACCGAATTGTTAACCCATTTACATTTTAAAATGGGTACTCGAAACTTTACGTAATCCAACTCCCATATTTCTTGGATAAACCCAAAATAATTCACAGGCACAGATATTGGATTCCGATCTCTTGCGCTAGAAACATGAGTGGTTTCGGCAACAAGTGTGACACCACTATTTTGCACAACGATGTGCTCATCTTGATCTTTTGTTTGAAAACAAAATCCGTTAATATCATAAGCTTTCCACGTTTGTACAATAGGTCTTGGGCTTGCCATAAGCCACATCACCAAGTCATCATATTCTTCTTTGGAGTTGGTCTGATTATTTAAAACCTCATTACTTCTTAGCCATTCACAAAATGACCGACTGTGTTCTTTTTACAACCACTGCTCAGATTTTCCTCGGTATGTACTCCTCAATAAGTTTATGTGATCCTCGATGAAAGGTGTTATTTCAGGTATATGTTGCAGTACATAGAAATGAGCTTTTGTTAACTCATCAAATGACTTAGGCATCAGTTGACGTCGACTTGTGCCTTTTCCCAAGAATCGATCAAAATGACGTGGCCTTGGAACCCCAACCGCAGTTG
This sequence comes from Rhodiola kirilowii, assembly GCA_033675215.1. Classification (NCBI taxonomy): domain Eukaryota; kingdom Viridiplantae; phylum Streptophyta; class Magnoliopsida; order Saxifragales; family Crassulaceae; genus Rhodiola; species Rhodiola kirilowii. The sequence goes on along the minus strand of CM066203.1, from coordinate 55,232,398 downwards.
TATTTCCCAAAAAGTTAGTGCAAAATTCAACAGCCTCTTCAACTGTGTATCCTTGCACTATACATCCTTCGGGACTTTGTCTATTCTTCACATAGCTCTTAAGAACCTTCATATACCTCTCAAAAGGATACATCCATCTCATATGAACTGGTCCAAGAATTCGAACCTCACGCACCAGATGAACAGTAAGATGCACCATTATATCGAAAAAGCTGGGAGGAAAAAACATCTCTAGTTGGCAAAGTGTAACAACTATCTGCTCTTGAAGTCCATCAAGCTCCGATGTATCAATAACCTTAGCATATAAAGAGCTAAAAATTACGTAAAGTCTTTGTATAGCTGTCCTTACTTTGGGAGACATTATACCTCGGATTGCAATAGGCAAGAGTTGTTGCATCAATGTATGACAGTCATGAGATTTTAAGCCATTCAATCGCAGATCCTTCATTGAAACCAAGCTGGCAATATTTGAAGAGAATCCATATGGAACTTTAACTCCCTTCAGACATCCGCACAAACTAGTTTTCTCACTCTTAGAGAGTGTGGTGCACGACGGCGGCAAATATGTACGCTTCCCTCGAGATTCAGGTGCTAATTTGGTACGAATATTCATCACCACCATATCGAGTCTTGCTTTAACTCCATCTTTTGTCTTTCCAGGAATGTTTAATAAAGTACCAAGCAGACTTTCACATATATTATTTTCAACATGCATCACATCAATACAATGTCTGATGTCAAGAGAATGCCAATTAGGGAGATCAAACAATATCGACCGCTTCTTCCATGGAGCCCTTTCAGTGGGCGAATTAGGCTTCCCGAATCGATTTGTAATATTCTGAATTTTTGAAGTATTTCATCGTCAGAAGCCGGTTGCGGTTCTATTCCGTGTCCAGTCTCACCATTGAAGGTAGCTTTCTTTCGCCTGAAAGGATGATGCCTCGGTAAGAAACGTCGATGTCCCATATAAACCATTTTTCGACAATTGCTTAAATGGCGTGCATGTGTCCCTTCCCCGCATACAGGACAAGCTTTGTACCCTTTAATACTATATCCGGACAAGTTACCATAAGCTAGGAAGTCATTGATCGTACACATCAACATAGCACGCATATTGAAATATTCTTGCCTTGATGCGTCATATGTGCGTACTTCTTCGTCCCATAAAAGCTTCAAATCATCTATTAGAGGAGCCAAGTATACATCAATATCATTTCCAGGTTTCTGAGGACCCGATATCAATAAAGAAAGCATCATATATCTACGCTTCATGGTTAACTTTAGAGGTAGGTTGTAGATAACCAAAATCATAGGCCATGTATTATGCTGACTACTGAGATTTCCATGTGGATTCACCCCATCAGTAGAAAGGCCAAGCCGTAAATTTCTAGACTCTGCTCTAAACACTGGGAATGTATTGTCTACTTTAGCCCATTGTAGTGAATCGACAGGATGACACATTTTCGTATCAACAACACGTTTCTCAGCATGCCAACGCATATTATTAGAATCTTCTGTGCCAGCAAATAATCTCTGAAACCTGGGGATCAGTGGAAGATACCATAATACTTTCGAAGGAGTGCCTTTAGATTTACCTTTTGGTTCTTTATTTAACTTGTAGCAAGAAACCTTGCACACTGGACATTCTTTCAGATCACTGTAGGCATTTCGATACAAGATACAATCATTGGGACAAGCATGTATTTTCGTGTACTCGAGGCCCATGAGACACATAACCTTCTTAGCCTCGTAAGTACGGTTAGGTAGGGTGTTCCCCTCAGGAAGCATGTCTTTCACCAGCGCCAATAATGCAGTGAAACTCTTATTGCTCCATCCAATTTTCGCTTTGAGATTGAACAACTTCAACGTTGCCGGATAGCCTTGTATATTTGGAACACTCTTCATACAATGGTAATTTGGGAATGACTCCAAAACATGTGGCGTATCAACAAAGTCATTAGCGACGTTGTTAACCATCTCCATTAGATTATCCTCTTCCCAATCATCATTATCCTCCGGCAAGCTTTCTACGGGTGGAGGCGCAACGTTTTGTTGTTCACCCTCGCCATGCAAATACCACACCGTATATCATGGGTTAATCCCCTTTAACAAAAGGTGTTTACGTAACTTCTTCGGTTTGACCTTTTTGTAATTCCAACAACCCATACACGGACACAAGACACGTTTCTAGACACATATGCTGACGCAAACGCACAAAAATCCATAATCCCTTTCTCGTACTCATCATTCAACCTATTATCGGACACCCACTCTCGATTCATTATAAATCCACTGCATGAAACGTGTAAATATTATTAGTTACATACTACTAATTTACACAAACAAACAATTACATTTGAGTGAATTAGAAGCACTCCAACAATTAAAAAGTAGTAAATGAGTTACATAAACTTGCGGTTTACCTTAGAATAGAAGCTTGCGAAGAAGATTCTTAATGGTGGGTGTGCAACAAGTAAAGACTAGAGCTATAAACAACAAGAACAAATTAGTAAACATGGAAAAATAAATTCAAATCTCCATGTTCATAGGAAAATAAGAAAGATTGATAACCATCAAATACCAGGAGTTAAAGAAGCGAAGAACCACCAAAGGGAAGAGGATGTAATGATGTTCAGAGGATAAAGTTGGAGAGGAGAAGCCTTCTCTTGCAAATCCACTAACAATGACTACAAGTAGTTAACGAATACAAGTTAGAAATTAAGAACAAAAGATTCCAACAACAAAAAATATATACCAGCAGCCATGAGAGCGACCTAAACACAGTGGCAAAAGATGAATGGCACTGCCATTGTTTTCTTGCTCATTTCATCATCAAGCACCAAAATATGAATTGATGATTGCAACACAAACCCTAAACATACACTAATACTTGAACACAGTGAATGCGTCGAGTGAAGTGGAGTGAATTACGAATTTGAGCGACGACGGATTCTAGCGGCGATGAGGAGCAAAGCCATCGAAGTCGAGTGGCGTGGCGACGTGGACCGGCGTCTGAGCAGGCGGCGACAGACAAGAAGCATGCGGCGAGAGACGAGACGAGGCGAATGACGGGGACAGTTTGCGTCTGAGCAGGCGATAAGAGATCGACGAGAAGCAGGTGGACTGAGTTCAAAATTAAACCTAAGTGTTTTTTACTCACTTTATGCATCGGTTTCGAAGAAACCGTTGCATAATGGCAACACTTATGCATCGATTATCTGGAAACTGTTGCATAAGGCACAGCTTATGCATCGGTTATCTGGAAACAGTTACATAAGGTACACATTATGCAACAGTTCATTGAAAACCGATGCCTAAAAATGAACCGAAGCATAATGCATTTTTCGAACCGAAGCATAATGCATTTTTCGAACCGAAGCATAATGCATCGTATGTAGGTTTTTTTCCAACATCCCCTGAATCCCAAGGCCTCCAAACTTCTTGGGTTTCTTTACCTTTGACCATTTAACGTAGTGTATTTTTCTCCGCAAATCTAAGCTGCCCATAAGAATTGCCTTTTGTATTTTTTCCATCTCTTGTGCTACGGAGATAGACATTTTATACATGGAAGCGTAGTACAAAGGGAGATTGCATAGCGCTGATTTGATGAGCACCACTCCCTCTGCCATTGATAAATTAACACTTCGCCAAGTTGCCAATTTCTGTTTGAAATTCTGGATGATCGGTCTCCATGTATTAAGCCTGCTCGTATTCGCACCCACTTGCATCCCTAAGTAAGTCATTGGAAATCTGCCCATAGGACAGCCTAGCTCATCCGTGAATCTCTGCACTTTGACATCCTCAAGACCAATGCCAAGGAATCTACTCTTGTCAAAGTTTATCTTTAGACCCGAGGCCGCTGCGAAAAGATTGAGGATTAGCTTGGTAGATCGTACTTCTTGCATATCAGCCCTGTAGAAAAGGACTGTAACATCTGCGAACTGCAGATGTGTCAATTTATCTCCATTTTTACGCAATCCACTCCACTGATCGTACCGGATTGGACTGCTTTGTTGAGAGTCCTCGATAGCCCCTCTGCCGCCAATAGAAATAGAAAAGGAGATATGGGATCTCCTTGTCGTAAGCCTCTCTCCATTGGAATTTCCTTCGTTGGGGAGCCATTGATTAGTATCGAAGTTGGACTGTAGAGTAACATTCAGCCATCCACTTCATCCATTTAGCTCCGAAGCCCATTCTCTCCTGGACCGATTTCAGATACTCCCAAGATATTGAGTCATACGTGATGAGTCGAATTCTCGACTCATTTATCCATCCATTTACGAAGAGTTTTGGCCCATTCCCGATGCTCTTTTGATGCCATTTGACCCACTTGATTGCCATTTCAGGTTAGAAACCAACCTTACGGTCCCCGGGTTAAAAAAGATCAATTCTCGAAGAAAACCGAAGTTTCGGAGCAAAAATATGGATTTTCGAGCATATTGACCTTTGCATCTTGTTTTGGGCGGCCAGCGCTCATACGATGTCCGAATTGGTCGATTCAAAGCTTGTTGGAAAGGTATTTCAAAGGGCTACAACTTTGTAGTTTACATCAAGATCAGATTCGGACGGGAAGAGGCTCTGAGGTGCCGAACCGGCCGGCTCAACACCAAGGCAAAATCTGAGACGGCCGGCTCAAGTGGTCAGAGAGTTCGGGACCTGTCAAACATCTCCGAGCCGGCCGGCTCAACACCAAGGGAAAATCTGAGCCGGCCGGTTGAGATCTGGGACAGTTTTTGCCTATAAATTCAGATCAAAATCAGGGTTTTTGGAATTGGAGCTAGGGTTTTCAAGCACGAAAAATCAAGGGTTTCTAGAGAGAACAAGCTTCCAAGGCTTCAAGGGGGATCATCCATTGAAGATTGAAGATCTTTGGTTTATTCTCTCCATTGTATCTTCATCTATGTACTCAATACATTTTGTGTTTGTCTATGAACATGATTTGTGAGTAGTGTTTTGTATTCTAGGGTCCTATGGATCTCATGTGTGTTAATACTCCTTATCTATTATGAATCAATGCTAGAATAACATGTTTTGGGTGATTGTGGTTTACTTTGAATGAATACTCAAATTATGCACTCTAGGTGTTTGAGAAAATGCCTAAGTGAATGGTTTTGGTATATGACTTGAGTTAAGCATTATAGGTGTTTGAGAAAATGTCTAGATGATTAATTTCTATGGTTCTTTGGTCAAGTAGCCGAGAGGTGGACGCCGAAGTATCTAGATATCGAGTCATTAAGGAATCCTAGGTCAAAAATATCGAGAGATTGAGACCAAATGTTCTCGAAAACAAGTAAATTACCCTTGCTATGTGGTGGTTACATGGCGACCACCCTTAGCATTGAGATAGGCTTGATCTTAAACCGCTCATTGGCTATTGATCATTGAGCTAGCGCTAATGATTGAGAACCTTGAGTAGGACGTGAGCTAACAACATCTAGCGATTGAAGCTCACGTGCGAGGTGCCTCTTCCTTAAATCAAGTAACAATATCTAGCGATTGAATTTGGTTTAATAGATGCACGCCTTAATCTAATCATCTAACATGATTGTTTTTGCATGAAATTGAATTCTTTGAGTCTAAAAACACACATGAGTGAAGTAGTTCCCTAGAGTACACCTTTTGCCTTGGTAGTGACATTATCTCTAGATTCCCTTAGTTTGTTTGCATTGTTCATTTTCATTTCCTTAGTAACTTCACCAATCCAACCTTTTGCACATAGGATAGACTTATCGGAACGAAATCGAATAGTGCTCATAAGTTTAAAGTTGCTCCTTGGACGACCCGGTACTTACCGGTCATTATAAATTGTTTTTGACTTGTACCTAAAAATTACAACGTTCAAAATGGCGCCGTTGCCGGGGAGCAATGAATTAACTAGAGCAGTAGAGTAGATTTTGTGAGATTTGGACTATTCTTGTAAATATTTTTCCTTTTCTTTTGTACATCCTATACACTCATATCTCTTGCTAATTTTTGTTCTATTATTTTGCGAGGATGGACTCATACAAACAACAAGTCTTTCACAATGAAGAATATGACCAAGAGGAGAAGCATCGAAATGCCTATTGGGAAGATCATGGCTATCCGGATGATAGCCAATACTCATTTGAAGATGCCTCCTACCCTCAATATCCCTTGGATCCTCAACCTAATAGTGGACCTTCCATCCTTGAATTGATTGCCATGCTTCAAGCTAGTCAAGAGGCCGAACGAGTTGATCTAGAGGCCTACCGAGCACAAGTTGCCCAAGATCGTCTAGACACGCAACAAGCTTTCCAAGCTTTATACCAACGCATGGATGAACTCCTAGCTCAAAGAAAAGTGTTGGAAAGCGCATTGGCGCGACAAGCAATGGAGAATGGGGACTTGGATAGAGAAGAAGAGGTTTCCGAAGAAGAAGTCCTTGAATCTAGTGATTATGAATTATCAAATGGCTCTTTTGAAAAGCTCGGCCAAGCTATCAAAGAGCTAGATGAAGACGATTCAAGCACAAAAGACTACACCCTCGGGACGCCCTCACCTCCACCGATGCTAGGCGAGCTTGAATCTCTTGAAGGCGATGAGATAGAGGAAGAGCATATTGAACAAAAAGGATTCCAAGAGTATGAAGACTTTGTTGAGGTATTTATGGACGTGACTAGGGAGTCACCTCGCATACAAGGAGACGAAAGTTTAATGAGGGAGATTGAGAATTGGGCACCCAAGGACACCATTGAAAAACTAAAGGAGGGTGTGCCCATCAAGCTCGAGACAAGTTTTGAGGACCCTTTCTTCACTACGACGTCTCGAGACAAGTTTTGGAGCTTCCAACCATTCTTTGCGAGATTATTCAAAAGGAGCTCCAATGACCCCTTAGCTCTAAAGGGTTCAACATTTTTGAAGGGGTCAACTTTCCAAAGGAAAGTCCATTGTAGACTTGATGGGAAGAAATTCAAATGGGACTTAAAGGTGGATTGACACGCTAAATCCAAGGCCCCGTGAGAAGGGATCCTAGCAAAGGACTTCTCACGAGTGATTCTATGGGGCGCTTTGCTACGTCTTTGCCAAGACGGGAAAAACTAGGCCCTCGCGGGAGGTAACCCGATTTGTAAGTCGTTTCATTCTCGTTCTTTATATTTAAATGTTTGGCATGATTTTGAGTGGATTAGACTTTAAATATGGAATGTGAAATGTGTGATTAGTGGGTAAAATTTTAAGTGTGGAGTGAGTTCTACTCACTCCAATCCCACTTCATAATTCCAAGTCCCTCCACTTTCCCTTTGATTTATCCATGAATAATGATGTTGCCCTTAGGGCTCATGTGCAAACTATGAAGGATGTAGATTACTTTCCTTGCTTGAAGTCTATGAAACTTGTGCCATGATGTTATTATGTAACTAGTGAAGCTCACTTGCTCATACTTGCATGGCCTTGTATGTCACTTGTTGCTTTTTAACCTCTCATGTTTTTCTTGCCATCAAGGGAGTTATTTACATCATGTTCGATCACGTTTAGCACAATGATGTTTTTTCTATTGATTGGGGCACATCTACAAACGAGGGGAGTTCCTATGCGCCTTTATCTCATTTTCATTATTGTTTGCGCTTAGGGACTAAGCTTGCTCTTAAGTGTGGAGTGGATTTATGCACGTCGTTCACATGCTCACATGTTTTCATGCCTTGCATATCATTTTTTGATGGACACTTGCATCTTTTGTGCCTTATCCCTAACATGAGAGTGTTGAAACCACATAGGCTTGTGACTATCGATTCTAGATCCCTATAAATCACATCTAGCCTATTCGTCACATTTATTGGATCTTGAACCTAGAACCGACCTAGTCCTACGAATGTGCATTCTTGGGAATCAATATCATTGCTATCTATTGTCTATCTAATTCTCTAAGTATTTTCGTTGAAATACCTTGGAACAAGTTTTAGCAAGCATTTTTAAAATTTCCACGAAAATCTTAGACCTTTTGTTTGCTCCTTGGTGACTTAAGTTTTCTAATTTAGTGTCATGCTTATGTTTGACTCCCGCACATTCCATACACTTTTTGAACATATTGTCAAGTTTTAAGTGTGGAGTCAAAAGAGGGCGAAGCCCCATTCAAAAAAAAAGAAAGAAAAAAAATGTTTGCGGTCAAAGAGGGCAAAGCCCCGACTAAAAACTTTCTCAAAGTACACGAGAAGTTTTGTGAAAAAAATCATACAAATGCCGGGGGTTAGGGAGGTAAGTCCCCCTCGAAAGCATTTGTAGGCCAAAGGCCGTTTCAAAAAGAAAATAAGAAGCACTTAAAACTTGGCTCTATGTTTTTCCTCCATTTTTCGTTTGTGCGGGATTCATCATTTGCATGTGTACTTGTTAGAATGACTTTTGGACGACCCATGTGCTTGCACGGGAGTATACATTTGGTTTATGCTTGTTTTTAAGAACTCATAGTGTCGAACTCCTCTTCCCTTATGGATTACGGCTTAAGCGCCTAAAACTTGGGAATGAATTCCATGTCGCAAACCCGTGGACTAGCCCTAGCTAGCATAGGCGAGTGATTGACGTTTTTTGTGCAAACTAAAAGCTTCACTTCTATTGTATTGCCTTGAAAATGAGTAGACTTTTGGATGAGACATTTGAAAGCTCTAGTATTGATGATCTTGAATGCACAACCTCATAGGATACTTAAATGGTTCAAAAGTTCTTTTGATGATAATGTGACGGTAATCCTAGCGTGGGGTGAGGACTTTGTTTTGAGAAATCATAGCCTTGGTTGAACACTTTTGCTTTCACTCTTATGGGATAAGTGCATTTTGGGATTTGTGAGTATTCCCATTTCTGAAAACTCTCACGAGACTATAACTCGTCCACTAAGGTAGCCTAGGGGTTTAAAGGCTTGGTGCATATGCTAAATGCACTCGTCACACCTACGAAAAGGAGTTAGATTGTAAATATGTGTTAGAGTAGTTAGTAATAAAAGTTTGAGACATTAATGGATGATAGGAGCAAATGGGCGTTGAACATAATGACTTGCTATTCACCATTTGTTTCTCTTTGGCTTGATTCTATTGTTTGCTCGGGACGATCAAACTCTAAGTGTGGAGTGTTTTGATGAGTCGAATTCTCGACTCATTTATCCATCCATTTACGAAGAGTTTTGGCCCATTCCCGATGCTCTTTTGATGCCATTTGACCCACTTGATTGCCATTTCAGGTTAGAAACAAACCTTACGGTCCCCGGGTTAAAAAAAGATCAATTCTCGAAGAAAACCGAAGTTTCGGAGCAAAAATATGGATTTTCGAGCATATTGACCTTTGCATCTTGTTTTGGGAGGCCAGCGCTCATACGATGTCCGAATTGGTCGATTCAAAGCTTGTTGGAAAGGTATTTCAAAGGGCTACAACTTTGTAGTTTACATCAAGATCAGATTCGGACGGGAAGAGGCTCTGAGGTGCCGAACCGGCCGGCTCAACACCAAGGCAAAATCTGAGCCGGCCGGCTCAAGTGGTCAGAGAGTTCGGGACCTGTCAAACATCTCCGAGCCGGCCGGCTCAACACCAAGGCAAAATCTGAGCCGACCGGTTGAGATCTGGGACAGTTTTTGCCTATAAATTCAGATCAAAATCAGGGTTTTTGGGATTGGAGCTAGGGTTTTCAAGCACGAAAAATCAAGGGTTTCTAGAGAGAACAAGCTTCCAAGGCTTCAAGGGGGGTCATCCATTGAAGATTGAAGATCTTTGGTTTATTCTCTCCATTGTATCTTCATCTATGTACTCAATACATTTTGTGTTTGTCTATGAACATGATTTGTGAGTAGTGTTTTGTATTCTAGGGTCCTATGGATCTCATGTGTGTTAATACTCCTTATCTATTATGAATCAATGCTAGAATAACATGTTTTGGGTGATTGTGGTTTACTTTGAATGAATACTCAAATTATGCACTCTAGGTGTTTGAGAAAATGCCTAAGTGAATGGTTTTGGTATATGACTTGAGTTAAGCATTATAGGTGTTTGAGAAAATGTCTAGATGATTAATTTCTATGGTTCTTTGGTCAAGTAGCCGAGAGGTGGACGCCGAAGTATCTAGATATCGAGTCATTAAGGAATCCTAGGTCAAAAATATCGAGAGATTGAGACCAAAGGTTCTCGAAAACAAGTAAATTACCCTTGCTATGTGGTGGTTACATGGCGACCACCCTTAGCATTGAGATAGGCTTGATCTTAAATTGCTCATTGGCTATTGATCATTGAGCTAGCGCTAATGATTGAGAACCTTGAGTAGGACGTGAGCTAACAACATCTAGCGATTGAAGCTCACGTGCGAGGTGCCTCTTCCTTAAATCAAGTAACAATATCTAGCGATTGAATTTGGTTTAATAGATGCACGCCTTAATCTAATCATCTAACATGATTGTTTTTGCATGAAATTGAATTCTTTGAGTCTAAAAACACACATGAGTGAAGTAGTTCCCTAGAGTACACCTTTTGCCTTGGTAGTGACATTATCTCTAGATTCCCTTAGTTTGTTTGCATTGTTCATTTTCATTTCCTTAGTAACTTCACCAATCCAACCTTTTGCACATAGGATAGACTTATCGGAACGAAATCGAATAGTGCTCATAAGTTTAAAGTTGCTCCTTGGACGACCCGGTACTTACCGGTCATTATAAATTGTTTTTGACTTGTACCTAAAAATTACAACGTTCAATACGCCTTCTTGAAGTCTAACTTTATTACTAAAGCCGGTCTCCTTTCCTTCTTCACTGTGTGTATAAGCTCATTGATGATCATTATACCGTGTAAGATGTTCCTGTCCGCAATCCATCTGTTGATCAGACTGATCTGTTTGTTTTTATTTATAGTCTTCTAGAAGGCAAGCAGGATGAAGATATTGATCAAGATGAACATTCACATTCTTGCAAAGAGACTAATAGAAGCACAGTAAGGGGTAGGAGGATTACGTTATCCAAAGCTGATCCACAGTCGCAGTGCTCGCATCTTTTCACTGTCTTCGCACTCCGGGTTTTGTACACTGGAGTACAAAACGAGAAAAAGAATAAGAATGGTGATCTATTGTCTATGGTAGATCCTTTCGTCAAGTTGCTTGCTAATTATTTGAATTCAAATTACGAGGAGGTTATAGCAGAATCTCTTCGGTGTCTCACTCAGATTATTATGCTTCCCCTTCCATCCCTTGAACCACAGTCAGAGGGTATAAAGACTGCTCTTTAATTTGGATATTGCTCGTAGTTCGTATAATACTAACAGTCCTTTGATGGAGTCATGCCTAAGGTTGCTCACGTCACTTCTGCGTCACACAAAGATTACCCTTTCAACTAATCAGTTACACATGCTTATTCAGTTTCCTTTGTTCATTGACCTGGAGAGGAACCCTTCACCACTTGCACTTTCTCTTGTACTGGCTATTATAAGCCGTAGGTTAGTTGTGTCCGAGATCTATGATATTGTCATTAAAGTGGCAGAGCTGATTGTAACAAGTCAAGCATAAGACATTAGCAAGAAGTGCCGCCAGATTTTGCTGGAGTTCTTACTCCATTATGATCTTAAAGAAAAACGGTTGCAGCAGCATATAAAGTTTTTGCTCAAATATTTGAATTACGTTTTCCTTTTTCACATGGATTTTTTTATATTTTATCCAAGTTCATTCTTTAAATCTGTTTGATGCACTTTTCTTTCAGGTATGAGCATTCCAGTGGAAGGGAAGCTGTGCTTGAAATGCTGAATGCCATTTTGCATAAGTTTCCAAAACCTGTATTGGATGAGTGGTATGGAGAATTTCTTATTCACTTGACGCAATGTATGGCTAATGATAATAACAGTAGCGTTCGTAAAATGGCTGGGATGGTCCTCAAGCGCCTTCTACATTGTGTGAGTCCACATTCACGCAATGCCATTGTTGAGTTTGGTATACGTCACTACTTAGGGGATGCAAACAAACTGTGGAGTATCGGAGCACAGGTACAATAATGGATTTTTCGACACATTTAACACCTGTATGCTTTCACATTGTACTATAATTAGGTTGCTTAGAAATAATTTTTCTGTTTTCGAGGAATTAAAACATGGTAGTGGTGCGGTGAATATCTTGTTTTTGGGTATACACGGCGACAAAGGCAATATACAAATTGAACCACAATCGGATCGTTCAAACAAATCATTGCCCACTTAAAATTTTTACAAACCATCAATCTAAAATTGTGATGACTCAAGTCATTGGGTGGTGATGATTGCAGTGCCCTATTTTATATTGTTCTAGGTTTTGGGTCTCACGGTGGAGGTGCTATAATATGTTGGGGAATTGTCTTCAATAATGGCAGCAAGAGGGTCTTCATAATCACCAAAACAGCAGTGTAGCAAGTTGGCGGAAAACAGCTTCGTATTTCTAAATGTTGTGATCCTATGAAGAATCGATATGGTCTGGATATCACAATTGATCGCGTTGTCGCTTTCCGAATTCAATATTTCGACCCTGTATATAGTCGAGGGTTGCACGAAATTTGAACGGGGATAATCAATTGGAGCAATCTCTCTTCTCGACTAAAGAAGTAGAAATCAACTTAGGTTTGAGGTTTTGGAAATCAAACTAGGTTTAGAATCAAAGAGTGATTCTCTATGTGAGTGAGTGGATTTTTTCATGCCCTCATACTGTCCATGACCTCCAATATATAGGAGATCAAAAGGGACAAAGAGCAGGTGTGTCTGAACAGAACAGCTGTGTCTGTCAAACGTCGCCGCGTTTTCCTTCAGCATTAGCGGGCGCTTTTTCCTTCAGCATTACGCTAATGCTTAAGGAAAACGCGCCCCTTAATGTTTACTGAAAACGCGGTCAATTCCAGCAGCGTTTTCCCTTTACATTATCAGCCGCGTTTCGTTAAGACATTGTCGTAATGTCCAGTCAAAACGCGCCCAACATAATGTCAAGATAAAACGCGATCCGCACTGAGTTTTATACACAAAACTCACTCAACGGAAGTTCCAAACCTTTCATATCATTAGGGTATGCTACCCTAATATATTGTAATATTTATACTGGGTCCGAAACCCTAAAATTACCAACAATCCTCCCCCATTTTAGGGTTTCCTTTGTTTTCCAAAAACCTTTGTTTTTAAGTAAGTCACGCATAAACGAAAATGTCGCAACGATTGAATTTTCGCTTAGTGTAGTTACACATTCAAAATACCCGGAAATCATGGTGCTCGTAACGTTTGAACCAATCGATCCATTTGGGTACCTCAAGATAACACACACATGAGTTACTTCACAAACTCCAAGTTCAACTTGACTCTTGATGGTCATTGAGTCCTAATCCCTTCGTGAACGTATTGAGATTTAACCCGAATCTCATGAAGCGACCAGAAACTTCACGTTCATATAGGTAGTTTCCTTAAGGGTAACACCACCCGATTATGCTCCTACAAACAGCACTTTGTCAAAGAACCTATTAAGAAGAGTCCCTCTTCAACCTATTACTTGTAGGTCATGAACACATACTTGGGGATGCTTCATTTGTGTTCATCAATCTTCTAGGAATGGGCTTTCCACATTGAATTCAGCTCTAACGCTAGTTAGATGTGAATTGGGTGTCCCACGACTAGACGATTATATGGGTTTTAGTCTCATCCCCTTTTTCGACTCGGGAAATAAGTCTCTAGCTAATCCTTCGTCAAGTGATTAGCTTACCTTTGGTTATAACCTAACAAAATCCACAGATATCACCACGTGCGTAATGAGCTCTCTTACTGCACTATGTCTAACACCTAAGTGTCTAGACCACATTGTATACATGACTAAATCCTTTAGCCAATGTATCAGCGCTGTCACAATGTATCGATATTGGTGATATCGGTCTTTCTCCACAATGAAATTTCATATATCATATTCTCTAATCGTCCTTCTTCTTTTGAAACACCGACTAGAGCAACAAACTCATATTTCATTGAAAAACCTATGATGCAAGTTTGTTTCTTAGATTCCCATTAAATGGCCTTCCCCAAGTAAAATACCCTTCTACTTGTACAGGAATGTTCCTCCCCATTTAGATCTAACTTGCATCCGAAAACCCTTCTTATGACCGAAGGAAAATATGAACATGCATGACCAAAATTCATTGTCCTCTTAAGGTACATAAATATCCTATGAGCCGCTTGTCAATGTTGCATACTAGGGTTACTAGTATATCGACAAAGCTTACCCACCGCAAGTGCGATGTCAGGTCTAGCATATATCATAATATAAATCAACACTTTGATTAAAGTTCTCTTTCAACTTTCAACTTTACTCTTATAAATCCCAAATTTATCAAGAGTTCCACTCTTATAAATTCTATTATAAAATTTGAAAGAACCAAGAGAAGAATACATATTCCAAGTTCGCAACTTGAATATTAAAGTGTTCTTATTTCAAAATTCAACCTTTGAAATTTGCACCACATGTTACTTATGCAATCAACAAATCATGATATGCAAGCATAAACCAAGTAACACATGAATACAATAATTATACAAATATATGTGTTAGTCTGATTCAGCATGTAAGTCACACATGGAGAATCACAATCAGAATCCCATACCAAAACTTGTATTTTATTTAATACACAGTTTTCCGACATGTTAAACAACATTCTTTTCAGTATAGTATTCAACCAATACCTATATCAAGGTGTTCTTTACTAAAATGAACCCTTAGTGAATATTTCAAACCAGAACCTTAAATAATCACACACCCAGTGATATTTGAACCACAAACTCCACCAATAAAGTTTATCGACCCGATAAACTTACAAGCATCTTCACCGGAGTTTACCCATCAGAAAATTCTTTCTAATTTTATTCTGGTCGAAACCATCAACACATATACATTTCATAATACTAAACATACATGACATGATATCAACCTAAGATATACATGATCAAATCTAGCATGCATTCACCAACTGATTAAACATGTATCAATCTCAATTAAGATCAACTAAACTTAGTTGAAAATTATTGACATTCATTAAACAACTCTGCACCGTATCAATATTCAAGAAAAGAAAACCACTGATTTAACAAAGGGCAAGCAAGCTGAAAACCATGAACTACCAAAGCAGCTATTTATTTCATGCCCAATATTCATAAATATGTTGATAGTTTTGTCTCACAAATCAAAATCTAATTGATTTTCAACGCCTCAAAATTTCCTAAATATCCAATTTAACATTCAACTGACTTTAAACATGCATTCAAACTAGTCAGTTTCATGCTACTCATCTAAATTTTAAGACCTTTTTAAATCAAAAGTTTGCAACAGAAAACTAACAATAAACACACTTCACATAATCATTCTTATCATGGCATTTTCTTTCAACATGCATCATTAGTCAATCTAACAGATTACTACTGATCACATTAAGTTAAGCATACTTTGTAAACTCAGATTCATCAAGTGAAATTGAACCAAATCTAAGAATTTAACAATTATCTTTTATAAAATCCAACGCCGTCACACCAGCAATCATCATATCAAATTGAAGATGGTTAACATGGTAAGCAGCATTCAAATGGAAGAACAGGTAATAAACACTATTGATGGATTTATCATCTTCAACAACATCACCAGTTCACAACTAGGCGAAAAGGACAAACATAAGTCTGAGGAAACAAGAAACACATGGCTGAAGCAGATAAAGATCTGCCATATCCATACTCTCCTTCAAGATTGAATCTCTCAATCAATAAACCCATCTTTGTTTGAGAAAACCAAACAACTCTTTCTTGTTTCTTCTTCAGACACTCACCATCTTTGTATCATTCTACCTTTCTCATTTATTGTATCAAACATATCATTACACATGAAAATAAAGATGCCTAAATACGCATTCACATGTTAAGCTAACAACTGCTTGAATATAGAGCCCTAGTTTGAATTCATGCGCGCAAATCAACTCAAGATTTCCTAAACCATATGTACTGATGAAAATTTGAGGAACCCAAACTACAAGATAGGTATAGCTTAATTTGGAAATCAAAACTTAGAAAATAAAAGACTAACCGATCTGAGAAGCAACCATGGTTCGCCGCGCTAGGTGAATCAATGTGCAGCAAACTTGCTTTTGGTGACAGAGTCATTGACATTGATGGCAGGGAAAAAACGAGATACACTCTCCTGCATCTGATACAGCCTTTTAGCAACGGTTATAGTCAGCACCGTTATCTGCACGCCTCTCCCAGTGCTGAGCATATAGACCAATTCAATGACAGCCGGAGGACTCATCAACAGTCATGACTAGAAGCCACACACGATCTGTGTTTCCAGGTTCAACTTGCACTGTTTTGTCCGGTAAGTCTCCTCCACCCGCATCAGAATTGACCAATTTCAAATGAAACAAATGAGTTCACTTTGTTGACCAAAATCCGACTTGGATTTTAATAGCCGCCTATCCAAGGCTTTGTCTGAATCTCATCTTGACAACAGACCGCGCCTTAGACCAAAATGCGAACTAAACAAGATTAGAACTAAAACAAGGTGCCCAGACTGATTCATTTCATTCAGCCGAAACCTAACATGGGATTTCATCCCAATAGGAAAGATGGCGGTCATGTGATTGTCCAATGAATCCAAACCCATCATTTGTGTTTCTGAGTGAATCAGGATGCCGCAAGACACACTGTTTTATCCACTTAGCCGAACCGGATTTAGGGTATCAATCAATAACATTGGCATTCGTCACAACTCACACCCATTCGCCAGATCATCCTTTGAATATCGGCAAAACTTGTATTGCAACCTGCCAACCTCCTGTCCATAAAACACAGTTAAACAAGTTTATTGCTCAAATCAAATTTAATTTAATCAAACCCTTCTAGTGCCTCCAGCGGGAATGTCGCTGAGAAGCATCAGGCCGCAATTTGTCTGCAACTTCTCAAGCCAATGCTTCAAACGTTTTGGAACAGAATCCCTTTTCAGCCGCTATATCCATTTTGCTCCTTCAACTCCTTCAAATCCCATACGCAAAAACATTTTGGACCATGCTGAAAAATCATTCCTTCATCCTTTTCCGATTTCTGGAACTTGCTCTTCTTCAACTTCACCTTCTCCAATTGCAGCAATATGTTGACAAATCCGAAAATTTCATTCCATCAAATTTTTCATCTTATCTCATGCTCGCCATCGATAGGAAAATTTTGAATTCGTTTGTTGGGGAATTGTCTTCAATAATGGCAGCAAGAGGGCCTTCATAATCACCAAAACAGCAGTGTAGCAAGTTGGCAGAAAACAGCTTCGTATTTCTAAATGTTGTGATCCTATGAAGAATCGATATGGTCTGGATATCACAATTGATCGCGTTGTCGCTTTTCGAATTCAATATTTCGACCCTGTATATAGTCGAGGGTTGCACGAAATTTGAACGGGGATAATCAATTGGAGCAATCTCTCTTCTCGACTAAAGAAGTAGAAATCAACTTAGGTTTGAGGTTTTGGAAATCAAACTAGGTTTAGAATCAAAGAGTGATTCTCTATGTGAGTGAGTGGATTTTTTCATGCCCTCATACTGTCCATGACCTCCAATATATAGGAGATCAAAAGGGACAAAGAGCAGGTGTGTCTGAACAGAACAACTGTGTCTGTCAAACGTCGCCGCGTTTTCCTTCAGCATTAGCGGGCGCTTTTTCCTTCAGCATTACGCTAATGCTTAAGGAAAACGCGCCCCTTAATGTTTACTGAAAACGCGGTCAATTCCAGCAGCGTTTTCCCTTTACATTATCAGCCGCGTTTCGTTAAGACATTGTCGTAATGTCCAGTCAAAACGCGCCCAACATAATGTCAAGATAAAACGCGATCCGCACTGAGTTTTATACACAAAACTCACTCAACGGAAGTTCCAAACCTTTCATATCATTAGGGTATGCTACCCTAATATATTGTAATATTTATACTGGGTCCGAAACCCTAAAATTACCAACATAATAAAGAAGAGAGTTTGAGCGACATATTTCTATAATTGTGCCTGCAATTGAAAGATTTCTGCTATCAGCTCCAACTGAGGTTGCCGACAATGAGCCAGAAGTCAACAGCCCCTCCGTTCATTCGTGGAAAGCAGCATATTACTCGTTAGTTCTGTTGGAAAAGGTTTTACAAGTGTTTGATGGATTATACTTTTCCAAGGATCTTCTGGTAAGCTTTATTTGTATTCGCAGCCAGTAGCATGTTTTTTGTTAGTTTTGGATCTTCTGTAATCTTTAGTGCATGTCTTTTGCATCCTATTCAATGATTACATACTA
The DNA here is from genome assembly GCA_033675215.1 of Rhodiola kirilowii. NCBI lineage: Eukaryota > Viridiplantae > Streptophyta > Magnoliopsida > Saxifragales > Crassulaceae > Rhodiola > Rhodiola kirilowii. Next base: position 55,214,140 of record CM066203.1, on the reverse strand, counting down.
ATCTATTTTGCCCGAAATTGTTTCAGAGTATATATATGGTCAGCCACTTGCAACCTGCTGTCTAATCCACACATCTGGTTACGCAAAGTATCTTGTCGTCTTTTGTATTCATACTTCACTGCGGTAGCAAATTCTAGTAAGAAAGATACTGGAAGGGCATTAGATGAATTTGTTCTTATGAATCCCAGTAGGCTTTTTGTGATTGCGGCTTCTCTCTGCTGCCAACTCAAGTCATTGGCTGGTGATGACGAAAGTGACAATACTGTCAAAACAAACCTGACTTTTGCTATATGCGGGCTACATTCAATGCTGGGGCTGGGACATGGAGGTTATTCTGAATTGGACGGACTGGAACGTTTCCATGAAGCCTTTTTGCTGCTTGATCCAAAAAAAGGAGACTACAACTTTTTAAGATTCAAGTCTATCATGGATAACAGGAATTCTCAAGCTGACAGTCTCGATCTCCGGCATGTTCTCATATCTAATCTGATCAAGAGAATGGGGAAGGACACACTTGAAATGGAGGCGTTTGAGGTTTGTCAGGTTCCCAAGTCAATTTATAGTTTGCGAGCTGTAATTGCTTATACTTATCATGGTAATGAATTTTGAACCCTTGTTTTTCTTTAAAATGCATGTTTTCCAACATATGCAGATGAAGATTATTTTGGATACATTCAAGGCAATATCTTTGCGATTTGGAAGTAATTGCAGGGAGTATGCATATTTGCTTCTGCTCCCACTGTACAAAATCTGTGAAGGACACACGGGAAAAGTCATTCCTGGTGAGCGTTTAACCTAGTGTTGCTTATTTTCATTGTAAAAGGATTAAAATGAATTTTTATCTGACAGCTCTCTAAGCTGACTTTTCATTTCAGATTATGTGAAACAATTAGCATCTGAAATTAATCAGACCATGCTGGATACCTTAGGCATTAAACTCCATGTGGAGGTTGATGTTCCCTTGAGTGGCATGTATTTGGCAAAATGTCTTTAGACAGTTCGAACATGTGTTCAAGAAGAGTTCGAACGCATCCTGGTTCTCAGGTACAGTGTGGAGCAGACGCAAGGATGTTTTCCGGAAGGTTCTAAAGTTCGAAGATCTTTTCGAACTGAAGTCGGCCAGCGAAGATTTCGAGCTTCAAATATTCAAATGAATATCTTCTCATCCGTTTGAAGAAGGATGGCTGACTTGTCGTGGAAGGAATATCAAGATCTTCCCAAAGATTGGATTACGATATACATCGAATATTTAGGAATATTTCCTAAATATTTGATGAGAATATCTGAAACAGATTTGGATCTCGCCCATGCATATAAATAGAATGCTAGGGCATCCATATCTGTATCGCTTCCGGAGAGAAAATAAACACGAGATCATTCGTGAGATTGGAGGAGGAGCGACGGCCGGCTGAGTATTCCATACCGGAATATCAACGGCGAAGAATCAGGTCTGTTCAGTGTGCTGTTCAGACTGTTCTTAAAGAACTACCAGCGCACACACACGGTGATCATCACACGCCTTCGGAAGAAGGTACTAGACTCTAGGAGAGGTCCAAGACCAGGTCGGGAGGAAGTCTCGTCCTGCCCAAAGGGGATCGAGGTGAGATACGGTGAACCGAGATTGCAAGTCCGAGAGACGGAGTGTTAGTGGCTAGGCTATTTCAAACAAGGTGTTGTGCAATCGAAAGTCCACTTGTAGCCCTAAACTCGTAATAAGATTTGTGTCCCTTTTTAGGGTGTGGGAAGCCCCCTAGAGTAGGCGAAGCCGAACTGGGTATCATATCTTGTGCTCCTAGTTGTTCTGCTTTCAGTACTGTTTACAAAGGTGTTTAAGGTTTGTCCCAACAGCACCTCGAAGAATAGCTTAAACAGATTACATTATTTCAATTGGTATCAGAGCAAATACTCGACACACTGAGTGGGATCCGAGCACTGTTCAAGATGACTCTGAAGGAAGGACAAAGCATAACCCGATCACCGCTACTTGAAGGATCAAACTATGCCTGCTGAAAGCCCAAAAAGAAATATTTTTTGAAATCCCTTGAAGAAAAGGCTTGGAAGGTGGTGTTGATCAGATGGACGCAACCCACGATGGAGAATCTTGTGGAGAAGTCATTCCTAAACCAGAAGCTCTGTGGACTGAGGATGATGAGAAAGCGTCAGTTGGAAACTCAAAGGCTATGAACGCAATTTTTTATGGTGTGGATGAGAACGTGCTGAAACTGATCATCAACTGTGAAATCGCAAAGGAAGCATGGGATATCCTTCAAACATCCTATGAAGGGACTGACAAAGTGCGCAATTCGTGAATGCAGATTGTGACAACCAAGTTCGAGGATATGAAGATGGAGGACAGTGAAACCATCCCTGAGTTCAATGCGAGAGTCTTAGATCTGTCCAACGAAGTGGCTGCACTGGGAAAGCCCATTGACGGAGAAAGAATGGCCAGCAAAGTTTTAAGATCGCTCCCTCCAAGATTTGCCATGAAGGTCACTGCTATTGAGGAGATGCACGATATTTCCAAACTAAAATTGGACGAGCTAATGGGTTCACTCAGAACTTACGAGATGAATCACGAAGCCCAATCCAGGGGGGAAAAGGAATTGCCCTAAAAGGGGAAGTGTCCAAACGAATGTCTGAGACTCACTGCACCACTGCGCATCTGGCAATGATGGCTCAGACTTCGGGAGCATGATTCGAAAAATCAACAGACGAGGCCCTGAGCAAGGTCAGTCGTCCTCAAACAATTTTCGCAACTGGAAAACAGGCAAGACGAAGACCAATGAGGAAATCCAGGACTCTTCTGAAAAAGGGAAAGAGATTCAATGCCGCGAATGTAGGGGCTTCGGTCACATCCAGGCAGAATGTGCCAACACCTTAAAAATAAAAAGGCGATGGTTGCAAATCTCAGCGACAGTGAGTTGGATGAAGAGGAAGATGGCGATGAAACTACCAACTTTGTCGCATTCATGGCAAGCATAGGAGAATGCAGTGAATCCAGCACAAAGAAGATCGTATGCATGGTTGCCTTTAGCTCATCGAGCCATATGGAGAAAGATCACTGGTATTTCGACAGTGGATGCTCCGCCCATATGACAGGTAACTCAAAGTTCCTTACACAAATTTGACCTGTTTTGAAAAGGCAGTTTGTCACTTTCGGATATGGAGGAAAGGGTAAGGTGATCGGCTATGGGACATTGAAGGTTCCGGATCTCCCTGTACTCAAGGACACCCTCCTAGTTGAAGGATTGAAGGTGAATAACAGGCGTCGTCGTGCAAGTCAAATTTAAATTTATATTTTCCCTACAATTAGCTAGTAAAGCGGCAAGTAGGGGTCGAACCCTAGAGAGCTGGTGTTGTTGAAGTCGTTCTGTAAACAAAGAAACTGGGGGTTTGTGAGTAATTGTAAACAAGTGCAAGTGAAATAAAACGAAGGGTATTCAATCAGAGGAAATATTCGGTCTAGGGTTTCTTATTGTGACTCGTTTATCATTGACTTCTAATTATCTAATTTCGTATTCCTAAGTGTGGTTACTCCGTTCCAGGTTATAACCTAAGGTAGGGCCGTTCCAAGCACCTACACCACAATCTACTCCGTTCCAGGTTATAGACTTCTAGTTCTAGCAAACCTAATACTTCGTTCCATGTTATATTAGGTTTAGTGCAACTACTCGTTCTAACGGTCTAGTATCAAACAAGCAACAAATATAGGGGCTGAATTGCTCGGCCAAGTTTTACCATTCCAAGTATCCGTTTAGCTTTGCAATTCAGTCCGGGATAAATAAGCACAAGAACTAGTAGAACACGAAAATAGCATCAAGCGAAGAGTCTCAAAACTTCGTCACAATATACAAAACCCTAAACCGAATAGAGAAATTAGCTACTCATATCCATTGAAATAACAAGACAATATTTGATGAAAGTAAAAGAAATTCTTCTCTCGTCGAAGTTTGGAGTCACGACCGTCGAAAGGAGGAAGAGAGAGCTCCGAATTCGAACTGAGGAGAGTGATCTGATGATATGAGATGATTTGAAACCCTAGCCATGAGGTCTTATTTATAGGAAAAACCTAGGGTTTCAAAGTCAGTTTTTGGAACGAGTTCAAAAACGAATTAGGAAATATGTCCAAATCTCTCAACCGACTTTGCTTGGCTTGCAAGTTAACTTGGCCAACACGCATTGCTTAAACCGCATTGGACTCCTCTTGCACCACCCTGCATCGCCTTTGACGTTATCGGTACTGCTAATGTCTCTACGAAACGTGGTACCCACTGATTCCCTACGCAACGACATGTGGCTCATATTTTTATGATCGGCGGTCCATTCCCAGCGCTCCGTTGAGCATCCAAAGGTCTAATCTGCCATTGTGATGTTTTTGGCATAAAATGCCATCTTTTATGCGCGTTTCCTCCTAGTGCTTCCGAAACACCTGAAATGCAAAACCATACTAAAAAGTGAATGTTCGCATATAAAAGTGTCGAAATAAATAGGATTAGTTGATTCGACGAGTCTTATAAATACGACTCATCAAACCACCCCACACTTAAACTTGTTCGTCCCGAACAAGGACTAGGTCATAGGAGGAAAAATAAATGAAACACCACAATTTCTTCGACGTCCTAGATAATGCTACATGAATATGAGTTGCTAGTCTAGACTCGTTTTTCTATGCATAACTCAATCGTTACTAAAATCATCATGCTCAACACAGAATTAACTTTGATTCATGTTACCTTTGAGCTGAAATTCAAATTAATTCGGATGAATGGGAGATAGTCCTCTTTAGACCCATGATCTGCATTCGCTGTTCCGAACTCTTACTATATGGTTATACTTCATTGTTTTTTCTTGCACGTGATTCATTCGAGCTTCAAGGTTTTCTGAGCTTTTCTTCTTTCTTTTTTTTGTTATTCAGCTTTTGTAGTGACTTTCTTTGGCCTTTGGCTCTTGATGTAAGAATGATGTACTTCATTTTTTGTTGTATGAGACTTCACAATGTGGCTGATTTTTTTCTTGAGCTTTGCTCCTTATTGTGAATAGCTTGTCCATCTTTCGTTTTCTTTTGAGGAAGGTCCAATCATCGCCCGCAAGCATATGGAAATACCTTCCCGCTCTTTCTCATCCTCCTCCTTTTTTACGCGAGTCAAGCTGAGGGTCACCCACCTTTTTTCCCGGTTACTTTGGATTAGAGATAGGACGGTCTGTTTTCCCGTCCCGCCTACATACATAAACGCTGCAGCGGCGGAGCTAACTCTGAACCATATTGTCTCGAAGTGCTAGCCTCCACAAAGTCCATATAACCATATAACTTGAATTTCGGTCCTTTGAATGCTTTGTCAAGTCTCTCTAGGACATTTCTATCAACTCCACATCCCTGTTTATCTCAACTCAAAAGGACACGTAGTAGGTTAATTCACATGTAGTCATACAATTCAAATTTCACGAGAGAAACGCATCTAATCCGCTCATCTATTTGGCATCATCAAAATCTAATACCGCATATCCAGGAAATAGAGAGAAATTTCATACTTTCAAAATTTTTTTTAAAGGGAAACGTGCAGACACTATGCAGGTGCGAAAAATAAATATGCTGACACAACAGACTGACTCTCCCACCCCACACTTTGAACTAAGCCGTGCCCTCACGGTACGACTTAAATTCAAATACACAAACAATGCTAAACACACAAACCCATGGGAAACAAATAGAGAATAAAAATGAACATGCACTCCCCTCGTCTCGTCGCGTGATTGATCAGTCGAGTTTTCGATTGATTTATGACCATTCTTCAGTATAGTTTTGGGTCGTTTCCGACATTATTTTGATGTCATTTGACCTCTATCTCTACATTTCAGGTAGAAAACAAGTTTCCCCCAAGGTCGAAGCCAAAATATGAAAACTCGGGGAAAACTGAAGATTTAGAGCAAAACCGAGCAGATTGACCTTTGCGGCTTGTTATGGACGCCCAGGGCTCATACAGTGTCCGAATTGGCTGATTCAAAGCTTGTTAGAAAGATAATTTAAAGGGCTACAACTGTGTAGTTGACGCCAAAGCCAAATTCAGACAGGAAGACCACCAAAAAGGCCTGGGAAGTGCCAGCCGGTCGGCTGAAATCAGCCAGCCGTCCGGCTGAATAAAGATTGAAGAAGGCTTGCCAACGGCCATTCCCAGCCAACCGGCTAAACTTTTGCGGATTCAAATGATGCAATCGGCCAACTTCAGCCGACCGGCTGGATTTGACCTTCAATTCAGCCGGCCGGCTGAAATCTGCTACAGTACCAGAATTCCCACCGAGGCTATAAATAGAAAGAGAGCTTTTGACCTAAAGTGTGGAGGTTTTTGGGGAAAAGAAGATCGGAAAAGAGGCTCATCCAAGGTCATCAATCATCATCCCACCAAGGAGAAGTGGAGATCAAAGGGAGATATTAGGATTAACCACCTACTTCTATCCTTCTTCTATTCTTCTTGTTGTTGTTGCTATAGACCCTACTCACACCATGTTGTCTTACATGATGTGTGAGTAGTGGATCTTGTGTTTTGAGGGTCCTATGACTCTCCTTGGTACTCTTTGATCACATATATACATTGATATTCATAGGGATGATTGTTGATTTCATTTTCTCTTGTGTTATGAGTGTTATGCACTCTAGGTGTTCGATAAAATGCCTAAGTGACAATTAGGACTAAAACTTGAACCTAGGACTTGACACCTGACACGCGTATTTTTAACCCTTTATAGTTGTCAAAGTGTGAGTTTTAGGGGTCAAATTGCAGTCAAACAATATTTATAATCCTTGGTAAGCCAAGGGTCGATCCAAAGAGCAGTGCGTGTGAGTACTAGGTAACAAGCGACCTATTTAGCTATTCCTAATGACAATTGTTTGGTTTGTTGTGAAAAGTGCAGAAATTAAATTGCAAAAAATTAAATGTTGTGTTTTTATCAGAGAAAGAATCCCAGAATTCGTACTTCACCAGTGCTAACCCCACTAATCATGCAATCATTCTACGTTAATTATTCATGCTATCGAATATGTAATATAACCGAAATAACACTAGACAAGCCGCCCATGCACGGATCATTGTCTAGATTAATCTCCATCGTTGAACGCCGCCCATCCACGGATTATTAATGATTTCGATTTATTAAATTAATGGTTTTCCTATTAAATCATGTAAACATGACCTAACATCAATTTCATGCAATCCGGTTAATCCCTAGGGCCCATCCACCTTTCGGCATATAACCTAAATACGTTCTACCAATGCAAACATACCCTTTGATGTAAATACATGCATAGAACGATAAAATTAAGCACGCAATGAAATTGAATATTCAAATCGCATAAATAATAAACTTCAATTGATCACATGAGAGTTAGGGTTACATAGCACGGGATCCGTAGGATCCCGGAATAGAGAGGACTACTCGCTATTCATGGTGATTAACCAAAAACAGTGTAAATTAAAGGAAGAAAAGAATAAACCGTAGACGATTCGCTCGTTGATCCTCACGATGAAAGCTTGTCTTCTCTCCCAAGTTAGGGTTTTTCTCCAAAGAATCAACAACCAGTCTATTCTGTTTGTGTTTCTTTATATAGACCGTCTAAAAAGCCCGAAAAGCCCAAAAATTGAATTTAGAAACAACTTGTATTTTTTGCCAGCCGACGATCCCGTTACAGCCGAGCCTGTAACGGCTGTAACGGCTGTAACGGGCAAGGCTGAAATCTCTGAGAAAAATAGTCCCGTTACACCCGTTACAGTCCAAGCTGTAACGGGCTCTGAGGCCTGTAACGGGCTGCTCTTGCACAACTTCGATTTTTGGTCTTTTTCGATCGATCTTTATGTTCTTTCGACATTTTGGCTCCAAGGAGTGACGATATGTCGATTTTACCTGAAACACTAGAGAAAGACATCAAATATAGACAATTTGCCGGGAGAATGAACGTGATCCTTCCTCGAATGTAGTGAATAATTAGTCGAAATATCGACTGATCAAAACATTCCACACTTAGGATTTGTTCGTCCCGAACAAATGTCGAACAAATGGCAGAATAAATACATGAGAGGATGTAATGCTCAATCGGCCATAAAACTACCCTACTCAAGTGAAATGTGATCAATTCTAACTAGACATAAAAATAAAAGATAACTCACTGTCGTAGAGGACACGAATGCATTTAGCATATGCATCAAGCCTTTAAACCTATAGGCTGCCCTAATAGGACGAGTATAGTCTCGTGAAGGTTTTCAGGAATGGGACTACCTACAAATCCCCTAGACAACTAACGTGCATGCATGCATGATGCTCAACAAGTCATAGTAAAGTCATGTCATACCTCGGATTCATCGTGTTACCTCGACTTCAAGACAAACATCTTCATCAAAGTTTCAGACAATCATAGATTAAACGAGTTATGCATTCAAACGGTCAGTACACACGACTAACAAATGCCTCATCACAAGTTCTAAATAGTTCTATAGCAACGAGGTAAGAACAAAAATAGTTGCACAAAACATGCTCGCCATTCACCTATGCTATCTAGGGATAGTCCACGGGCTCTTGGCGCAAAGCTCATTCTCAAGTGCCAAGGACTAGGCAATGACCCGTAAGAGAAGAGGAGCCTGGCTTAATAATTTTTCTGAAAAATAGGACGAAAAATTGCATAGGAAATTTCAGTGCAAGCACGAGGATCGTCCCTTAGATGATAGCATATGAATTCTCAAGATAAGCTATGATTTGCACGCAATGAAAAGGTGGATTTACACTACGTCAAGCAGAAGGGAGCAGAAATTGTTTCAAGAGTGTTTTCCAGATACCAGGGGTGACTTTTCTCACCGGGTCCTCGGTATTTTCTGCTTTCGCAGAATCAACAAAAGCATTTTTTTTTCAGATTTTTTTTCTTTTTCAAACTGGTTTTCTTTCATAAACAACTATGCTCGGGGCCAATGTTGCACCCATTTTCCAGAATTTAGAACTTTGCTTTTGAGGGGAAAACTTGAAGGTCAATTGTCTAACTCCACACTTAAAACTTGACATAGTGTATGAATAAAGGCGGGTGCATGCAAATCACGACAAGGGTAGAGAATCATATCCTAGTACTAAGGTCACCTAGAAAAAGATATGCGATTTTAAGCTTTTGAAAGTTTTTGAAACGGTGCCTACTGATATCAAGTCTTAAACATGCCTTAAGAAATACGTAGAACATGTGATAGGCGAGGGTTAGCAATGATACTGACTCAAGAGAATACACATACGAGTAAAACTATTTCAAGTCCTAGATTTTGAATCCAAAAGAATGTCAATCAGTCAAGGAGTATCGTAGAAAACGAGAATTTCAATCGCAATACATAGACAGTTGAGCATGTACAATTAGTGAATATGATATGCAATGCATGTGACTATGCGCTACCCACTCCACACTTAAAATCGAGCTTAGTCCCTAAGCGAAAAATATAAAATAAGAAAAAGTGCATAGGAACTTCACTCGTGCGTGGTGACGCGATGTCTATAGAGATTAAGCGATGACTGGTGAGTGAAATACGACCTGGGAGCTTGTAGAGTGAGAATAAAAATATAGAGCTGCACAAGGTATAAGTTAGCATCGATAATCGCGAGATGAATAGAAAAATGAATGATGTGAGTAAAGGTGAACAACAAGAATGGAATAACCCATACACCGAATAAAATGAAAGCAGTGAATAATATCCAAAAGTCAGCGTACACATGATGGGAAATGCAGCAAATACTGACAATATGGCAAGAAGAAAATCAGCATAATAAAATCCGAAAGGGGAACTAGCTAGCCCCATCGTCAAAAGCATCAGCGGGATGAGAGGGACCACCCTCACGGCCAGGTGGTGGAGGGAAATCGAGCTCGGCATGCTCGAGAAGAGTGGATAAAGCGCCATGCTTCCAATCCCGTGCCCTGATGGCGTGAGTCCTGAAATCAGAGAAGTCGTCCCGGAGTTGATTATGGGATACAGAAAGTCGGCTCTGCGTAGCAATAATCGGAGCTAGGCTAGCCAACATCTGGCGCTGATAACTCATCATCTGAGTCTGCACTTCTGCCATCTGATGAACCTGCGCGGAAAGCCGCATCTGGTTGGCTTCCAGGCGCGCGAAGCGCTCTTCGTAAGTGGTCGGGAACTGATCATCAGCAGGAGGTTGCAGTGGACGGACCAGTGGGGCTGCTGGATTCATCTCATTAGGCACATCCACCTGAGGCTCCTGTGCCTCGTCCATGTCAACATCATCCTGCGGAGGCTGGACCTCCTCAGCTGGTGCAGGCTCGCGCGGAGGGGAGGCTACCCTGGCCTGTGCCCTATCAATGCGGCGCTTCTTTGCTCCCTTCGGAAGCTCGGGGTTATGAGCCCACTCCCCGTCTGGCTTAATGAACTTATAGAGAAGGATGCAGTCCATATGCAGATCCAAATCAGTCTCGGTCCCGTACAGGGAGCTGAGATCCCATCCTCGAGACTTAGCGAGCACAGAAATAAAATAGCCGCCTCCCATGGCCTTGTTCCCAAGAGATGTGGCCCAAGCTTTCATCATCCCACTGAGGATCTGAAAGAAGTCAACTGGTACCTCTCTGCTCATCGATATCATAATATCCAAGTCGGGGTTGGAAATCACAGTGGCACCCTCGGCTCGAGCATTAATGCCTAAAGCCACAATTCTATGAATAATATTCCACACTGGCTTCTTGATGCTTGCAGCACCCCATCTGGACCGGAAATAGTAGTCAAATCCAGAAATACTCTTCCAGAACTCATACCGCTCTTCAGTACTATATTCGCCACAAAATCCCTCTAAAGGAAATCCCAAAGCCTCGCAGACTTCGTCCTTGGACATAGTGTATGGTTGGTGCCCGATTTCGAATGTCCAATGAGTTACCTTCAATGGACTGCCAACTATCTCGAAGGTAGCCAAAAACTCCTTGACTAACATAGGATACGTAGATTTGACTCGGCTAGCGAACATGATATCAAGCCCGGAGGCGATAAACATACTACGACATTGCGAATATATATCCCGCTTCAAATCCATAAGAGTGTCAATGCAAGGGATGAGAGTAGTTTACCGATTTTGTTGACAGGATTCTGTCGTAACGGTCCTGATGCGCTGGTGTGGCAAATCGACCTGCATTGGTCAGCGGGTAGTACCGGGACTGATTGGGCGGTGCTGGAATGATGGCAGTGGAGGCGCTCGGAGGAGCTCGGTTGGTGCGGCCGGAGCGACTGGAGGAGGGGTTACCGGCGCAATTGTTCTTAGACCTTGATCTAGCCATGGTGGGTGTAGGGTTTGGGGCTAGCCGGAATTGGAGATGTGGGTGGTCGGAATTGGAGAGGGGTTTCGGCTGTGGGAGAAGATGGAGTGGCGGACGGTTGGAGTGGTGATGATCAGGCGGCGGGTGGACCGGCGGACGGCGAGGGAGGAGAACGGGGAGTCGGACGGTGTGGGGAGTGGTCGAGAGAAGAGAGGTTGGCGGTCGGAGTGAGCGGCGGCTGAGATTGGAGGTTGTGGTTTTGAAGTTTTGAAATTAGGGTTTCGGATTGGGGTTTTGAAGAAGAAGACCAAATGGCCCGTTACAACCGAGCCTGTAACGGCTGTAACGGTTGTAACGGGCAACCCCAAAATCTCTGAGTTTCCTTCGCCGGTACAGACCTCCTCAGCCCGTTACAAATCAACTGTAACGGGTGTAACGGGACTAACCAAAGTTGATGTTTTAATGCCTCCCGTTACAGATCCATTAAGCCCGTTACAGTCCAGCTGTAACGGCTGTAACGGGACAGCCCGAATTCTCTGCCGAAACTATCTTTTTCCAAAAATTCGATGCCGTTCACTCCACACTTTGATTCCTGCATAGTTCACACACAAATCGTACAATGCAAAATGCAAATAAATAAAACTTACAGCGCGGGTTACTCCCCGAAGAGACCTAGTTTAACGTCTTGGCGAGACATAGCAAGGGTGGTGGAACTAAGAGCATTCTCGGGAAGTCCCTTGCTGAGATCCCTTTCCGAGAAGCAGGTCGTCGTCAATCCCGTCAGGAGGTGCAAGATGCTTCATAACGTGATAGTGCTTGAGGCGTTGCCCGTTGACTACCATGGTTTTTCCTCCTTCCACACTGATTTCTACATGCCCGTCTGGATGTGCACGTTCTACTGTATAAGGGCCACTCCATTTTGTGCGCAATTTCCCAGGAAATAATCTAAGACGGGAGTTGTAGAGAAGAACTCGCTCGCCTTCGTTGAATTCTCTGCGCACTATCCTCTTGTCATGCCACTTCTTAGTTCTCTCCTTATAAATCCGAGCATTCTCATAAGAATCTAATCTAATTTCGTCGAGCTCGTGCAGTTGTAGTATTCTCTTCTCACCGGCTGCCTTCATATCCATATTCAACTCTCTAATAGCCCATAGCGCCTTGTATTTTAATTTGACTGGCAAGTGGCAGGTCTTTCCATAGACTAGTCTGAACGGACTCATACCGATAGGAGTTTTGTATGCGGTCCTGTATGCCCACAGTGCGTCATCTAGCTTGGACGCCCAATCTTTCCTGTGGCTCGAGACTGTCTTTCCCAGAATGCTCTTGATCTCTCTGTTAGAGATCTCAACCTGGCCACTAGTCTGAGGGTGATAAGGAGTGCCAATCTTGTGGTAGACACCATACTTCTTCAATAGAGTTTCGAAATTTCTTTCTTTGAAGTGAGAACCACCGTCGCTGATAACTGTTCTGGGCACTCCGAACCGAGGGAAAATCACCTTCTGAAACATTTTTATAACAACCTTGGCGTCGCAAGTGGGAGTAGCAACTGCCTCAACCCACTTAGAAACGTAGTCGACTGCTACCAAGATGTACTGATTACCGTAGGAAGATGGAAATGGTCCCATAAAGTCTATCCCCCCCATACAACGAAAAGGTCCACTGCAAGAATACTCTGCTGGGGCATCTCCTGCTGCTTAGAAATATTTCCAGTCCTCTGGCACTGATCACAGGCTTTGACGAACTCATGTGCATCCTTAAACAGCAAAGGCCAAAAGAACCCGGACTGCAGAACCTTTGTGGCTATTTTCGAACCAGCCCCATGTCCACCGTACTGGGATGAATGGCAGCGTTCCAGAATATACGGGATCTGATCCTCGTCCACACAAGTCCTATAGAGACCGTCAGCACATAATCGATACAAGAAAGGATCATCCCAGAAGTACCTTTTAACGTCGGAGAGAAATTTCCTCTTCTGGTTGTGCGAGAGGTCGGGAGGGAGGATTCCGCAGGCCAGGGAGTTAACAAAATCTGCGTACCACGGGACATTGTCCACATCAATGTGCATCAGCTGTTCGTCCACAAGAGAGTCATTTATCGGAAGCTTGTCCTCTTCGCGGTCGAGCTCTCCTAGCTCGAGGCGTGACAAGTGATCTGTAACCAGATTTTCTGCACCCTTCTTGTCCCTAATCTCAATGTCGAATTCCTGGAGGAGGAGGACCCATCGGATAAGACGAGGTTTGGAGTCTTTCTTCGACAGCAGATACTTGATAGCAGCATGATCAGTGTATACTATGGTTTTCGAACACAGTAGGTACAGCCTGAATTTCTCGAAAGCATAGACAACGGCTAGCATTTCTTTCTCGGTGGTAGTGTAATTGACTGCTGCTCCGGCGAGGACCTTGCTGGTGTAGTAAACTACGTATAGTTTCTTGTCGATGCGCTGCCCCAAAACTGCTCCTACTGCAAAGTCACTTGCATCACACATTAGTTCAAATGGCAGCTCCCAATCGGGAGGCTGCACTATCGGAGCGGAAGTAAGAGCAGTTTTTAGATTATTGAAAGCATTAAGACATGAATCAGTAAATTTAAATTCAGCTTCCTGGCAGAGTAAGTCAGTGAGTGGCTTTGCTGTCTTCGAAAAGTCCTTGATAAATCGTCTGTAAAATCCAGCGTGCCCGAGAAAGCTCCTGATTCCTTTCACGTCTCTTGGTGGGGGCAGCTTTTCAATCACCTCAACTTTTGCGCGATCTACTTCGATGCCTCTGTGAGAGACCATGTGTCCAAGTACTATACCTTCCTGCACCATAAAGTGACATTTCTCCCAGTTCAAAACCAGGTTAGTGTCAACACAACGACGAAGGACATTAGCAAGGTTAGAAAGACACGAATCAAACGAGGAACCATACACCGAAAAATCATCCATAAATACTTCCATGGTGCGTTCCAAGAAATCAGAAAATATGGCCATCATGCAACGTTGAAATGTGGCTGGTGCATTGCAAAGACCAAAGGGCATACGTCTATAGGCAAATGTGCCAAAAGGGCATGTAAATGTAGTTTTCTCCCGGTCCTCGGGGTGTATAGGGATCTGGAAAAATCCACTATAACCGTCGAGGTAGCAGAAAAATTTATGTTTTGCTAGACGTTCTAACATTTGATCAATAAAAGGCAAAGGAAAGTGATCCTTAAGAGTAGCCTTATTCAATTTTCTATAATCTATGCACATGCGCCAACCAGTCACAGTACGAGTGGGAATTAATTCATTGTTTTCATTTCGCACGACAGTCAAACCTCCCTTCTTAGGGACAACGTGCACAGGACTAACCCACTTACTATCAGCAACAGAATAAATGATGCCGGCATCTAATAATTTCAGAATTTCCTTCTTAACCACATCATTCAATTTGGGGTTCAAACGTCGCAAGGCATCCCTACTAGGTCTAGCATCGTCCTCAAGGTTAATTCTATGCATGCACAAATCTGGGCTAATCCCCTTGAGGTCATCTATAGAATATCCTAGGGCTGGTCTATGTTCTCGCAAGACAACAAGCAATTTCTGGGTCTCTACATCAGTCAAGGATGCACTAACAATCACCGGGTAGGTTGAGTTAGGGCCCAGAAATTCATACCTGAGACTTGCAGGTAGAGGTTTCAGCTCTACCGCGCAAGATTCCTTACCTGTGTCTCCGGCGGCATCAGCTGCGTCCGCACCCTCTATGCTCATGGCGTAGACATCCATCGGTATAGGGCAGCCTGGCACAACCTTGTAAGACTCAATAGAGGTTAGTGAAATTGGCTGATCAACATCAGCAGAGTCTAACACATCACAATCAGCAAGAAGACTAGGAGTTCTGCACATGTCAGGTAAATAAAAGACAACACGTTCGCTGCCAACTCGCAAAGCTATAGAACCCCTATCCATGTCAATAACGACCCTAGCAGTGTAAAGGAATGGTCTACCAAGTATAATCGGGATGTCGGTGTCCTCTGATATCTCTAGCACGACAAAATCAGCAGGGATATAAATATTCTTCACCTTAACGGGTACGTCCTTCAGAATCCCTTTCGGGAGTCTACAAGAACGATCCGCAAGGCGAATGGAGATGTTAGTAGGACAGAGATCACCCAAGTTCAGTTTAGAATACAGAGAATATGGCATGATAGACACACTAGCACCTAAATCACACAATGCACGACGAATAGTAAGACCACCAATATCACAAGGAATAGAAAAACTCACTGAGTCCTTAAGCTTAGGCGGCATGGGAATGTGCATGGCAGCACTGCACTCCTCACTTAGAGCTACTGTCTCGGTGCCATCTATTTTCCTCTTTCCAGTCATGATCTCTTTCATGAATTTAGCGTATGTAGGAATCTGCGTTATAGCATCAGTGAAAGGCATAGTGATGTAGAGAGTACGAATCTTGTCCACGAATTTCATGAATTCTTTGTCTCTCCTAGCACCCTTGAGACGCTGAGGGTATGGGACTGGAGGTTTGTAAGGAGCTGGCTCCACTGTCTGCACATAATTTTCTTCTCGGTTTTCAGCTTCCCTCGATGTTTCACCTTCATCAAGTGCAGAATTCAAGGCTGATTTTTCTGCAGGATTTCGAGTAGTTTGAGCTGGTATCATTTCGAGTTGCTTGCCACCTCGGAGTGTGATGGCATTCACCGATTCCCTGGGATGATGCTCTGGTTTCGAAGGGAGTTTCCCAGGTTCTCTATGTGCTGAATCCGCTTGTTGAGCAACCTGATTTCCTATCATCCGGATTGTCTGTTCGAGCTCTTTCACTCGTCTTTCCTGCTCTTGAGCCCTCCTTTCTGCCTCTTGAGCTCTTCTATCTGCTTCTTGGGCTCTCCTTTCTTGATCTGCCATGAACTTAGCCATCATGCCCTCCAGGCCAGACGATTCGCTAGTCTCCTGTTGCTTGGGCTACTGCGGCTGATATGAATAGCCTCCTGAGTTATGATTTTGCTGCCCTTGTGCTTGGTTATTGTACTGAGGCTTCGGCTGATAGGAGTTGTTGCTTTGCTCTTGAGGTCGGACGTTGTATTGCCCTCGTGGCTGATACAGTGCATTCCTTGCTGCTGTTAGTACGGGAAACCAGTAGGCGCCGGGTTCTGGGGCTTGTAAGACAAGTTAGGATTATTCCTGTTTGGGTTATCCCACCTGTTCGTGGGTGGTCCATAGCCGGGACCAACCCCCTGATTATTCTGCCCGACGTAGTTTGCGTCCTCCTGATTACCGTTTTTGTCATCTGTTCCGATCACCGGACAACTATCTGCATAGTGAGAAGGAGAGCCACAAATCTGGCAGTACACACCAACGTGAGCGACGTCTGAGGACTTCATGCTGTTTGCTAGCTTCATATTCTGCATCTTGGTGGCAAGTATCTTCATTGAATCAGCCAACCGAGCAATGTCATTAGTGCTCTCGGCTTGGCAGAGGTCCTGCACACCTTTCCTGTCTCTAGGGTTACCTCGATCACTCATCCAGAGGTGGTAGTCTTGAGCTGCCCTTTCTATAATTTCATAGGTGTCTTCTAGCGGGACTTGGTTCAGTCCCCCACCTGCTGCTTGATTGATTAAGGTACGCATCCCTTGATCGATCCCCTGATAGAAGGTGTCAATAATCTGCCACTGCTCTAGATTGTGGTGTGGGCAGATCCTCGTCAGCTCTTTGTACCTCTCCCAAGCGTCGTACAGAGTCTCACCATCAATAGACCGAAATGATATAATCTTATTTCTGAAATGAGCTGTCTTTGATGGTGGGAAGTACTGCTGAAGGAAAGCTTCGGCCAGCCTATTCCATGTAGTAAACGTGCCCTCTGCATGGCTATCTAGCCATCTGCTGGCTTTGTCGGACAGTGAGAATGGGAATAGCCTGAGGTAGTAAGACTCTGAAGGGACCCCATTGGTCTTCACTGTATTGCACATCTGAACGAAACGCTTAAGATGCTGGTGAGGGTCTTCATTAATCCTTCCTGAGAATTGACTGTTCTGCACCATCTGAATGAGACCGGTTTTTAGCTCCCAAGTATTTGCTTCTATTCCAGGCGGTGCAATAGCGGACTGAAATCCAGTGACACGTGGAGTAGTGTAATCCCCAAGAGTTCTGCGCACTGGTTGTTGCACTCGTGGTGGCTGTCCATCTTCGATCCCTCTGTTCAACAAGTCTTGATTCATAGCCATTGCTGCAAAGTTACGGTTCAGTGCTCGTAGCTGCCGAGCTTCGTTCTGGGCCTGACGATTAAACTTTTGTTGGACCGGTGTTTCGTCGTCTGAAATCTGAATCTGCTTTTTCTGTTTGAGCGCTTTCCTTGGCATGAACTAGGTAGAACCTGCAAAAACCAAGAAAAACTGTGAGCGAAGAAATCACAACAGAAAAATCAGAAATCAAGTAGGGTGGAATAGTCTAAACTACACGAGTTAGATCTAATATCACACTAAACGCTGCTCCCCGGCAACGGCGCCATTTTGACACGCGTATTTTTAACCCTTTATAGTTGTCAAAGTGTGAGTTTTAGGGGTCAAATTGCAGTCAAACAATATTTATAATCCTTGGTAAGCCAAGGGTCGATCCAAAGAGCAGTGCGTGTGAGTACTAGGTAACAAGCGACCTATTTAGCTATTCCTAATGACAATTGTTTGGTTTGTTGTGAAAAGTGCAGAAATTAAATTGCAGAAAATTAAATGTTGTGTTTTTATCAGAGAAAGAATCCCAGAATCCGTACTTCACCCGTGCTAACCCCACTAATCATGCAATCATTCTACGTTAATTATTCATGCTATCGAATATGGAATATAACCGAAATAACACTAGACAAGCCGCCCATCCACGGATCATTGTCTAGATTAATCTCCATCGTTGAACGCCGCCCATCCACGGATTATCAATGATTTCGATTTATTAAATTAATGGTTTTCCTATTAAATCATGTAAACATGACCTAACATCAATTTCATGCAATCCGGTTAATCCATAGGGCCCATCCACCTTTCGGCATATAACCTAAATACGTTCTACCAATGCAAACATACCCTTTGATGTAAATACATGCATAGAACGATAAAATTAAGCACGCAATGAAATTGAATATTCAAATCGCATAAATAATAAACTTCAATTGATCACATGAGAGTTAGGGTTACATAGCACGGGATCCGTAGGATCCCGGAATAGAGAGGACTACTCACTATTCATGGTGATTAACCAAAAACAGTGTAAATTAAAGGAAGAAACGAATAAACCGTAGACGATTCGCTCGTTGATCCTCACGATGAAAGCTTGTCTTCTCTCCCAAGTTAGGGTTTTTCTCCAAAGAATCAACAACCAGTCTATTATGTTTGTGTTTCTTTATATAGACCGTCTAAAAAGCCCGAAAAGCCCAAAAATTGAATTTAGAAACAACTTGTAGTTTTTGCCAGTCGACGATCCCATTACAGCCGAGCCTGTAACGGCTGTAACGGCTGTAACGGGCAAGGCTGAAATCTCTGAGAAAAATAGTCCTGTTACACCCGTTACAGTCCAAGCTGTAACGGGCTCTGAGGCCTGTAACGGGCTGCTCTTGCACAACTTCGGTTTTTGGTCTTTTTCGATCGATCTTTCTGTTCTTTCGACATTTGGCTCCAAGGAGTGACGATATGTCGATTTTACCTGAAACACTAGAGAAAGACATCAAATATAGACAATTTGTCGGGAGAATGAACGTGATCCTTCCTCGAATGTAGTGAATAATTAGTCGAAATATCGACTGATCAACACCCCTTGGGAATAGTTCTAGAATGGAGAAAATGATCTATATCTTGAATCATGTAAATGAACCTTAGGATATGGATGCTCGACTAAGGATTGAATGTTTGAATTATCGGAGTTAGTCATTGAGCGAATCATCAATTAATCCCATCTAATGGTGTCAAATTCATGTTCTCTATGCACTTCATATATGACATGCTACTAAGTGTTTGTCAAAATGCCTAAGTAACATGTTGAATCTGGTTTGGATAATAGAGAATATGATCCTATCTAATGTATGCATTTGTGGTTAACTAGGAGAGTCGAGTTCATAGTAGTTATTACCTTAGGAAGAGATTCCAAGGATAATAGTGCTATGGAATGAACCAATTATCTCTAGCGAGTGAGGTTCGAGCTATAAGAGAGCTTGGCAAAGAATATATTAACATAAACATTGGTCTACCTTAGTCTAAGCTAGGTTTTCTACAATGCATAGGTAGGAAGTGAACTAGGAGTCGAGTTCATGGTATTTATTGCCATGGAATGAACCGAGAGGTTCGAGCTATAAGAGAGTTTGGCTAGGAATAGATTCAAGTGATAGTTGGTCCATCCTAGTCTAAACTAGGTTCATTGCTATTTGACTACCATGAAATGTTTGAATATCGTGTATGTGATCATTGATAAAATGCCAAGGAGGGGAGTAACCCCTCAAAACGCCTCTTACTTAACGTTTATCCCCAATTGCTAACCACATAGGATTTAGATATATACACTCTTTTATACATTTTGTTTAGAATAGCCGAACGAAAACACGATCTTAAATAGTGCATGTGCTTGGCTTGCTCCTCTTGGTTCGACCCGGTACTTTACCGGTTCATATAAATGTTTTGACTACATTTGATCCTCTCTTCATTGATACTATTTAGAGGTGAAAAAGAATAGTTCGTCAAATGGCGCCGTTGCCGGGGAGCAACTAGTTAGCACATCCCCAGATTAGATTGTGTGGAAGTTTCGACTATTCTTGTGAATATTTTTTCCTTTTTCTTATACTTGTATATTCTTCTTTTTCTCTCATATCCCTTACTAACTTACTCTATCTTGTTTTGCGAGGATGAACCCCTACAACCAACAAGTCTTTTCTAATGGAGAATACTACCAAGAGGAGGAGCAACCATATTCCTATTTCCAAGAACTTGGCTATCAAACTAGTTATTATAATTCGAATTGGGATGATAGCCAAGGCTTTGTAGTTGAACACTCCTACCCTGCATACCCTCAAACCCCTCAACCTTCAAGTGAGCCCTCCAATCTAGATTCCATCCTTGCCACAATCCTTGCACAACAAGAGGAAATGAGAAAGGAAATCCATGCAAACCAAGAAAGATTGGATAGAGATTTGCAAGCTCGAATAATGGAGATGGAACAATTTAACCAAGATATGCATGCTCACATCGATATGCTTCAAGTCAAGTTAGCACAACAAGCAATTGACGATGGAAACTTGGGTAAGAAAGAGGAGGTATACGAAGAAGAAGAAGTCCTTGAATCTAATGCCTCAAGGGAAGAACGGGATCAAGAATTGGAGGATGAATTTTGGAGAGCCGCCACCGAAGCTCATTACAACCAAAGGGATGGTGAATCTTGTAACGAAGACAAGATGGAATGCAAAAGTGAAGCATCCTTCACTACTAGCACATCTCAAGACCATTCGAGTGAGAATATGCAAGAGTTCAACATTCGACTAACGCCTTGGCACTCCAATGAGGAATTCTTCAATGATGATGCCTCTTACATAGAGGAAATACCTTTCGTTGATGAAGAAGAACTCTTCCCTCCCGCTATGAGTGAGCCCACATGTGAACCCAAACTTCTTGATGAGGATAAGATAGAGGAAGAGCTTATGGTGCAAAAAGAACTTCGAGGGTACAAAGACTTTGTTGAGGTCTACATGGAAGAAAGTAAAGGACATTCTCGCACGCAAGAAAATACAAGCTTAGAGAGGGATATTGAGGATTGGGCACCCATGGATGCAATTGAGAAACTCAGGGAGGGGATGCCCATCATTCTCGAGACAAGTTATGAAGACCCTTTCTTCACTACTTCGTCTCGAGACAAGTTTTGGAGCTTCTTGCCATATTTTCCAAGATTATTCGGAAAAAGCTCCCATGACCCCTTAGTTCTTAAGGGATCTTCATTATTGAAGGGGTCATGCTCACAAAGGAAAGTCCATTGTAGACTTGATGGGAAGAAATTCAAATGGGACTTGAAGGTGGATTGACACGACCAAATCCAAGGCCCCGTGAGAAGGGATCCTAGCAAAGGACTTCTCAACGAGTGATTCTATGGGGCGCTTTGCTACGTCTTTGCCAAGACGGGAAAAACTAGGCCCTCGCGGGAGGTAACCCGGTTTGTAAGTGTTTCATTCTTGTTCTTTTATATGTTTAAATGTTTGGCATTATTTTGAGTAGCTAAGGCTCTAAAGTGCGGAGTGTGATATGTGTTATTAGTGGGTAAAATTTTAAGTGTGGAGTGAGTTCTACTCACTCCAATTCCACTTCACATCACCACACCCCTCCAATTTTCCCTTGATCTTTCTATGCTTAATGATGTTGCCTTAGTGCTCATGTGCTTTATTGGTGTCTACTAGAGTGGGACCAAATTGTTATACCATGTCATGACTCTAGTTTGACGTTTTCTTGGCAACTTATGCCATGATGTTACCATGTGACTTGTGATGCTCTCTTGCTCATACTTGAGTTTTGCATAACCTTGTATGTCACTTGTTGCTTTTAACCTCTCATGTGTTCTTGTCATCAAGGAAGTTATTTGCATCATGTTCGATCACGTTTAGCACAATGACGTCTTTTCTATCGGTGGGGCACATCTACAAACGAGGAGAGTTCCTATGCGCCTTTATCTCATTATTCTTTATTGATTGCGCTTAGGGACTAAGCTACATTTTAAGTGTGGAGTGGGTACTCGCATAGTTCACTCATATTATGCCATGCTAATGATTTTAGAATGGACACTTTCATTCATGTATTCTATCCCTAACATGAGAGTGTTTTTAACCACAAAGGCTTGTGACTATCGACTCTAAATCCCTATAAATCACATCTAGCCTGCTTTTCATTTTTATTTGATCTTGAACTTAGAACCGACCTAGTCCCTTGAATGTGCATTCTTGTGAACCAATATCATTGCTAACTCTTGTCTATCTAATTTTCTAAGTATTTTCGTTGAAACACCTTGGATTAAGTTTTAGCAAGCACTTTTAAAATTTTCATGAAAAACTTAGACCTTTTGTTTGTTCCTTGGTGACTTGAGTGTTCTAATTTAGTGTCATGCTCATGATTGTTTCCCCGCATTCCATACACTTTTTGAACATATTGTCAAGTTTTAAGTGTGGAGTCAAAAGAGGGCGAAAAATGGGCCCCAACAAAAAATTTTGTGGTCAAAGAGGGGAAAGCGCTGACTAAAAACTTTCTCAAAGTACTAGCGAAGTTTTGTTGCAAAAATTTACAAATGCCGGGGGTTAGGAAGAAAAGTTCCCCCTCGAAAGCATTTGTAGGCCAAAGGCCATTTCGGAAAAAAAGGAAAAGAAAATGAAAAGCACTTAAAACTTGACTCAATGTTTTCCTCCATTCTTCATTTGTGCGGGATTCATTCATTTGCATTGTGTGCTAGTTTGAATGACTCTTGGACAATCCATGTGCTTGCACGGGAGCTATCTCTTGGTCTATGCTTGTTTATTAAGAACTCTAGTGTCGAACTCCTCTTCCCTTATGGATTATGGCTTAAGCGCCTAAAACTTGGGAATGAGCTCCATGTCGCGAACCAATGGACTAGCCCTAGCTAGCATAGGTGAGCGGTTGACACTCTTTTGTGCAAAACTATTAACTTTGCTTCTATTGTATTGCCTTGAAAATGAGTGGAACTTTGGATGAGACATTTGATAGCTCTAGTATTGATGATCTTGAATGCACAACCTCATGGGTAGTCAAATTGTTCAAAAATTCTTTTGATGATATTGTGATGGTAGTCCTAGCTTGGGGTGAGGGATTGGTTTTGAGAAATCCTCGTCTTGGTTGAGCACTCTTAAATTCATTCTCATGGGATAGGTGCATTTGGGATTTGTGAGTATTCCCTTTTCTGAAAACTCTCACAAGACTATAACTCATCCACTAGGGTAGCCTAGGGGTTTAAAGGCTTAATGCATACGCTAAATGCATTCGTAACGCCTACGAAAAGGAGCTAGATAGGTTGTATATATACTTGTATTTACCTTTCAATAACATGTTTAGGAAAAAAATGATCGAGACCTTGTGAAAGCTAGTGAGGCAAATAGACGAAAAACATAGCACCACTAGCATTTTGCCATTTGCACGACCTTGCCATATTTGCATACTTTGTTCGGGACGAACAAAGTTTAAGTGTGGAGTGTTGATAAGTCGAGATTTCGACTTATTAGTACCCATTTTCACTATAGCTTTTGTTCGATTCCGACGATATTTTGATGTCATTTGATCCCTTTTCGTACGTTTCAGGTACAAACTAATATATTCTCAGTGTCAAAACTAATATACGGAAACTCGGGAAAAACTGGAGGTTTGGAGCAAAATATGGGCAGAATTGCATCTCAACTGGTCGGGTGGGAATTTCCCCTGATCCAATCGACTGGTTGGGAAAAGGAGCAGAGAGGAGTGCAGTCGCTCAACTTGAGACGGTCGGCTGGGCGAAGATCTCAGAAGGCTTACACTCGTCCACTTTGAGCCGGTCGGCTGGGCCAGTCAGCCGGTCGGCTGGGTGAAGATCTTAGGGAGCTTGCAATCGTCCAACTTGAGCTGGTCGGCTGGGCCAGTCAGTTGGTTGGCTGGATGAAAGTCTCAGATGGCCATTCTCCAGCATCGACCCCAACCGGTCGGGTGGATTCCTTCCATCAGCCAACCGACCGGGTGGACTGCTTATATCTCACCCGAGGCTATAAATAGAAAGTTGCATTTTTGACCTAGAGTGTGGAGGGTTTTTTGGAGAAGAAGATTGGAAAAGAGGCTCTTCCAAGGTCATCAATCATCCTCCAACCAAGGAGAAGTGAAGATCAAAAGGGAGACATTAGGATTAACCATCCTATTTCTATTCCTCTACTATTCTACTTGTTGTTGCTATAAACCCTACTCACACCATGTTGTCTTACATGATGTGTGAGTAGCGGATCTTGTGTTTTGAGGGTCTTATGACTCTCCTTGGTACTCTTTGATCACATATATACATTGATATTCATATGGATGATTGTTGATTTCATTTTCTCTTGTGTTATGAATGTTATGCACTCTAAGTGTTTGATAAAATGCCTAAGTGACAACTTGGACTAAAACTTGAACCTAGGACTTGGAAACCCTTGGGAATAGTTCTAGGATGGAGAAAATGATCTATATCTTGAATCATGCAAGTGAACCTTAGGATATGAATGCTTGACTAGGATTGAATGTTTAATTCATTGGAGTTAGTCATTAAGCGAATCATTTATTAATCCCATCTAATGGTGTCAAATTCATGTTCTCTATGCACTTCATTTATGACATGCCACTAAGTGTTTGATAAAATGTCTAAGCAACATGTTGAATCTAGTTCGGATAATAGAGAATGTGATCTTATCCAGTGCATGCATTTGTTGTTAACTAGTTCCCGAGTTCATAGTATTTATTACCTTAGGAAGACATTCCAAGAATAATAGTGCTATGGAATGAACCAATTATCTCGATTGAGTG
Source organism: Rhodiola kirilowii (assembly GCA_033675215.1). Classification (NCBI taxonomy): domain Eukaryota; kingdom Viridiplantae; phylum Streptophyta; class Magnoliopsida; order Saxifragales; family Crassulaceae; genus Rhodiola; species Rhodiola kirilowii. Next base: position 55,189,368 of record CM066203.1, on the reverse strand, counting down.
AGGTTCGAGCTATAAGAGAGCTTGGCTAAGACTAGATTCACATGAACATTGGTCTACCTTAGTCTAAGCTAGGTTTTCTACAATGCATAAGTAGGAAGTGAACTGTGCATATGTTCATTGCATTTATCTCCCAACCATAGGATGCCAATGCAATGGAATGAACCAATATCTTTGAATGAGTGAGGTTCGAGCTAAGAAGGTTCTAAACTATTTGACTACCATAAAATGTTTGAATATCGTGTATGTGATCATTGGGAAATTGACAAGGAGGGGAGTAACCCCTTGAAACACCTCTTACTTATCTTTTATCTCCAATTACTCACCACATAGGATTTAGCTATACAGACTCCTTTATACATTTTTGGTTAGAATAGCCGAACGGAAACACAATCTTACATAGTGCATGTGCTTGGCTTGCTCCTCTTGGTTCGACCCGGTACTTTACCGGTTAATATAAATGTTTTGACTACATTCAATCCTCTCTTCATTGATACTATTTAGAGGTGAAAAATAATAGTTCGTCGGTGATGGGAAGAATTCTTGTCGAATGAGTCGGTCAACGCTGGTCAACGGTCCACCGCGTCCTATGAAGACTTTAAGTCCCGCGTTCGATAGAGACGTTAACGTAATGTTAACACCGAACGCAGCCAGCTAATGTTAAGGGCGAACGTGATCCGCACTGAACCGCACCTGTTTCTTGCACGAAAAACATCTCTTTTCCCAAAAGACAATGTGAGGAACATGACTCAAGACTCAAACAAATATAAAACGAAATAAAAAAAATGAGAAAAACAAAAATTGGCCGGGCTGCCTCCCTGCGAGCGCATTTGTTTTAAGTCGTTGGCTCGACGGTACCTCGTTAGGGATCACAAGTTAGGATCCCATGGATGTGTGAGGTCAAACTTTGCCTCAGCAACTCCTTCAATCTGCCCAAAGCCCTCGTCCAGTGGTGTGCTCGGGTCTGTTCTCCACCGATCAGGTGGATTCGCCTTCACATCCTTCCGAGTTGGGGAGGACACCTTGATCATAGCTACTGGCCCATTCGCATGCGTGGTCTCATCTGGTGGTCCTCCCGTGTCTCTCCATCCGGGTTTCCATTCAAACATGCCATGTCTCAGTCGCTTCCTCATGTATGGACGGTCGGAATCCCTGTGAATATGGAAGTTCGATGTCTTGCCAGCAAACGCAAGTGACATCAAGCATGTTCACGTGTCAATCTTGATTTTAGTGGCAAGGAGGAATGGTCGTTCCAAAATAAGTGCTGGAGGATCATTATCTCTAGCATCTCCCATCTACAAAACATAAGAGTTAACATCACGGGTGATTGTGAAGGTACCTGGGTCCTTACTCTTTCCAGGCGGTGCCTCATGACTCGTAGCAAGTGGGCGCTCCATCATTGGGTCATATTGCTCATGGCTCGCCTCCAATCTGCCTCCTAGCTCATCCTTATCGATCACATGGCCTTCAGGAGCTCTTACCTGCATAGAAAATGAAGGAAAAGGGTCAGTTCTTGGTTGGGCATCAGTGTGGGTCACATCCGCTGTAGACGTTATGGGCGCGTCCGGCCTTAACATTATAGGCGCGTCCGCTTCAGACATAAGCGTCGAGCTAATGGCTCCTTCGGACGCAGTCGGCACTGATTGCGACTCGTTTTCTTCATTTTCTGCCTCTGGTTCTACTATCATGGCCAATGCGGTGCCGTGCATAATCTGCACTGAATCAACTTCCAATATCTGTGACTTATCATCCATTTTGTGTAGCTGCCCTTGTCTCGATTTCTGTGCCATATCATCTATCAGGTCCCATGCGTCATAAATGTCTAAATTCATTACTGACCCTCCTGCTGCGGCATCAAGCATAGAACACTCTAGTGGCATCATCCCATCAAGAAATCTCTCAAGAATAAATAAATCTGTGAATCTAAGGTGTGGACAGCTTCCCTGAATGTCATCGAAGCGCACATAGTACTCATATAATGTTTCACCCTGGAATTGCTCAATGGTAATAATTTTCTCACAAATTTCCACTCGAAGGGATGGCGGAGAAAACTTTTTTAGAAATCGGGCTCGTAGATCCACATAATGACTTTCACAATTTGTATATGATGAGTAATACCAAGATTTTGTGGAGTCAGTTAAAGAAAACAAAAAATATTTTAGCTTAAACCTCTCTAATGACTGTTCTTTAGGCTTTATGCGGCAGCAGACTGAGTGGAACGTTTTCACATGTGCCACGGGGTCTTCTCAGATGGTACCTCTAAATTTGGGGAGACGTCGAATCATCCAAAACATAACCTCGCTGCCCTCATATTCATCTTCCTCATCATCTTCATTGTCACGAATTGGTTCACTATAATAAGAATACATAGTGAACCATAAAACTAAACAAAAACAAACAAAAAAATAGAAAACAAAAAGAATAACTTCACCGAAGCGCGGCTCCCTGGCAACGGCGCCAAAATTTGACAGTCGTCGTCGTGCAAGTCAAATTTAAATTTATATTTCCCCTAAAATTAGCTAGTAAAGCGGCAAGTAGGGGTCAAACCCTAGAGAGCTGGTGTTGTTGAAGTCGTTCTGTAAACAAAGAAACTGGGGGTTTGTGAGTAATTGTAAACAAGTGCAAGTGAAATAAAACGAAGGGTATTCAATCAGAGGAAATATTCGGTCTAGGGTTTCTTATTGTGACTCGTTTATCATTGACTTCTAATTATCTAATTTCGTATTCCTAAGTGTGGTTACTCCGTTCTAGGTTATAACCTAAGGTAGAGCCGTTCCAAGCACCTACAACACAATCTACTCCGTTCCAGGTTATAGACTTCTAGTTCTAGCAAACCTAATACTCCGTTCCAGGTTATATTAGGTTTAGTGCAACTACTCATTCTAACGGTCTAGTATGAAACAAGCAGTAAATATAGGGGCTGAATTGCTCGGCCAAGTTTTACCATTCCAATTATCCGCTTAGCTTTGCAATTCAGTCCGGGATAAATAAGCACAAGAACTAGTAGAACACGAAAATAGCATTAAGCAAAGAGTTCCAAAACTTCGTCACAATATACGAAACCCTAAACCGAATAGAGAAATTAGCTACTCATATCCATTGAAATAACAAGACAATATTTGATGAAAGTAAAAGAAATTCTTCTCTCGTTGAAGTTTGGAGTCACGGCCGTCGAAAGGAGGAAGAGAGAGCTCCGGATCCGAACTGAGGAGAGTGAGCTGATGAAATAAGATGATTTGAAACCCTAGCCCTGAGGTCTTATTTATAGGAAAAACCTAAGGTTTCAAAGTCTGTTTTTGGAACAAGTCCAAAAACGAATTAGGAAACATGTCCAAATCTCTCAACCGACTTTGCTTGGCTTGCAAGTTAACTTGGCCAACACGCATTGCTTAAACCGCCTTGGACTCGTCTTGCACCGCCCTGCACCGCCTTGCACCGCCTTTGACGTTATCGGTACTGCTAATGTCTCTACGAAACACGGTACCCACTGAGTCCTGACTTCGGCTATTAATTTGACCATCTAAATGACCTCGGATGCTCTCGGTGTGAGCTAGAGGGTTGTAGGGAATTGAGTTATCTACGCAACGGCATGTGGCTCATATTTTTCTGATCAGCAGTCCATTCCCAGCGCTCCGTCAAGCATCCAAATGTCTAATCTGCCATTGTGATATTTTTGGCACAAAATGCCATCTTTTATGCGCGTTTCCTCCTAGAGCTTCCAAAACACCTGAAATGCAAAACCATATGAAAAAGTAAATGTTCGCATATAAAAGTGTCAAAATAAGTAGGATTAGTTGATTCAACGAGTCGTATTTTAATCAGTATAAGTCAACTGTGTGACGGCGGACATCATGTTCAATTCACTCATGACTCGTGTCACATTTTGAATTAAGAAAGAGGCACACTGATGAAAGGCAGCAGGGCAGCCAGCAACTGTTACCTCATAGGTTTGGCTGGAATAGTTGTTGCATCAGCTTGTTTTTCTAGTCAAGCGGATGAGATGGCACTGTGGCAAAGGCGATTGGGTCACTTGAATCTCAAGACCTTGAAAAAGCTTTGCTCAACTGGGCTCATCCAAGGAATGCCCAATGTGACCGGTGATAAAGATGTAATATGTGGAGAATGCCAAGTCGGGAAACAGACGAAGGCTTCACTTCCCAACACCTCGCAGATCAGCACCAGCAGACCGTTGGAACTAATTCATATGGATCTGATGGGGCCAATGCAAGTTGAGAGCTATGGAGGCAAGAAATATGTCCTGGTATGTGTGGACGACTTCACTAGATATACATGGACTAGGTTCCTTCGAGACAAGTCTGAAGCTGCACAACAATTCATCGACCTTGCTACATTACTCCAGAGAGAGAGGGAGGACAAAGGAGAAAGTCTGGTGTCCATCAGAAGTGATAAAGGGACATAATTTAAGAATAGAATTATGGCCACTTACTGTGCAGAACACGGGATAGCTCATCAATTCTCATCCGCTATCACCCCACAGCAGAATGGAGTAGTGGAACGCAAGAACCGAACCATTCAGGAGATGGATCGTGTGATGATTCATGCCAAGAAGATTCCACTAAAGTTCTGGTCAGAAGCTATGCACACGGCATGTCACATTATAAATCGTGTGACGATTCGCACAAGTACGGAGATGACCTGTTATGAACTTTGGAAAGGGAAGAAGCCCACTGTCAAGTACTTCAACATCTTTGGGAGTGAGTGCTACATTCTGAATGACCGTGAGTACCGACAGAAGCTTGATCCGAAGAGTGATGAGGGTTTCTTTCTAGGATATTCCTCGAACAAACGAGCATATCGGGTGTTTAACAAATGAACAAGATCGGTCATGGAGTCTATCAATGTCAAAGTAAAGGATGAAGTGATTGAGCAAACTGCCCCAGATGATGCTGATGAAAGAGTTAGAACTGCTCCTGAAACTCTTTCACCATCTCCTCCAACTGAGACTGAGTCGACAAGATGAGTCCCAACAACTGACAATCACTCTGGAATCTCTTCACTTGACGAGGCTGAAGACCTCAGTACTCAAGAGGATCGTGCTGCATTACAACCCTCTCGACGAATAGCTAGAGACCACCCAATCTATGAGGTCATTGGAGAACCAAGTGACGGAATACGAACTCGTGGGAAGCAGATCAACTTCAGAGAACTTGCAGCCTGCTCTTGTTTTCTGTATACTATAGAGCCGAAGAACATAAAGGAAGCACTCACTGATGAGTACTGGGTCCTTGCCATGCAGGAAGAACTGGAAGAGTTTGCTCGCAATGATGTATGGGACCTAGTGCCAAGACCTGATGGTGTGAATGTCATCGGCACGAAATGGATTTTCAAGAACAAGTCTGACGCCTCAGGAAATATAACCAGATTCAAGACTCGCCTCGTGGCTCAGGGCTATACCCAGATAGAGGGGATCGACTTTGACGAGACCTTTTCCCCTGTCGCACGTCTTGAAGCCATTCGGCTGCTTCTTGCTCTGGCATGTCACTTAAAGTTTCGGTTGTTCCAGATGGATGTTAAAAGTGTCTTCCTGGACAGTTTTCTGAATGAGGAGGTCTACGTTGCTCAGTCGAAAGGTTTCGAGGACCCGCATCACCCTGCCTCTGTATATCGCCTAAAGAAGGCACTGTACGACCTCAAGCAGGCTCCCAGAGCTTGGTATGAGCGTCTCACCATGTTTCTCGTCGACCATGGATATGTGCGAGGGGGAGTAGACAAGACAGTGTTCGTGAAGCACACAAGGTCAGATTTTATTATCACACAAATCTATGTTGACGATATTGTGTTTGGGTCCAACACCCAGAAACTGGTGGATCAGTTCGTGGAACAGATGCAGAAAGAGCTCAAGATGAGCATGGTTGGAGAGATGAACTACTTTCTTGGACTCCAGGTGACACATAAGGATGATGGTATCTTCATAGCACAGAGCAAGTATGCCAAAAATCTAATAAAGAAATTTGATCTTGAGAAGGCAAGTCACAAAAGAACGCCAGCTGCTACTCACTTAAAGATCACCAAAGATGATGCCAGAACAAAGGTCGACCAGACAATGTACAGGAGTATGATTGGGAGTCTCCTGTGCTTAACAGCTAGCAGACCGAATATAGCGTATGCAGTAGGAGTTTGTGCAAGGTACCAGGCAGATCCAAAAGAAAGTCATCTTCTGCAAGTAAAGAGGATCATAAAGTATGTATGCGGAATTGTGGACTTTGGAATCTGGTATACCAAGGACACCAACCCACATCTGGTTTGTTACTGCAACGCTGACTGGGCAGGAAACGCTGAAGATCGGAAGAGTACGTCTGGAGGTTGGTTCTTCTTGGGAAATAACCTGGTTTCCTGGTTCAGTAAAAAGCAAAATAGCATATCGCTCTCGACGGCAGAAACTGAGTATATTGCTGCAGGAAGTTGCTGCACTCAACTGCTATGGATGAAGCAAATGCTTGCTGAATACGAAGTGAAACAGAAGGAGATGACCTTGTACTGTGACAATATGAGCGCAATCAGCATATCAAAAAACCCAGTACAACACTCCAGGATGAAGCACATAGATATCAGACATCACTTCATCAGAGAGCTGGTTGAACAGAAGGTGGTGACCTTAAAGCATGTTACAACGGAGAAGCAGTTGGCCGATATCTTCACCAAACCACTGGATGCTGCACAGTTTGAGACACTCAGATCCTCCTTGGGTCTATGTGTTGTCAAACACTAAAGTATTCTAGGCAATGGTTCGTCACAGGCAGAACTCCAACAGAACAGTTGGACGGATCATTTAAGAAAGGAAGCTGGAACAGAAGGTGCACAATAAGAGGATAATTGTTTATAAAAATATTTCGAAGATTTGATCATGCCGTTATGAGGAAAGAGAAGATTTTCTCGAAGTCACTTTTTGGGAAGTTGAAACGGCCGAACTCGATTTGAAAAATCGAGTTCTCTCGCATGCTGCTATTCTCGCTCTCTCTCTCTCTCTCAAACCCTAGATCACCAGTGTGTGGTGAATTCTCTCACTCTTTCCGCAACAAAGGTGAACACTAGGAAAAACTCCAAGTTAGTTGCTAAGATTTCGTCAGAGACAAAGAAGGCGGACAAGAAATCAACCAAAACTCTAACGGCAAAGACTAAAATCTCTAAATCAAAGATGCCAAAGGAGAAAAAGGCATCGCCTTTGGATGCCGAAACCGCAACACTGTCTTCTGTCAACATAATCGACTAAGGAGTGGTTCCTACAAACCCTACAACCGGGGTGGTGGAGAAGAAAGGACCAGAACCTGCTGCAAAGCAGAAGTTGGTGCCCTCGCGAACAGCAGAGGATGCTCTTAAACAAACCGGTGCTAGTTCGACCCCAACAAGTCTGATTCCTCCACCGGCTGTGTCCCAGTCTGAGGTAATCTCAAACCCTAATGCTCTGTTAGTTTCTTCTGTGCCTGTAGAAGATGCAGTTATTGGAAATAAGATGATGGAAAGAGAAGTGGTTGTTGGGGTTGATAAGAATGGTGAAGCCAGTAGGGCTGTTTTGAGTAAGGATATTATCAGAGTTGTGAAAGAAGGGGAACCCAGCAAGCCTGTGTCTAAGGCTGCTGTTAGCTCCGGTGTGTGGAGAGAGAAGATTCATGCCTCTGGATATGTGCATCCTTCAGGAGTTCGGAGGAAAAAGGGGACACGTCGAATAGCTTCTCCAAGACAGTATCTGGCAAAGATCAGTTCTATAAGAGGAAGGCTCACAACACTATCAGACTCAGAGACTGAACAGCCTCTTGGATTCTCAAGTAAGAGGAATGTGACTATTGATGAAGGATCCGAAGATGGTTCAGGAGATAAGCCTAAGGCTTCAGGTGGTGAGCAGTGTGCAAAGCGAACTGATGCTGTGGCTGAAGAGTCTGATCAATCCAAAAAGGATGCAGAACTAGACAAGATCTACAAGGACATCGATGAAGTGGTTCAAGATTTGCAAAAAAAGGAGGTAGGTGAGCCAGTAGAGGTTGTTTCAGGCAATCAGCAAGGAGTTGAGACAGTCCAGTCTCAAGTGACCCATGTCCCAGAACCAGTTTCAGTGAAAGATTCAGCTGACATTCCAGACTATGTTCCAAGTGGTGTAGGTGATGATGAAGTAAGGAAAGAATCAGAAGGTCGTATGGAGGAGAATCTCTTAGGTACTCTAGAAGTTGAACTGTCGATTGACGCTCCGCTAAAGAAGACTGAGAAAGGAAAGGGAAAGAAGATCGTCGTGTTTCAAGATCCAGCTGCAAAGGACTGTACCGGTCAAGCAGAAGGGAGTATTGTTGCAGGGGGAGCTGTTGCCTCTAAGAAGAGAAAGCGTGAAGTGGTTGATCCCACTGATGGACCATAATTGTATGAATCATAAACACAGTTAAACCCACCAAATTAGACTCTTTGTCTATTTAACTTTTGCTTGTTAGTTCCGATATTTATCTACAGGGTATTTTGGAGTCTAGAGAGAATACAGGTTAAGGAGGAGTTTTTAAGCTGAAAATATATTACGAATTATTCCAAGGGCACGACCAGATGCCGACTGAAGAAATATCATGAACCTGACATGGAATCACTCAAAACAAATCCAACCGAAGAGCAACCAGAGTCAGTCCGGAGCGGAAATGAACCGATAGTTTTGTGAAAACCTCACAAAACTCACAAAACCTGCTCCACCTTGCCTTGTGACCGGCGGTTTTGGGGAATTGATGAGTCATGGGGGGCGGCTCCTCCCCCTCATGACTCACAACCGGCGGCTATTGGCTCCTTCCATGGATGCTTGCCATGTGTTCTCATCCTCATCCACATCTTCCCTTCCCTTAAGCCTATAAATACAAGCCATTCCCTTTGTAATCTACATCCCAAAAATCATTCCACCACAACACAATCAATTATCTCTCTAGATTTTGGCACTTTTGTAAGCTTTTGTTTGAAATCTATAATACTCCTGTTGGTTCTTGAGTATTCTAGTAGTTTTTGAGTTTACTCCTGTTGGTTCTTGAGTATTCTCCTTTACTTACTGTCTTTCAAAAACCCTCGAGTACTTAGCTATGGTATCCACCTCTATGTATATTCGTAGCTAAACTCTTCATTCGGTTGAAGGGGTGTACTTGTATCATAAAATGTTTTAGGCCATACTCTTAGTGCCTCTTCTTTGTATTCAAAACTTGTTCTATGTGCCACATATTAGGTCAGAACTTCCAAGGTTGAGTGGATGCTTGAAATGGCAAAACTCTTCCGTGGGGTTCGTGAACATACTCGGGTAAGTGGTTGCTTGAAATGGCAAAGCTTATCTGAGGAGTTCGACCTCTCTAAAACCCCATTTGGATTGATCGGAAGTGATTGTTCAAATGGATGCACATAGGCTAGTATACCTTGAAATGGGGTGCTAGTCTAAATAGAACAAGTGATCTATGACCTTGAAATGGGCTAGACAGTGTGGCAAATCGAGCGCTTGAAATGGCCTTGATACACGTTTGAATACTTAGTAGGATCACTAAAGGTCAATGATAAACAGGCTATGATACAAGGCCCCCAAAACCGAATGCTTTCCTTAGATTAAAACACCACCTGCATTTACTTTCAATTTTAGTATAAACCGCAATATCAACTGTTGACGTTCCGCAAGACTTGCCGATCACGCAACAACCACTGTAAGTCTTCTCTTTTATTTTCAGTATTTACTTTTCTATCATTTACTTTTCCGCACTAAAAACCAAAACCAACCAAAAAAACACTTACTTTTCCGCACTAAAACCTCAATCAACCTAAAACACGCTACCTCCCTGTACGATCCCTCAAAGAACAACTTATCCCCCTAATTCCCTTGGGTTCGACCCCTTCTTACCACTTGCTACCCAGTAGTAAAGTCACGAGTAGCGAAGATATAAATTTATTTTGCACAGAGAACACCGCACCTTAACGACAGTGCGGTGGGCTTTGTCAAAATTGGCGCCGTTGCCGGGGATTTAGTTACCTAATCGGATAAGTTCTTTGAATCAATACTCGCTTCAAAACAACCATGTCTCGCGAAGAAAGCCACTATGACTACCAAGATGACGACGAGATAAACCTGTACGATCGAAACGATGAGGTGCCACTTCCATTTGTGGACGATCCGGAACAACTCATCAGAAACAGAAGAGCTCGTGATAGGGAGGCCATCAGAAGAAACCAAGAACCACCCGAGGACCGAAATGCAGCTGGTCCAGTACAACCCCCTAGATATCCACCACCCCCTCAACCTCGACAAATGCCAAGACATGAACCTGTCTACAATAACTACTATGGGGATGTCAACTACCGTGCACCTACTATGGGAGAACTCAATGCCCCAGAATTCGAAACCCAGCCGTGGTGCATTTACGAAGGCCCTGAACTGGAAAAAATCGTCATCAACACTTTGGTGGCCCACAACTTGCCAAAATTCTCAGGAACACCTGGAGAATCAGCAATGACTCACCTCCAGCGCTTACATGGTATTTGCCAAAACTTAAATCCGAATGGCGTGAACGTAGACGACTTTAAGTTAAAGGCGTACTACTTTTCCCTCATTGACGCGGCAAACGACTGGTTCCTTTCATTGCCTTCCGGTAGCATCAGAACATGGGCTCAGATGCAAAAGAAATTCCTGGACAAATATTACCCGACAGAAAAGGCAATGCAAGTAAGGAGGCAACTACAAGACATCAAGCAAGGGCCCAGTGAAACCATGTACGATTATCTGGAAAAGTTCAACCGCCTGGAGAGAAGTTGTTGTACCCTTGGACTGCCCGAGAAACTCATCATCGAGTACCTCATTGATGGATTAAGACCCTTAGACAAAATGCTCCTGGATGTCTCAGCAGGAGGATCCATGATGAATCTATTATTAAGTGGCATAAGGGATCTCATCACCAATGTTGCTGAAAATGCCCGATTTAGAGAAGAGACAACTCGGCAGGAAGAATTTTCCCGAACAAGGAATGTGGCACAAGCTGAAACACCGATGAACTCTATGCCAGAAGAGATGAAACAGTTAAAGGAGATGATGATTCAGATCCTACGAAGGCAGCCAGTTCCGGTAAAATCTTGCGAGTTTTGTGGTTCTACGGACCACAAAACTGACGCATGCCCGACTTTACTAGAAGAGGAACCGGCAGAAGTGAATGCAGTGGGAGGATACCAAGGATACAACAACAACAGCAATGACAGAGCTGGACAAAATAGACAGTATGGTCAAGCAACCAACCCGAGCTGGCGTAACAACAACTATCCTTAGAAGGAAACGCAACCAGCTGTCCCTCAACTAGCTCAGTCATTCTACCAACCCCCCACCGACAGTATAACCAGAACGCTCCATCAGCAGGCCAATATCAACAAAGAGGACCAAATCAGTACCAAGCCGGCCCGAACAATCAGCAAGAACCAACCAAGTCGCTCGATGGCACGATGAAGGAGCTCGCAGGAAGCATAAATCAATTGGGTACTTCGCTACACCAATACCAAGCAAAAACTGACGGGGCAATTTCAGAATTAACCAAACAAATGTCCCAGCTCGCCACCGCAATGTCAACACTCACTAATGAACCTGGCAGACTTCCTTCACAAACCATCCAAAACCCAAAGACGAATATTAGCATGATAAAGAGGTCAAACGAAAAGGCGACACTGGGAGAAGTAGCACGATCCCCAACTTACAAACTTACAAATAAGCACTGCACCCGCAGGCGTCGTCTTGATTAGAATCAAGAGGAAGACCGACCCAATGATGGCAAAACATGGGTCACGCATGCTGACAATGGGCGGTATGCATTCACCATATGCATAACACCACCACCGATCATACACTCTGACATACCAGCATCTGGATGGGATGACAATGACAATTTAAAGTGGGACTCCCCAACTAATATTTATGCTTCAAGGCAAAATATTTACCTAGAAAATCAGGAGTTTAAGGGGCCCGATTATACAAATCCTAAGCCAAGGAATGGGTAGAATGGCCCGACAATAGAAAGAGCCCTCACTTCAGATCATGAGTCACAACCGGAAAGAAATAAAGAACCAGGGGCCTTCACAGTCACCTGCGGTATTGGTGAAACACAGATTCATAAGTGCTTAGTCGATCTAGGGGCTGCTGTCAAAGCCATGACTTCCTCCTTATATTACTTATTAGGACTTGGTCCATTAAAACCGCCCAGGTCAAATATCGAGCTAGGAGATAAATCGTGCATCCGTCCGGTTGGAGTGCTAGAAGATGTAATACTCCATGTAGGAGAGCTCGTCGTTGCTGCAGACTTTTATGTAATACAAACGGGAGAGACCAGTGAAGACGACCCCCCAACAATAATATTGGGACGACCATTCCTCTACGCTACTAAAGCAAGGATCGATGTGGGGAAGGGCTCATTATCGCTTAAGTTCGGCGGCAAAATTGCAAATGTCTACATTAATAATGGCCACACGGATACAAAGAAACCGCCAGACATTATACCTATCTCAGATCTCGGTACACAGATTTCTGACCTGCCAAAAGAGACCGAAGGAGTAACAAGACCAGCAGCTATGGTCAAAGGACCCTCGCCTTCTCAGAAACAATGGAAAGAAAAAACACCAAAACCTTGGAGTTCTGACCCAAGCAAGAAATCAGGAAGAGTCAAAGCAAGAATCAACACAGGAACAGTGGCGAAATACGACCTGAGCCACCCATGGGATCCAAACCAATGATCACCATGCGTCGAGCCAACGACGTTAAACAAAGGCACTGGTCGGGAGGTAACCCGACACCTATCTTACTTTCTGTCAATTTTATTTTTTGTCATTTAGCTTTTTGCTCTCACCCACTTGGTGCATAGAATGAAATGACTATTTAGGAATCGGATTTGGGTGCAACATTAAGCCAGCCAGGCCTATGCCAAGAGTTCAAGGCCCCAGCCGAACTCCCTCGATTATCTAGCCTCATGCCATGTCGTTCGCTCGACACTCTAAAGGGAGTTCTGTTATTCCCTTTTCCTTAATGTCATTTCCTTCTCATAAATAACTGCTTGCATGGCTTTTGAACTAAGTCATTTCGTAAAAGAATGCCTTCGTTCAAAAGTGTGGGGTGAGAACCGCCTGTGTACATAACATGCTTTTTCTTTTCCTTTTCCCTTAATATTATCTTTTTGAAAATATGAACTTGAGAATGTGAAAAAGATAGACCTAAATTCATGCATTTACCTTGTGAAAATTCAACTATTTAAAAACTTAGAATGTAACTTCTCATTTGTCCCTTTATGCTGAGATAAACAGGGGATGTGGAGTTGATATAAACTGCCCTAGAGAGGCTTGGCAAGCACTCGAAGGATCGAATCTAACTATATGGTTTTCGAAGTCAGTGGAGGCTGCACTTCGGGTTTCAGTTAAGTCAGAGTCATCTCCCCCATGCAGCGTTTATGCAGAAAAAAGGCAGGACGAGAATCAAACCGTCCTATCTCTAGTCAAAGTAGCCGGGAAAATAAATGAGCGACCCTCATTTTGACTCGCGCTAAACGGCGAGGATGAGAGAGAGCGGGGAGGTATTTCCATATGCTCGCGGGCGATGATTGGACCTCCCAAAAAAGGCTTGAGAAAATGGACTAGCAAGCCACAAAAAGGCAAAAGCTCAAAGAAGCAAATCAAAGGCCAAAGGCCAAAGTTGTGAAAGTTTAATCGAATAAAAGCGAAGTACTCAAAGAGTCAAATCAAAGGCCAAAGGCCGATTCACTACAAAAGCTGTTCCTTGCCAAAAAGAAATCAAAAAAGGCTCAACTCAGTGAAACCCGAATCGAATCACGTGCTAGAGAAAGCTACAAGGAACCCATATAGTGCGAGTCAGTCCTGAGAAAGCAGTCCAGGAGCCCGAAAAGGGCTATCTCCCGAAACATCCGAATTAATTTGCAACTCGGCGCAAAGGTACACGTATCAAGTTTCTTCTAAGTATTTATACGGTTTAATTTGGTAATAAGTAAGTAATGCATGAATTAGGATAAATCTAGTCCCACAATCTCACTTTCATATTTTAAAAGTTTACTTAGATAGTGTGTGCCGCCTTTTAATAGCATTGTTCGGGACAAACAACTAAAAGTGTGGGGTGATCTGATGGACCATAATTGTATGAATCATAAACACAGATAAACCCACCAAATTAGACTCTTTGTCTATTTAACTTTTGCTTGTTAGTTCCGATATTTATCTACAGGGTATTTTGGAGTCTAGAGAGAATACAGGCTAAGGAGGAGTTTTTAAGCTGAAAATATATTACGAGTCATTCCAAGGGCACGACCAGATGCCGACTGAAGAAATATCATGAACCTGACATGGAATCACTCAAAACAAATCCAACCGAAGAGCAACCAGAGTCAGTCCGGAGCGGAAATGAACCGATAGTTTTGTGAAAACCTCACAAAACTCACAAAACCTCCTCCACATTGCCTTGTGACCGGCGGTTTTGGGGAATTGATGAGTCATGGGGGGCGGCTCCTCCCCTTCATGACTCACAACCGGCGGCTATTGGCTCCTTCCATGGATGCTTGCCATGTGTTCTCATCCTCATCCACATCTTCCCTTCCCTTAAGCCTATAAATACAAGCCATTCCCTTTGTAATCTACATCCCAAAAATCATTCCACCACAACACAATCAATTATCTCTCTAGATTTTGGCACTTTTGTAAGCTTTTGTTTGAAATCTATAATACTCCTGTTGGTTCTTGAGTATTCTAGTAGTTTTTGAGTTTACTCCTGTTGGTTCTTGAGTATTCTCCTTTACTTACTGTCTTTCAAAAACCCTCGAGTACTTAGCTATGGTATCCACCTCTATGGATATTCATAGCTAAACTCTTCATTCGGTTGAAGGGGTGTACTTGTATCATAAAATGTTTTAGGCCATACTCTTAGTGCCTCTTCTTTGTATTCAAAACTTGTTCTATGTGCCACATATTAGGTCAGAACTTCCATGGTTGAGTGGATGCTTGAAATGGCAAAACTCTTCCGTGGGGTTCGTGAACATACTCGGGTAAGTGGATGCTTGAAATGGCAAAGCTTATCTGAGGAGTTTGACCTCTCTAAAACCCCATTTGGATTGATCGGAAATGATTGTTCAAATGGATGCACATAGGCTAGTATACCTTGAAATGGGGTGCTAGTCTAAATAGAACAAGTGATCTACGACCTTGAAATGGGCTAGACAGTGTGGCAAATCGAGCGCTTGAAATGGCCTTTATACACGTTTGAATACTTAGTAGGATCACTAATGGTCAATGATAAACAGGCTATGATACAAGGCCCCCGAAACCGAATGCTTTCCTTAGATTAAAACACCACCTCCATTTACTTTCAATTTTAGTATAAACCGCAATATCAACTGCTGACGTTCCGCAAGACTTGCCGATCACGCAACAACCACTGTAAGTCTTCTCTTTTATTTTCAGTATTTACTTTTCTGTCATTTACTTTTCCGCACTAAAAACCAAAACCAACAAAAAAACACTTACTTTTCCGCACTAAAACCTCAATCAACCTAAAACACGCTCCATCCCTGTACGATCCCTCAAAGAACAACTTATCCCCCTAATTCCCTTGGGTTCGACCCCTACTTACCACTTGCTACCCAGTAGTAAAGTCACGAGTAGCGGAGATATAAATTTATTTTGCACAGAGAACACCGCACCTTAATGACAGTGCGGTGGGCTCCGTCACCCACTCCTGCAGATGTTCCTGCTGGTATCATAAAAAGGGGCATTTGGTTCGTGAACAAGGATGTCGCGAATAAGTGGAGGTCTGTGCAAAAGAGGAAGATTATTCCACAGAAACTTTTGGATGAAGCACGGTATAAGGGAAAAGAGGTGATTCATCTCCTGAAGGAAACCAGTCTGAACTGCATGTTAACAGGGTGCAAGCCCTACAATGAACAGTTGGTTCACGAAGTTATTGCTAACCTGCCTCCACAATTCAGAGTTGCTAGAGACAAAGACTATGGTGTTGTCTATGTTCGGGGAACTAGAGTGGAAATTGATCCGGAACTCATTAACACTCTCTTCGCTTTGGATGATCCACCGGTGGGTGAAGAGGAATCAGACTATGACAGAATCGCCAACTGCATTACAGTTGGCTCGTATCCGGTCTGGGAAGAGGCTGCCATCCCGGTTGCAGATCTGACAACATTTTATTCAATGCTCTTCTTTATAGTCGTTGTCAATTGGAGACCAACGTCACATCGCTCCACTATCTGCAAAGAGATTGCTCAGTTGATCTATTAGGTTGGGAATAGGATGAAGTTTAACATGGGCAAGATCATGTTCAAACAAATTGCGGAGCAGGACACCTCGTGCCGATCACTGTATCAAATTGGTTTCCCATTTCTTATCTATGAACTGACTACCTGCAAGAACCCACATTTGAAGACTTCGAAGGATTGTCTCTCCAAAGCCCCACAGAAGTTCGTTGTGGATCATAAGCTCTTTAAGGGTCGTCATGTGAATGACCTCAAGGATCCTGGCCAGAGAAGGAAGGACATCCCTGAGTCGTCGATGAAAGGAGTTGCATCAGGTGTTAAGATGGCTGATGCTGAGAGGGCAAAATTACTGAAGCAGCTGGACACCTATCTTGCGGTAGAGAAAGAGCATAAGAAGCGCATCAACAGCTTGGCTCGGTCGCTTAGATATCCTAGCGACGAGGAGGAGGATGCTTCCGTAACAGAGGAAGGTGACTCGGAAGATACCTCTTCTACATAAAGGTCCCTATCTGCACTCTCCTTGAACTCTAAAACACTGCTACTTTTCGTTAATTTTTGCTCTGTTTTGTGCTTGTTCTGGCACAGTTGGTTTTTCCGTTCGAACTAGATTGGACCCCTTGCCAGTTTGTGGCAAAAAGGGGGAGTATTTTGAGGTGACCAATTTTTGTTCCCTCAAGTATGTCTAAAGTCTAGATAGTTAGATAGATCTAGTCATCTAGTAGGTTTGGTTTTGCCAAAATGCCAAGGGGAGATTGATGTTCCTTTGAGTGGCATGTATTTGGCAAAACGTCTTTAGACAGTTCGAACAGGTGTTCAAGAAGAGTTCGAACGCATCCTGGTTCTCAGGTACAGCGTGGAGCAGACGCAAGGATGTTTTTCGGAAGGTTCTAAAGATCGAAGATCTTTTTGAACTGAAGTCGGCCAGCGAAGATTTGGAGCTTCAGATATTCAAACGAATATCTTCTCATCCGTTTGAAGAAGGATGGCTGACTTCTTGTGGAAGGAATATCAAGATCTTCCCAAAGATTGGATTAAGATATACATCGAATATTTTGGAATATTTCCTAAATATTTGATGAGAATATCTGAAACAGATTTGGATCTCGCCCATGCATATAAATAGAATGCTAGTGCATCCATATCTGTATCGCTTCCGGAGAGAAAATAAACACGAGAGCATTCGTGAGATTGAAGGAGGAGCGACGGCCGGCTGAGTATTCCATACCGAAATATCAACGGCGAAGAATCAGTCTGTTCAGTGTGCTGTTCAGACTGTTCTTGAAGAACTACCAAGTGCACACACACGGTGATCATCACACGCCTTCGAAAGAAGGTACTGGACTCTAGCAGAGGTCCAAGACCAGGTCGGGAGGAAGTCTCGTCCTGCCCAAAGGGGATCAAGGTGAGCTGCGGTGAACCGAGATTGCAAATCCGAGAGACGGAGTGTTAGTGGCTAGGCTATTTCAAACAAGGTGTTGTGCAATCGTAAGTCCACTTGTAGCCCTAAACTTGTAATAAGATTTGTGTCCTTTTTTAGGGAGTGAGAAGCCCCCCAGAGTAGGCAAAGCCGAACTGGGTATCATATCTTGTGCTCCTAGTTGTTCTGCTTTCAGTACTGTTTATAAAGGTGTTCAAGGTTTGTCCCAACAACACCTCGAAGAATAGCTTGAACAGATTACAGTATTTCAGAGGTTAACAATTAGATAAGAAAGGATCTCAAGGCAAAGAGAGATAAACTTAAAAGGAAACAACAGGAGAAGGTTATGGCGGTTGTTGACCCAGCTCGTAATGCCAAAAGGAAACTGAAGCTTGCTGCCAAAAATAAGGCAAACAAAAAGCGGAAGATAACCACAATGAAATTCGGACCATGGGCGCATTGAGACCTCCCTGAATTCACGAAGTCATCCAGCATCTATTTTCGAGCAGTACAAGTGAATTGAAGCCTCGGAGATCTGTTAGGAAATTTTGATAGAAAAGCCCGGTGTATTTTTTTGTTTTGAAATAGCTATATTTATACAAGGAACTGAACACTTACTTGATTCTGATTTTGTCTATCGTCTAATATATTAGAATTTACAAGAAAAGGTCCCCCAACTTAAACAACATAATAATTAGTATTATTTATAAAATGTGGTCGTTGTTATGAATATTATCATTAGGTATTGGATGACTGTTAACATTTCATATGTCAATGATTCTTAGTCTTTCATATTACTAATTTAATCCTCTTTTATTGCTAGTCTTTTGATTGTCTCATGTAATCTTATATAAATAAGTCATTTGTATATGTATGAATAACCAATATCAATATCAATGAGAATTACTCTTCCTCTCTACATTTTCTACTCATGTTCATGTTCATCTTCTACCTTTAAGTTTTCTCTCCATATATTCATAATTTTCACAACAGTCGTGAACTTTTATGTAAACATGTGTATCAAAAAAAAAACTTTTATGTAAACATGTGTAACTCCTCATTAACCCTTGCTGTTTTTGAAGAGATTTAATTAAGTAAAAACAGTTGTGATGAAGAAAATTACGATAGGTGGAGACTGGAGGCTTGAGCTGAAAAAAAAATTAGTCAAACCATCTTTTTCTTCCTGGATAATCTATGTATGAACCAATTTATTTGAAATAAAAATAAAATGAAAGAGATCGAATGAAATTTAAGCCGAACACACACATTTTATTGGACATGATGTTTTTGAAGGTACATTTTATTGGACAGGATGTTTTTGAAGGTACTTAACTTTTCATAAGTGAAATAGCTACGCGTGAGTTCAACTTAACTGTACCAGCTAAAGATGGAACACTCATTGGTACAGTTAGTTGCACAGACTAATATAATCAGAATGAAGTGCAAAAACAGAAAAAAGGACACAAAGCAATTGGTGACCCAGTTCGGCTCAATGTAGCCTACGTCTGGGGAACTTCTCCCAAGTCCAAGGAACAATCCACTATTACGGTATATAGTACAGATTAACGTCTGAACAGTCTTTCAAACTACTGATACACCTATACTACCCTCCAAGTGAATTGTGTGATCTAAGCTTCCCTTAGATCCAGTGACTCCCGTCGTGAACCTCCTTCTGAGGCTGATCCAATGGAACCTACGGCAGTAGATTCTCCTTGTTGAGACGATGGTCTCGTTGTGTGAGTCGCAATACACTGACAGGTTAGAGCAGTGTAGTGACGACACCTCTTGAACTTCCGGAAGAATATTTGCACAGCAACAAAGTATAAGTTCAAGAATAAGGAGCAAGTTTGCTTACCAACTTGCAGCCACAATCCTTCTACTAAAGCTTGAAGACTCGTAGACAAGAATGATATGATCCGCTCTTGATTGATGGCTCTCTCTCTCACACGGTGTTTCTCAAAAGTTGCTTGCGTGAATAATAAAGAAACCTAGCCTTCTTTATATAGTAGCCGTGTGAATCTAAGGGATAAGAAAACCCTAGATTGTATTTCCGAAACCCTAGATAAAGTAGGAAATACTTCCGTTGAGATCTGCATGGCTTTATATTGATAATATCGGGTTTGATGACGTGGCGCTCAAATAGATAAGATAGAGATAAATCAGTTCGGAAAAATCAGAAGAGTGCTGATTTTTCGGGACTGTCTGTTTGATCTAGCACAGCTTCTTGCACAGTTTTGGTTTTGCCTAGATGACACTTTTTACTCCAACAATCTCCCCCTTGACATTTGAGGCAAAACACTTCTTCTGCATGACAGGTTAATTCTTTAGCTAGCACAGATGGAAATTAGAAGCTAGCACAGTCTTGCCCAAACACGTTCTTCATTTCATATAGGGGTGGAGCTTCACAACTGGTCTTC
The DNA here is from genome assembly GCA_033675215.1 of Rhodiola kirilowii. Taxonomy (NCBI): domain Eukaryota; kingdom Viridiplantae; phylum Streptophyta; class Magnoliopsida; order Saxifragales; family Crassulaceae; genus Rhodiola; species Rhodiola kirilowii. The sequence goes on along the minus strand of CM066203.1, from coordinate 55,169,299 downwards.
AACACGAAACGAAAAACATCTGCAAACCAAAAAGACAAAAAACACCACAAGCCACGCCACACATGCAGATTTCTCCCCCTGTTTGTCTCAAGTGGCAAGGGTCTGTAGCACCGACTAGTCTTCCACAGAATCAGAAATAGCCTCCTCTGGAGCTTCAGCAGAAAGATTACCCAAGTCAGCAAGTAGGTCTTGAAATTGAGTGCGCTGAGCCTGTATCCGCTTGATTTCACTTCCGAGAAAGGAGATTTGACCTCTGACCTCCTTTGCAAACTTCTTGTGAATGGCGACTGGCAGCTGGATCGTGACAGGGAGTTTCATTGATGCTTCACTTGGCACATCTACAACTCTGGCGCCCTTGAACAGTTTGTGATCCATGGCCAGCACTTTGGGGTCAGCTGAAAGCTCATCCACGGAAGACAGGATGTCGGAGAACTGTTCAAGAACAAGCTGATGGAGGAGGGAAGGAAACCCAATTGGAAGCTGGTCTCTTCCTGACACTGAGTGTCTTTCTATGTGCGCAAACATCAACTCTCTCAGATTGATCCATTTCTTCATTCCAACCGCATACAGCAACTTGGCAAGTTCTTTTGTAACAGCTCCATGATTCATTGACGGCATCCAATTGTAATGAGCAATCTGGTACAGAAAAGCATACTTTGTGGATAATTCTGAAGGTTTGAAATTTGCTCCTTTCCAATGCACCTTGACTCCTTGAGTGATTTTCTGGGCTATAGTGTTTAAGTCTTCTGTAATAGTCTCAGCACCCCACTGAGGAGCGTCCCAGCAGGCATTGATCAGCTCCGGAGTTATGTACACAGATTTCCCTCTAACTCAAAGTTGTCCATATTGTTCATTCCCTTGCACACCAAATTCTGTAGGCAGGTTCTTGACATTGATTACCTTCTCAGGGACTATTGTTCTGTGCAGGATAACTTCCCATCTTTCAGCATGGGCCTTGGAAGCGAACCAGGTACCCCTTATCAGACTCCCTTGTACAGTTGACGGCTTCACAACAAATTTAACCTTCTTGGAAGCCTTGGGTGACTTAGCAGCAGCTGCTCGCTTCACGCCGTGTTTCACATTCTTTTTCAGAGCGACAAAAGGAGGAATCCCTTTTGAATCCTTACTTGGTTCATTGGACTCCAACTTATGAGCAGTAGTCTTCTTCAAGGCTTGTTCAGATGCTGGCACAGTGTTTCATACTTCCTTATCAGAACCTTTTCCAGATGATGAATCAGCATAGATAGAATTCAAATCTGACTCTTGGCTTGCTTTGCGAGACTTCACAGGACTTGGTTCTGCTCCTGACACAGGTATCTCACCAGGTTCACTGTCTCCTTGCTCATCACCAAGGAATTGATCTGAAGTTTCTATCTCGGACTTATCAGCATCTATCTGATTCTTCTCTTCATCAGCAAGGAACTGATCGGTGGTTTCTATATCTGACTTGTCAGTCTCAATCTCATTCTTTTCTTCATCACATACCCCAAACGCCTCAACACCTGATTGAATGATAGGCAGTTTTTAATAGGGGATAAAACAGCGGCCTGGACAATTGGCACAGAGCCCTCCTTGTCCTTCTTGGCATCCTCCTTCGATTGTTCTTTGGCCAGAGAAGCCATGACTTCTGCTTGAATTTTGGACACCAACTCTGCAACAGAAATAGATCCACCACCGACCACTACTTGGTCCCCAATACTATCTGTCACTCTCTTCAGCACCAAATCTTCAACCCCAACATCTTTACAACCCGGTATAATAGAAACACTAGAAATTTTAGCAACGGGTGCAAAAGTCATACCTTTAAGGTTTACGGAAGAAACCCCCCTTTCTGGAGACTTGACAAGACCAGATCTCTTCTTCTTGAGACGAGAAGAGTCAATCGGTAGAGAAGACTCCCCCTCAATCGCAGGATGCTTAGACAGTAAGACTGGGTCTTGATTGGTGACTCAGTGGGAATCACAGTAACAGGAGGCTTCGGGGTTGCCTTCTTGGGCTTAAAGGACTCACCTTTCACTACGGATGCTTTGGTTAGCGTCTTTGGTCGTGATGAAGGCTTCGTGCTTCCTTCTGCAGCAGCGGAGGATTTGTTCTTCCTTGTGTTCACCATCTTCGAGTGAGCTGAGAGAAGAGATTTAGAGAACAACTTTTGTGCGAGAGGCAGCTTAGGGTTTCGAATGCGAATGGATTTCATGCTTGCCTCTTGCTTCTTAAATAGGCCTGCAAAGGACTGAAGTAGATTTGAATTTTGAAAAAAAAATCAATTTCAGAAGTTGAACAGCCTTCTCGTTCTTCGGGATAAAGAGACGTTGAAGATATCTCCAAAATATCTTCCTCCACGTCAGCACAGTAGAAGAAATACTGATCTGGTTATCTTTCAACGAGCTTGCACAGTTTTATGAATTAGGCACATTACTCCTTACTGCCTGGCACGTCAGCACGGATAAGAGTTCTGCTCAGCTGACTGCCCCTGACGTCAAAGTTAACTAGTTTTTTATGACACAAAGGCCCAGTGCAGACCTTAGTGTCTCAAACCTCTCAGCATCCAATGGCTTGGTCAGAATATTCGCTAGTTGTTTCTCTTTTGGCATGTGGAACAGACTAATGATTTTATCTTCAACTAGTTCTCTAATGAAGTGGTATCTGATGTCAATGTGCTTTGTTCGGGAATGTTGTACTGCATCCTTAGAAATGCTGATGGCACTCATGTTGTCGCAGTATAACGTCATAGTGCTTTGATCTAGTCTCACTTCCCTGAGCATATGCTTCATCCAAAGCACTTGAGCACAGCAGCTTCCTGCAGCCATGTACTCCGCTTCAGTAGATGACAGTGAAATACTGTTCTGCTTCTTACTAAACCAGGATACAAGGTTATTTCACACGAAGAAACATCCACCAGAAGTACTTTTTCGGTCCTCGATGTTGCCAGCCCATTCTGCATCTGAGTATCCAACAATACAACCACTCGTGTCTCTAGTGTACCACAAACCATAATCAGCAGTACCACTTACATATTTGATGATCCTCTTTACTTGCAGCAGATGACTTTCCTTTGGATCGGCCTAATATCTGGCACAGACTCCCACAGCTTGGCAGATATCTGGTCTGGTGGCAGTCAGGTACAGTAAGCTCCCAATCATACTTCTGTACAGGGTCTGGTCCTTAGTGATCCTTAGTGATCTTCACATGTGTAGCAGCTAGAGTTCTCTTGTGGGTAGCCTTGTCCAGTCCAAACTTTTTGACAAGATTTCTAGCATACTTGGCCTGAGTCAATAAAATTCCTTCCTTCGACTGTACAACCTGCAATCCCAAGAAGTAGTTTATTTCACCCACCATACTCATTTGAAACTCGCTTTGCATCTGGGCCACAAACTCGTCCACCATCTTCTGAGAGTTAGAACCAAACACAATGTCATCGACGTAGATCTGGGCAATGATAAAGTGTTTGTTGTCCTTCCTTACGAACATTGTCTTGTCTATTCCTCCTCGAGTGTATCCCATGCTTATGAGGAATTGAGTTAACCTTTCATACCAAGCTCTAGGGGCTTGCTTTAATCCGTACAACGCCTTCTTCAGTTTGTAAACACGATCAAGATAATGGGGATCCTCAAATCCTTTAGGCTGTGCCACATATACTTCCTCGCACAGAACACCATTCAAGAAGGCACTCTTTACGTCCATCTGGAACAGTTTGAACTTTCTATAGCATGCTACTGCAAGTAGAAGACGAATGGCTTCCAAGCGTGTTACTGGTGCAAATGTTTCGTCAAAGTCGATCCCCTCTATCTGAGTGTACCCTTGAGCAACCAGCCTGGCTTTGTTTCTCGTAATATTGCCACTTTCATCAGTCTTGTTTTTAAATATCCACTTTGTTCCAATGATGTTGACTCCATTCGGATGAGGTACAAGATCCCATACATTGTTGCGAGTGAATTCTCCCAACTCCTCTTGCATGGCCGTGATCCAGTGGTCATCTTGCAAAGCTTCCTTCACATTCTTGGGTTCCATCTTTGACAAATAACAACTATGATTAATCTTATCTCTGTAATTGACATGAGGTTTACCTCTAGTTTTGATCTTATCGTGAGGGTTTCCAATGATACTGGACATCGGATGATTCTTTTGGATTCTGTTGGAAGGTTGCAAGCTGTTTTCACCGCCTTCTGATTGAGTTTGATTCGCCTCACTTTCATCAGCATCTTGCATGTGAACGTCATTATCTCCCTTGGCCGAGTCTAACACAGTCTCAGGCACTGTCTCAGAATTTGCATCTGGTACATACACTGGCACTGGTTGATGGCAGGAATCTTGCATCTGTGCTTCACCATCCTTCTCAGTCAATTCTAACACAGTTTCAGGCACAACCTCAGAATTTGCATCTGGTACAAATCCTTGTGCAGGCTTGTGACGAGTGTCGTGAGTTTCTAAATCATCATCTGGCTGCTTCCTCATTAGGGAGTCCTTGACATCGTCGATCACCACATTGATTGATTCAATCGCAGATCTAGTTCTCTTATTGTAGACACGATAAGCTCTACTGTTTGGAGAATAACCCAGGAATAGTCCTTCGTCACACCTCCTATCCCGTTTCCGCCTTTGCTCCCTATCGGTCGGAATATAACAAGTACTCCCAAAGACGTGAAAGTGCTTAACTATGGGCTTTCTTCCTTTCCATAACTCATAACTAGTCTTGTCCATCCCTGGTTGGATCAGGACTCTGTTCAGAATGTAGGTAGCTGTTAGCATAGCTTCAGCCCATAGATTCAGTGGAACGTTCTTTGCATGCAACATGACTCTCGTCATTTCTTCGATAGATCGATTTCTCCGCTCTACTACACCATTCTGTTGTGGCGTGATAGGAGATGAGAATTGATGAACAATGCCTTGCTCATCACAGAATTGCACAAACTTTTCATTCTCAAATTCCTGCCCATGGTCACTTCGTATGGACAAGAGATTTTCTCCTCAATCTCGTCTTTCATTAATCAGGCAGGTAGCAAGTTGAACAAAAGCATGCACAGTTTCGGACTTCTCGCGCAAGAACATAATCCAAGAGAATCTGGTGAAGTCATCTATACACACGAAAGCATACCTTTTACGCCCAATACTTTCCACCTGCGTTGGTCCCATCAGATCCATATGTAGTAGTTCAAGGGGGCGTTTGGTGTAGATTCTATCCACTTTCTTGTGTGTCGTTCAAGTCTGCTTTCCTGCTTGACAGTCACCACAAATAATTTGCATATCACCTCTAATATTAGGAATACCTTCAAGTAGCCTTTTGATGGACCATATTTATATGATTCATTAAGATAGTTAAACCCACCTAATTAGACACTTTGTCTTAACAACGTTTACTTGTTAGTTCCATTTTTGTTATACAGGCTATTTTGAGGTTTAGAGAAGAAACGAGCTAAAAAGGGGGTTCTTAAACCAAAAATGGATTACAAGTCAAGTCGGGCCAGTCGGGGACCGAGAAAAATCAACCAGGGACCGAGGACCCCAGTCGAGGACCGACGACCCAAGTCGAGGACTGAGGACCCCAGTCGAGGACCGAGGACCCCAGTCGAGGACCGAGGACCCTAGTCGAGGACCGAGGACCCCAGCCGGGTACCCAGGCCCAGTACCGAGAACCTCAGGTCCCTGCCAAGAGGAACCGGGCCCGAGTGCCGAGTGCTGAGAAGACCAGGTCCCCGCCGAGCACCCGTGCCGAGAGAGCCGAGCGCCCGTGCCGAGACCCACATCCGAGAGCGCCGAGACCCACGTCTGAGAGCGCCGAGACCCACATCCGAGAGCGCCGAGACCCACGTCCGAGAGCGCCGAGACCCACGTCCGAGAGCGCCGAGACCCACGTCCGAGAGAACCAGGACCGCGCCGAGAGCAGCGCCCGGGCCCAGCCGACCAAGGGCTCGAGAAAAACTTCAACCCCGGGCCTTGACCATGCTCCGAGAAGAATTTGGCCAAACATCCTTCATGGATCAGTCTTCGAATCGTCTCAACATTCCAAATCCATGGTTCAACACCCAATCACCTCCGGCAAAAATTTTGGCAGCTCCGGCCATGGTCCAATCAACTTCCGGTGATGCTCCGATCAAGCCAAATCCAACCACCACCTTGCTCCGGTCATTTTAGCCCAACTCCGGTCAAAAATCCGGCGAAGTCCAACCCAACTACTTATTTCCCGGTTAGGGCATACTATTCACATCGGTTGATCTTTTGGTTTGAAACCAAACTTTAACCAAGTTCAAGGGACTTGCCCAAGGCTCAACCAAGCTCATATGGTTTCCCTTTGGCACATCCCATGCTCTAGCCGCTCATGTGCAAGGCAAGTGCAACCTTTGGCTCATCCAAACTCCAACCGAAGGCCAACCAAGCTCAACCGGACTTATGGGAGGACTAGAGGCGGTTGGAGGAGGAAATATCTCACTCCACTCACTCCTCCACCGCCACATTTGGCTATAAAAGGAGGGCTTCCCCTCCTTGAATGATATGACTTGTAACTTAGGTAGAGAATCTCTCTATAATCCATTTCACAAATCCTTGTAAACACTTGTGTTTTGATATCAAAAGCTCTACCTTCTCTTTGATCTTGAATACTCTTGTTGGTTCTTGAGTATTCTAGAGTGTACTTGAGTTTACTCTTGTTTGTTCTTGAGTATTCTTGTTGTTCTTGAATTTTACTTTCCAAAACCTTTACTTTTCTTGTCTTTGTTTTCAAAACCATTTACTTTTCTTGTCTTTGCTTTCAAAACCAAAACCTTTACTTTTCCAAGCACTTAGCTATGGTATCCACTTCTATGGATATTCGTAGCTAAACCCTTCATTCGGTTTAAGGGGTGTGCTTGTATCATGCAAACGTTTTAGACCCTTTTCTTAACGCTTCTATTATGTTCAAACTTGTTCTACGTGCCATATATTAGGTTAGAACATCATGGTTGAGTGGAGGCTCGAAAGAGCAAAGCTCTTCCATGGGGTTCGTGAGCATACATGGTTAAGTGGAGTCTCGAAAGAGCAAAGCTTTTCCATGGAGTTCAACCTCTTTAAAACACCACTTGGTTGATCGGAAATGATTGATCAAGTGGATGCACAAAAGCTAAGATACTTCGAAAGGAGGAATTAGCCTAACTAGAACAAGTGTTCTATGTCTTGAAAAGGACTAGACGGTGTGGCAAGTCGAGTGCTAGAAATGGCCTTGATACATCTTTGAACACTTAGAACAATCATTAGAGGTCGATGATGAACGAACTATGATACAAGGCCCCTAAAACCGAATCCTTCCCTAAATCAAAGCACCACTTGTCACTTTACTTTCAGTCCTAATATCAACTGTTTACTTTCAGTACCATTTACTTTCAGTACTTTACATTCTGCAACTAACTTTTACATTCCGCAACTAACTTTACTTTCAGTACCTAACATTTACTTTCAGCACTTTACTTTACGTAATTTACTTTCAGTCTTTACTTTTACGCACTTTACTTTTACGCACTTTATTTTCAGCACTTTACATTTCAGCACTTTACTTTACGCAGTTTACTTTCAGTCTTTACTTTTACGCACTTTATTTTCAGTCTTTACATTTACGTACGCTTACTACAGACTTGTTCAACATCGATCCAACATAACTTTGGCACGCATTGCGCTTGAAATATAGCGTGCAGCCAGTGCCAAAAGTATGTTGCTTGGTTGATATTGAACTCGACTGTTCCAGCACTTTACTTTTCAGTATTTACTTTTAGTCTTTACTTTCAGCACTTTACTTTCCAGCACTTTACTTTTCAGTATTTACTTTCAGTCTTTACTTTCAGCACTTTAATTTCCAGCACTTTACTTTTCAGTCATTTACTTTTCAATACTAAAACCACAACCAACCCCAATTGCACTTACATTTCTGTACAAATCCCTTAAAGAACAACTATCCACTAATTCCCTTGGGTTCGACCCCTACTTACCGCTTGCTAATCCAATAGTAAGTCACGAGTAGCGGACTTATAAATTTATCTTTTTCGTTGCACACGAAGACTGGGCATCCGTCAAAAATTGGCGCCGTTGCCGGGGAATTAGAAATTATCAATCGGATAATTGTTCTTTCTTTTTCTTTTTTCTCTTAAATTTCGAACTCGCTTCTGCATAACCATGTCTCGTGCGGGAAGCCACCATGACTATCAGGATGACGACGAGATATATCTGTTCGATCGAAATAATGAGGCGCTGCCTCCATTTCCAATTCTCGACGATCCACAGCAACTCATCCGAAACCAAAGAGCTCGTGAAAGGGAGGCCATCCGGAGAAACCAAGGCCCGCCCGAATACCAAAATGAAGCTGGTCCAGCGCAACAACCCCCTAGACATCCACCACCCCCGCAATATCGACAAGAGCCAAGACGAGAACCCGTATTCGATGAGTACTACAGGGACAACAACTTCCGCAAACCTACTATGGGAAAACTGTCGGCACCGGATTTCAGAAATCAGCCGTGGTGCATTTACGAGGGCCCTGAACTAGAAAACATCGCCATCAACACATCAGTGGTCCACAATTTGCCCAAGTTCTCAGGAACTCATGGAGAATCTGCGACAACTCATCTCCAACGCTTACATGGCATTTGCCAAAATATAAGGCCCAATGGGGTGAATGTAGAAGACTTCAAATTGAAGGCTTTCTACTTTTCCCTCATCGACTCGGCGAACGACTGGTTCCTTTCATTGCCTTCGGGAAGCATCAGAACATGGGCTCAGATGCAAAAGAAATTCCTGGACAAATACTACCTAGCGGGAAGAGCGATGCAAGTAAGGAGGAAATTGCAGGACATCAAGCAGGGGCCCAATGAAACCATGTACGACTACCTGGAAAAATTCAACCACCTGGAGAGAAGCTGCTGCACCCTCGGACTGCCTGAGAAACTCATCATCGAATACCTCATTGATGGATTGAGACCCTCAGACAAAATGCTCCTGGATGCCTCAGCTGGAGGATCCATGATGAATCTATCACTGAGCGGCATAAGGCGACTCATCACCGACGTTGCTGAAAATGCTCGATTTAGAGAGGAGACAACTCGACAGGAAGAATTTTCCCGAACAAAGAATGTGGCCAAGGCTGAAACACTGATGAACTCTATGCCAGAGGAGATGAAACAAATGAAGGAGATGATGGTTCAGATCCTACGAAGGCAGCCAGTTCAAGTGAAGCCTTGCAAGTTTTGTAGTTTACGGACCGCAAGACTGACGCATGCCCAACATTAATAGTAGAGGAACCAGCATAAGTGAATGCAGTGGTAGGATACCAAGGATACAACAACAACAACAGTAACGACAGAGCCGGACCAAACCGGCAGATAATCAAGTAACCAACCCAACTTGGCGGAACGACAACCACCCTCCGAGGGAGACACAATAAGCCGCACCTCAATTAGCTCAGTCATTCTACCAACCTCCCCACTGGCAGTACAACCAGAACGCTCCATCAGCAGGCCAATATCAGCAAAAAGGACCAAACCAGTACCCGACAGGTCAGTATCAGTAGAAGGGACCGAATCAGTACCAAGCCGGCCCGAGCAATCCGCAAGGACCGAACAAATCCCTTGATGATGTGGTGAAGGAACTCGTGGGCTCGATGCATCGATTCCAAATCGAGACAAAGGGAGATATCTCAGACTTGAAGAAGCAAATGTCCCAGCTCGCCACCTCAATGTCCGCGCTCACTAATGAACCAGGCAGACTTCCTTCACAAACCATTCAAAACCCGAAAGAAAATGTTAATGCCATGACCCTTAGGAGTGGGAGAAAACTGGTCGTCTAACCCATGGAGCAAGAGGAGGACAAAAGGCCCGAGGCTCTCGAAACTCTTGAGCAAGACGCAGCCGAGAAAAATGAGGACGCATCCGAGGAAGAGCAGGACGCGACCAAAGAAGAAGGGAACGCATCCGAAGAGCACAAGGAACGCCCGGTACCTAGAACCGAGACTCCCAAAATCAGCGCATCACTTCCATTTCCAGTACCTGCCCATGTGCCAAAACAACATGTCATGGATGAGGACGTGCTTGAGTTGTTCAACAAAGTCGAAATCAACATCCCCTCTTGGAAGCCATCAAGCAAATTCCTCGATCTGCTAAGTTTTTAAAAGAACTTTGCACCAACCGGAGGAAGAATACTAGATATGATCAAGAACTAATGAGTACGAACGTGTCGGCCGTCATACAACGAAAGGTGCCCCTAAATGCGGTGATCCGGGAACTTACACCATTCCATGCACAATTGGCAACATCCAGATCGAGAACTGCATGCTAGACCTTGGAGCATCAATCAACGTTCTGCCCTTCTCTATCTACTCATGCCTTAGGATTGGACCACTCGAACCCACCGGTCTCACTATTCAAGTGGCAGATCGGTCGTGCAAACAGCCCGACGGCAAAATAGAAGACGTCCTGGTTCAAGTAGGCGAATTGGTGTTTCCAGCGGATTTCTACGTCTTAAAAATGGAAAATGGTGGACCAACAGACCATGCACCCATCCTTCTTGGCCGTCCATTTCTCAAAACATCAAAAATGAAGATAGACTGTGGAAGTGGGATGCTCTCAATGGAGGTGGAAGGAGAGACCTTTAGCTTCAACATATTCCGAGCAATGAAGCATCCCATGGAGTTCAAGGAAGTGCACGCTCTCGACACTTTGGACGACCTGGTCCAAGAAGTGCAGCCAGAACCAAGAGCAGATCCCTTAGAAGCCATACTCATTGGAGCCGAAAGCTCATATGAATTGGCCGAAGGCTTGCATAAAACACTAGCCCACTTAACAATCTCGGAGCCTCTCACACCAGGATATGAAGTCAACGAGGTAAAACTATTCAAATCTAATACCTTTTTACCCTCGGTAATGCAAGCTCCCAAAATAGAATTGAAGCCCTTGCCCGGGAATCTGAAGTACGCATTCCTAGGAGAAAATAACACACTCCCGGTGATCATTGAGAGTGGCTTGGAAGTAGGCCAGGAGCATCGTTTGGTAAAAGTACTGAGACAGCATAAACTAGCAATTGGATGGACTCTTGCTGACTTGAGAGGAGTCAGCCCGGCTGTATGCATGCACCGTATTCTACTTGAGGATGGAGCAAAGCCATCAAGAGAGCCTCAACGACGACTCAACCCTATCATGATGGAAATCGTCCAGAAAGAAATTCAGAAGCTACTAGATGCGGACGTTATCTGTCCCATCTCGGATAGCCAATGGGTGAGCCCTGTTCATGTGGTCCCGAAGAAAAGTGGGATCACAGTTGAGGAAGATACCGAAGGAAAAATGGTGACAACAAGGGCCAAAAATGGCTGTAGGATGTGCATCGACTACAGAAAATTGAATGCGGTCACAAGGAAGGACCATTTCCCTCTGCCATTCATCAATCAAATGCTAGACCGACTGGCGGGCAAACCATATTTCTGTTTCTTGGATGGATTCTCAGGCTACAACCAGATCCCCATAGCACCTGAGGACCAAGAGAAGACTACATTCACCTGCCCATTCGGCACATTCGCCTTCAGAAGGATGTCGTTCGGTCTATGCAATGCCCCGGGGACTTTTCAATGGGTGGTAACCAGCATTTTCTCAGACATGATTGGAGAATTCATCGAGGTCTTCATGGACGATTTCACTATCTATGGAGACACATTTGATGCATGCCTAAGCAACTTGAGCACGGTTTTGGCACGATGTGTGTCAATGAACTTAGTGCTCAATTAAGAGAAGTGCCACTTCATGGTTACTCACGGAATAGTCTTAGGACATGTCATCTCACAAGAAGGCATGGAAGTGGACAAAGCAAAAATCGACCTGATCATGACTCTACCATACCCATCCACGGTTCGAGACATCCAATCATTCCTTGGCCATGCAGGATTCTACCGACGATTCATCAAAGACTTCTCCAAAAAGGCGTTGCCTCTATCCACTCTTCTCCAAAAAGAAGTCCCTTTTGAATTCACCAATGCATGCAAGGAGGCCTTTGATGTTCTGAAGAAAGCCCTCACTAGCACACCTATCATCCAAACGCCAAATTGGGAACTACCATTCGAAATCATGTGCGACGCGAGCGATTATGCCGTGGGGGCAGTTCTCGGCCAAAAGGTTGATAAGAAGGTGGTTGTGATCTACTACGCCTCAAGAACCCTAGATTCTACCCAACGAAACTACTCCACCACCGAGAAGGAACTCCTGGAAGTAGTATTCGCTCTGGAAAATTCAGATCCTATTTGCTTGGAGCAAAAGTGATAGTTTATTCTGACCATGCTGCCATCCGTTACCTGATGAAGAAGAAGGAGGCCAAGCCAAGGCTCATTCGGTGGATCTTGCTACTTCAAGAATTCGATGTGGAGATAAGGGACAAAAAGGGGATTGAGAATACTGTGGCTGACCATCTAAGCAGGATTGTCCGAGAGGAAGAAGAGGGGTACATAACCGAGTCATTTCCCGACGAGCACCTATACACCGTCTCAACCAAGGTGCCATGGTATGCCTCCATCGTCAACTACCTTGTAGGAGGTACATTTCCTCCTTCTTTTACTAAAGCACAATGCATGAAACTCAGGCATGATGCTAGACATTACTTATGGGATGATCCTTATTTATGGAAAATAGGAGCAGATCAAATACTTAGGAGATGCATCCCCGATAATGAAATAGCTTCTGTTATTAGCTTCTGCCATGAATTTGCATGTGGAGGACACTTCGGGCCTAGGAGAACCTCTAGGAAAATCCTAGATAGCGGCTTCTTTTGGCCGAGTATATTTAGAGATGCCTATGAGAAGTGTAAAAAATGTGATAGGTGCCAAAGAGTAGGAAATGTGTCAGCTAAAAATGAGATGCCTCAAGTACCCATATTGGTCAACGATGTTTTCGACATTTGGGGCATTGATTTTATGGGACCATTCCCAGCTTCATGCGGTTATACTTATATTTTAGTTGATGTAGATTATGTGTCGAAATGGGTATAGGCTAAGGCCACGAAGTGCGACGATGCAAAAACTGTCGTAGATTTTTTGCGCACTAACCTGTTTTGTAGGTACGGGGTACCCAAGGCCATAATAAGCGAACAAGGAACTCATTTCTGCAACCGCACGATGGCTGCCACCTTGAAGCACTACCATGTCCACCACCGAACATCCACGACATATCATCCCCAAACCAATGGTCAAGCGGAGATCTCCAACCGTGAAATCAAAGGTATTTTAGAAAAGATGGTGAAGCCGGCAAGGAAAGATTGGAGTCAGAGGCTAGATGAAGCTCTTTGGGCTTATCGGACGGCATACAAGACGCCAATTGGAACCTCCCCCTTTCGGCTAGTTTATGGGAAGGCATGCCACCTTCCGGTGGAATTAGAACATAAAGCCTATTGGGCGCTCAAGCATTGCAATCCGGATTTGAAGGCTACCGGTCTGGATAGGAAGCTTAATCTGTGTGAGCTTGAGGAGTTGCGGCTTGAGGCCTATGAAGGGCAAACGGACTACAAAGCACGGACCATATTGTATCATGACAAATTCATCCTCCGACGATCATTTGAGGAAGGACAACAAGTGCTACTCTTCTCCTCACTGTTGAAGTTGATGCCTGGCAAATTAAAATCAAGATGGACCGGCCCTTATACCGTGACTAAGGTATTCAACCATGGGATGCTTGAGTTGGAAACCATGGACAATGGAAGCAGATTCACGGTGAACGGGCAGCGAGTCAAACATTACCACGGCAAGGTCGACTTAACTCTGCAGAAATATGACCTGAACCGCCCATGGGATCCAAACTTGTGATCCCCAATCGGCAAGCCAACGACGTTAAACAAAGGCACTGGTTGGGAGGTAACCCGACATCTATCTTATTTTCAGTCATTTTAATTTTTGTCATTTAGTTTTTACCTTGTCAGTCGCGCTCACCCATTTTGTGTATAGAAGGAATGACTACTTGTATAGGAATCAGCTTTGGGGAGTGCCGAGAGTTCAAGGCCCCAGCCGAACTCCCTCGATTATTCCGCTCCGAGCCATGTCATTTGCTCGCATGTCCTCGACATGCAACGACACCGTAAAGGGAGTTCAGTTCTTCCCTTTTCCTTAAATGTCATTTCCTTCTCTTGTAAATATTTGCTTGCAATCGGCTTTTGAACTAAGTCATGCTGAGAGGCATGCCTTCGTTCAAAAGTGTGGGGTGAGAACTGCCTTTGCACATAATTAGTTTAACATGCTTTCCTTTTCCTTTTCCCTTAATATTCTCTTTTTGAAAATATGAACTTGAGAATGTGAAAAAGATAGATCTAAATTCAAGCATTTACCTTGTGAAATCTCAACTGTATAAAAACTGGAGGATGTAACTTCTTAATTGTCCCTTTGTGCTGAGATATACAGGGGATGTGGAGTTGATATAAAATGCCCTAGAGAGGCTTGGCAAGCACTCAAAGGATCGGATTTCGCTATATGGTTTACGAAGTCAGTGGAGGCTGCACTTTGGGTTTCATTGGAAATTAGAGTCATCTCCGCCGTGCAGCGTTTATGCAAGAGGTGGGACGGGAATCAACCCGTCCTAACTCTAGTCCTAGTAGCCGAGAAAATAGATGAGCGACCCTCATCTTGACCCGCGCGAAACGACGAGGATGAGAAAGAGCGGAGAGGTATTTCCATATACTCTCGGGCGATGATTGGACCTCCCAAAAGGTTGAGAAAATGGACAAGCAAATCACAAAGGAGCAAAGCTCAAAGAAGCAAATCAAAGGCCAAAATTGTGAAAGTTTTAACCGAAACAAAAGTGAAGAAACTCCAATTCAAAATCGAAGGCCAAAGACCAAATCACTTCAAAAGCTGTCCCTCATCAAAGTCAAAGAGCTCAGATCATTAAAACCCGAACCAAATCACGTGCTAGAGAAAGCTACAAGTTAACCATATAGTGCGAGTCGGTCCCGAGAATGCAGTCCAGGAGCCTGAAAAGGGCTATCTCCCGAATCATACGAATTAATTTGCATCTCGGCTCGAAGGTACAAGTATCAAGTTTCTTCTAAGTATTTACACGGTTTAGTTTGGTAACAAGTAAGTATTGCTTAGATAGGATAAATCTAGTTCCACATTCTCACTTTCCTATTTAGAGCTTATTACTTGGATTTTGTGTTTCTCTCTCGAATAGCATTGTTCGAGACGAACAAGTATAAGTGTGGGGTGATCTGATTGACCATATTTATATGATTCATTAAATAGTTAAACCCACCAAATTAGACACTTTGTCTTAACAACGTTTACTTGTTAGTTCCATTTTTGTTGTACAGGCTATTTTGAGGTTTAGAGAAGAAACGAGCTAAAAGAGGGTTCTTAAACCAAAAATGGATTGCAAGTCAAGTCAGGCCAGTCGGGGACCAAGAAAAATCAACCAGGGACCGAGGACCCCAGTTAAGGACCGAGGACCCCAGTCGAGGACCGAAGACCCCAGTCGAGGACCGAGGACCCCAATCGAGGACCGAGGACCCCAGCCGGGTACCCAGGCTCAGTACCGAGAACCTCAGGTCCCTGCCAAGAGGTACTGGGCCTGAGTGCCGAGTGCCGAGAAGACCAGGTCCCCGCCGAGCACCCGTGCCGAGAGAGCCGAGCGCCCGTGCCGAGACCCACATCCGAGAGCGCCGAGACCCACGTCCGAGAGCGCCGAGACCCACATCCGAGAGCGCCGAGACCCACTTTCGAGGGCGCCGAGACCCACGTCCGAGAGCGCCGAGACCTATGTCCGAGAGAACCAGGACCGCGCCGAGAGCAGCGCCCGGGCCCGGCCGACCAATGGCCCGAAAAAAAACTTCAACCCCGGGCCATGACCATGCTCCGGGCAGAATTTGGCCAAACATCCTTCATGGATCAGTCTTAGAATCGTCTCAACATTCCAAATCCATGGTTCAATACCCAATCACCTCCGGCCAAAATTCTGGCAGCTCCGGCCAAAATTCTGGTCAAGCTTCGGCCATGGTCCAATCAACTTCCGGTGATGCTCCGATCAAGCCAAATCCAACCACCACCTTGCTCCGGTCATTTTAGCCCAACTCCGGTCAAAAATCTGGCGAAGTCCAACCCAACTACTTATTTCCCGGTTAGGGCATACTATTCCCATCGGTTGATCTTTTGGTTTGAAACCAAACTTCAACCAAGTTCAAGGGACTTGCCCAAGGCTCAACCAAGCTCATATGGTTGCCCTTTGGCACATCCCATGCTCTAGCCGCCCATGTGCAAGGCAACTGCACCCTTTGGCTCATCCAAACTCCAACCGAAGGCCAACCAAGCTCAACCGGACTTATGGGAGGACTAGAGGCGGTTGTAGGAGGAAATATCTCACTCCACTCACTCCTCCACCGCCACATTTGGCTATAAAAGGAGGGATTCCCCTCCTTGAATGATATGACTTGTAACTTAGGTAGAGAATCTCTCTAGAATCACCATCTCACAAATCCTTGTAAACACTTGTGTTTTGATATCAAAAGCTCTACCTTCTCTCTTGATCTTGAATACTCTTGTTGGTTCTTGAGTATTCTTGAGTGTACTTGAGTTTACTCTTGTTTGTTCTTGAGTATTCTTGTTGTTCTTGAATTTTACTTTCCAAAAACTTTACTTTTCTAGTCTTTGTTTTCAAAACCATTTACTTTTCTTGTCTTGTCTTTGCTTTCAAAACCAAAACCTTTACTTTTCCAAGCACTTAGCTATGGTATCCACTTCTATGGATATTCATATCTAAACCCTTCATTCGGTTGAAGGCGTGTGCTTGTATCATGCAAACGTTTTAGACCCTGTTCTTAACGCTTCTATTATGTTCAAACTTGTTCTATGTGCCATATATTAGGTTAGAACATCATTGTTGAGTGGAGGCTCGAAAGAGCAACGCTCTTCCATGGGGTTCGTGAGCATACATGGTTAAGTGGAGGCTCGAAAGAGCAAAGCTTTTCCATGGAGTTCAACCTCTTTAAAACACCACTTGGTTGATCGGAAATGATTGATCAAGTGGATGCACATAAGCTAAGATACTTCGAAAGGAGGAATTAGCCTAACTAGAACAAGTGTTCTATGTCTTGAAAAGGACTAGACGGTGTGGCAAGTCGAGTGCTAGAAATGGCCTTGATACATCTTTGAACACTTAGAACAATCATTAGAGGTTGATGATGAACGAACTATGATACAAGGCCCCTAAAACCGAATCCTTCCCTAAATCAAAGCACCACTTGTAACTTTACTTTCAGTCCTAATATCAACTGTTTACTTTTAGTACCATTTACTTTCAGTACTTTACATTCTGCAACTAACTTTTACATTCCGCAACTAACTTTACTTTCAGTACCTAACATTTACTTTCAGCACTTTACTTTACGCAATTTACTTTCAGTCTTTACTTTTACGCACTTTAGTTTTACGCACTTTATTTTCAGCACTTTACATTTCAGCACTTTACTTTACGCAATTTACTTTCAGTATTTACTTTTACGCACTTTACTTTACGCACTTTATTTTCAGTCTTTACATTTCCATACGCTTACTACAGACTTGTTCAACATCGATCCAACATAACTTTGGCACGCATTGCGCTTGAAATATAGCGTGCGGCCAGTGCCAAAAGTATGTTGCTTGGTTGATATTGAACTCGACTGTTCCAGCACTTTACTTTTCAGTATTTACTTTCAGTCTTTACTTTCAGCACTTTAATTTCCAGCACTTTACTTTTCAGTATTTACTTTCAGTCTTTACTTTCAGCACTTTAATTTCCAGCACTTTACTTTTCAGTCATTTACTTTTCAGTACTAAAACCACAACCAACCCCAATTGCACTTACATTTCTGTACAAATCCCTTAAAGAACAACTATCCACTAATTCCCTTGGGTTTGACCCCTACTTACCGCTTGCTAATCCAATAGTAAGTCACGAGTAGCGGACTTATAAATTTATCTTTTGCGTTGCACACGACCATTGTGTATCCGTCACCTTTCATTGGCTAGGAACTTCAAGGATCTGAAATTTATGTGCCCCAAGCGTTGATGCCATAGATTCACTTCATCGGTTCTGCTCAACATGCATGTGATTGCTGCTGGGGTTGTAGCACGACTTAGGAGATAGCAGTTATTGCTAGCACGGTCTCCTTCCATCACACATACACCATGTTTGTCGTAGACTTGGTAGGAATTTCTTGTGAAGTGAACTTGATTACGGCCATCACACAACTGGCTAATGCTGAGCAGATTGTCCTTCAGCCCATCGACCCAATAGACATCTTCTAGGTGTGGTATACCTGCCACATTCAGTGTTCCCTTAGCGAGAACTCTAGCTCTTTGCCCGTCACCAAAAGTCACGTGGTGTCCATCGATCGGTCTCAGGTTAGTCAGGTTTTCTCAGACTCCAGTCATGTGCCTTGAACAGCCGCTGTCAAAGAACCAGCTCTCCTCATCTTCCTTGTCAGTTGAACTGTATGAAACATAGCAGTATTGGTCATTTCTTGGTCTGTATACCATGTTTCTTCATCTCCTTGTTGGTTCTTTGTACTGACTGTCTCGTTTATAGCGATAGTAATGACGCTTGAGGTTCCCAGGTTTGCTGCAGTAGTAGGAGACCCTAGCACGTTGCCATCCAATATCTCCAGACACACGAGACTGGTTGTAGTTTTCTCTGGCATAGACGAACTTGTCTGCTGACTTGCGTTGGTTAACTTTAGGGAGTGAGTCACTAGCTTTCACAAACTTCGTATTACCATTTTTCTTCTTTCCAGTGAATCCAAGACCGGTAGTGTCTTTTATACTTCTCTGCATAGACAGGATCTGGTCCAGATTTTTGGATCCTTTGTTTAGACCATTTAGAACCTTTTTGAGTGCACTCATTTCCTCCAAGAGTTTCTTTGATTCTTGTTTATCTCCTTCAAAAGTTTGTTTCATCTCTTGTACTTCCTTCTCCAAGTGTTCTTTCTCCTGTGCAAGAGTGTTGGCTTTTGACTCCAGTTCCTATTTTTCCAGTTTCAACAGAATAACCCCTGCATTTAGCCTCTTGTTGATGTGTACCAATTCAGTCCACTTTGAGAACAGTAGTGCATATTTCTCAGCAATGCACTCATCAGTGATTTCTTCTTCATCACTTTCTTCAGCATCGTTCTCTTCCACATCGGCTTCTGCTTTGTAGGTACATTCTTCCGAACTGGTCCTAGCAGGGTTTGTGGTACAGTCCGTCATACATGTCAGAGCAACAAAGTTGCTGGTTTCTTCCTCCTCTGAGCTCTCCTCAGTCTCATTATCACTCCAGCTGACGTTCAGTGACTTCCCATTCCTCTTTTTCAGGGTGTTGGCACATTCTGCTTGTATGTGGCCATATCCTCCGCATTCCCTGCATTTTATTCCTTTGGTTCGACCGCTTTTTCCATTCTCCTTCTGATCAGACTGTCTTTCCCTTGGCTGGAAATCTACTCTCCTTTCCTTCTGGTCAGACTGTCTTTCCCTTGGCTGGAAGTCAACTCTCCTGACTTCTTGAGCTTTTGACTGATTCAGGCTATTCTAGCCAGCACCCCTGCGGTTGATCTTCTTCAACAGCTTGTGGAAGTTCTTTGTGAGTAACGCCAGTTCCTCGCGCACTCCATCAGTTGATTCATCATCCACTCCGGCTGCAGCCTTTAACCTGACAGATTTACCCTTGGGTTCTGGTACAGTCAGATGTTGCAATTCATAAGTACACAAATTGCCAATCAATTCTTTCCAGCTCATGGTCTTTATATTGTTCGCCTCCTCAATAGCAGTTACCTTCATAGCAAATCGTTTTGGCAACGACCTCAGAATTTTTTGCACAACCTTCTCTTCAGGTAGAGCTTCACCAAGGGTGGATGCCTCATTCACAAGGTCACAGACTCTGGCATTGAAGTCCTTGATGGATTCATCCTCCTGCATTTTTAACTCCTCAAATCTGATGTCAGCATTTGTATCCTGGACTGTTCCACCTTGTCAGTTCCTTCAAAATGAGTTGACAGGGTATCCCATGCCTCCTTGGCGCTTTCACAGTGCAGGATGAGCTTGAAAATTGAATCGTCAACAGCTGAGAAGATGGCATTTAGAGCTTTGGCATTCCCCATTGCGAGATGCTCTTCCAGTTCTGACCATTCTGTTTCTGGTTTGGGAACAACCTTGCCATCATCAGTTGCCAGCAAGGGAGGGTTCCATCCAGTTAGCACGGATCTCCATGCTTTCTCATCCACATTTTTGATGAACGCCTTCATCCTGGCTTTCCAGTAGCCATAATTATTAGGCCCTTCTAACAACATCGGGCGAGTAGTGCTTTGTCCTTCCTTGATGCTCATCTTAGAACAGTAGCCAGCTTCCCAAGATCCAACTCCGTATGTTGAGAACCTGCTCTTGATACCAAATGAAATAGCTACGCGTGAGTTCAACTTAACTGTACCAGCTAAAGATGAAACACTCAGTGGTACAGTTAGTTGCACAGACTAATATAATCAGAATGAAGTGCAAAAATAGAAAAAAGGACACAAAGCAATTGGTGACCCAGTTCGGCTCAATGTAGCCTACGTCTGGGGGACTTCTCACAAGTCCAAGGAACAACCCACTATTACGATATATAGTACAGATTAACGTCTGAACAGTCTTTCAAACTACTGATACACCTATACTCACTACAAATTTTGGCCGAAATTGACGAGAACAAAAATTCATCGTGTAGTTGTCGTATGAGGGCGACAGACGAGAACATTACAATGACAATCGAAGTTATCGTAATTTTCATTGACGTAAGGATTTTACGATAACGGTACGATACGCCGTACGAGGATATTACGATAACATTACGAGAAATATTTATTGTCGTCGTAAAGCTGTGGCAGCGTTATCGTACGCTGTATACGATAACCTTGCGATGCCTTCCACTTTTCACATTTTGTTAAACGCAACGTTTTTGTAATTGCTATTAAAATATCCTGGATTTTTGATATAAAAAATTAATTAATTAATTATCATAAATCATAAAATACCCTGGATTTTTGTTACCAAAAAGTAATTGCTATTAAAATATCCTGAAATTTTTTCACAGATTACAATGTAATGTATTTTGTCCATCGTAGTCAGCTATACCCTGGAGTTTTAGCCTCCAAAATGTTGTTCACTAAAGGCTTAAAGACTAATCAATTATAACCTGATGCTGCGGCTGGAACTTCATCATCTGTTGGAACTTCATCATCTGTTGGTGCTTCTCCTGGAGCCGCGTCACGTGTTGGACTACCACATCAAGCTGCGGGTTCGAAGAGGGCTCGGGGGAAGTAATATGCTGCGACGCAAGCCTTTGGAACTTTGAACTTCCGCTAAAATGGCAGCAGACCTGATGAATTTGGGAAGCTTAGTTCTCTTGTTCATCCCCAGTATTTCCGATTGAACATTCGAAATCCAAAGCCTGGGTACCCGACCATCATAGTCAGCTCTAAGAGCGTCATGTGCTTTCTTCCGTGGGCGCTGACATGAAACATAAATAATCCTTCAGTTTATTGTTTCTCACAATTAGAAAATAGTTGCATAAAATAGAATAGAATCATAAATCGCTTAAAACTCAACATAGAAAAACAAGCAAAATGAGACAACTTGTTTAAAATAACTGAAAATGAAAAGAATGCATCACTAGTTGACGCAACTCACAGGATGAACATAAAATAACTGAGCATGGAAAAGTGAGGGTGCAAGTGACAACTTGTATGTATATTAATTTCAAACCAAACATGTCCTATCTCTTCACAGCATAACTCGGTGACGCTAATCGAGGAGATAGTCTACTAACGTTTTATACAAACATAATTTTTAAACTAATTATGCACTTCAGCAAACAAACTAGTGAAGGCAGACAAACTAACTAATTGATATCAACCTCATAATGAAGCATGGATACCACAATGGGATAACCACTCTACCAAGTAGACAAAGTGATGAAGAATGAGGTACCAAGTTGTGTACAAATTGACGAATAGGAACTTCTCATAATCACAAAAAACAAGTAAAGGTAATTAATCAACTCATGAGCCAACCAAGACCAAACCACTGGAAGTCCATAATTGGACAGAGAACTTAAATGTTAATTCCTGTACACAAAAATGTTATTAATGTGAAACAAAGTGTCAAGTGGATCACAGGGATAACGATTGGAAAATTGGCAACAAATTAACAAGGAATATCACTGGAAGACTGACTCTCAAGATACGCAAACAAAGTCACTGAAACCGAAACCCTAGATCTACTGTCATATGAAATTGAAGTGCCGAAGTTACCTGGTTCGTAAGCGGAATGGGATACGAACAACCGCAATTAGCCACTGGTGAAAAAAGATACCGGCGAAATCGATTGCAATAAGAGCCATGTCCCACAGTATGCTGGGTATTGCATAAAACTTGCATTGCGATCGACATCGCAGATCGACTCATACATATCTACGGATCTAGTAATATTCTTGTCAGCAATCAGACCAAAAATGGATATACATATATATCCATGACAGTTCAGGAAATATATTAGCTTCTGAGCTAACAAAGTTCAATAAGATACTCTAACCTGAAGAAGTAAGCCTAAAATCACTGTAAAGAACATGTCTTTGTATTCCCTTAGGCAGCTTCACCTCTGTTATAGTCACCAACTCTTCCAAGTGAATATGGGCAGCTTCACCTCCCATATGAGCAGAGCAGCTCCTTTTTTGCAGGCTAACCCCGTCCAACTGGATAGCTGTCCATCCGAGAAACCAATTTCATCCATGTCTTCAGTTGGCTCACATGTTCCATGAAAGAGTAATGTCAGTCAACAACTAATTTGGATATCATTTTGGCCATAATACACTTCTAGAACATAAGGCTAAGGTGAATAAGAATACATGAAAATTGCAGGGTCAAAGGCATCAAATGCCATGTAACAACAGGCAACCAGCATGACATCAAATCAAACAAATAACAGTATTACTTGAAATGAACAGCAAATGTTAGCAAACCGGTAGCATCTACTTAGTGACATTAACTTCACACATTAACACCGGGTAAGTACACAGCCATTAACAGATAAGCGGGATATCAGAAATTGTGATGGTTCCATAACAAACACCTCACACAAGCATGCGCTAACCCTAAACTCGAAAACAAAAAACGACTAGAAGATACTATTAACCCTAAATCTAGCCCTCGACGAAATCGAGACAGTGAAATTACCTGTTCGCTTCGTAAACGGCTGGTAGGAACGGATTAAGCGGCTGCGGCAAAAGGAAAATTGGGATCTATGGTTTGCGGCGACTATGTATGCGAGGGGGTTGTGAGAAGGTCGTGTTTAGGCGGAAATGAAAAGAGAGCAATTAAGGACTTCGCATTTTTTTCAGTCAAATGTAAGCGGCAATTGAAATACTGGAATTGGACATTACGATAGCATTAAGATAACTTAGCGTTATCGCATAACTCAGTTATCGTAAATTTGACGCAACGTTGCCGTATAAATTCCCTGTTATCGCATTTGTTGTGGTATTGTTATCGTAAATAATTACGATAACCATGGTTATCGTAAGATTATTATCGTCAATTTCGACCAAAATTTGTAGTGACTACCCTCCAAGTGAATTGTGTGATCTAAGCTTCCCTTAGATCCACTGACTCCCGTCGTGAACCTCCTTCTGAGGCTGATGCAATGGAACCTACGGCAGTAGATTCTCCTTGTTGAGACAATGGTCTCGTTGTGTGAGTCGCAATAAACGGACAGGTTAGAGCAGTGTAGCGACGACACCTCTTGAACTTCCGGAAGAATATTTGCGCAGCAACAAAGTAGAAAGCGATGGGAATTAGGGTTGCCTTTGCATTTGTATTTATATGCTCGGACGAAACCCTAATTTGCACAAGATAATCCCATCAAATATTTTGGAATATTTGATGCATATCTTTCACAAATCCTTGAAAGAATATACGAAGTCGTCTTCTTTCCCAAGCAAGTCACGCCGTCTTCAATGTGGATATTCATTCGAATATCTTATGCTCGAATAAGTCGCACGCCATCTTCAACTTGACGAAATCTTCATTGCCAATATCTTCCAGAAAATATCCTTTGCGTCTTGATCACGCTGTACAAGAGTACTAGGCTATGTTCGAACTCCCCCTGAACTCCTACTCGAACTGTCTAACTACGTTTTGCCAAACACATGCCACACAAGGGAACATCAATCTCCCCCTTGGCATTTTGGCAAAACCAAATCACTAGATCTATCTATCTATCTAGACAGTAGACAAAATTGAGGGAACAAACATTGTCGCCACTCAAAATACTCCCCCTTTTTGCCACAAACTGGCAAGGGGTCCGATCTAGTTTGAACAGCAAATCAAATTGTGCCAGAACAAGCACATGATACTGAAAGTTTTAAACAGAAAACTGAGTTCAATGATAAAGTTTCAGGAGACCTTCATGCAGACGACCCATCATCAGTGGCATCCTCAGAATCTGCATCATCAGATTCATTATCACTTGGAAAGCTGAGGGCACGAGCGAGCTTGTTAATATGCCTGCGTTGTTCCTTATCTGCGGCAATGATGGCATTCAGATCCTGGAGTAGCTTGCTCCTCTCATCACGACCCATTCTGGCTCCCCCTCGGCTGGACTCCGCAACACCCTTTGTTTTCTGGTTCCCCTCCTTGAGATCATTCACATGATGCCCTTTAAACAATTTATGGTCAACGATGAACTTGTTGGGTGCCTTTGTGTGATGGTCAGGCGAGGCCTTCAAATCTGGAGCTTGATGAATGATCATCTCATATATCAGAGATGGGAAACAGATCTGGTGCAGAGTTCTCATCGAAGTAGCGTGTTCAGCAATCTATTTGAACATTACTCTGCCCAGGTTGAATTTCAGCTTATTCCCTATCTGATAAATCAGTTGGGCCATGTCCTTGTTGACAGTAGAGCGATGAGTAGATGGCCTCCAGTTGAACACAGCTATGAAGAACAGCATTGAATAAAACGTAGACAACTCCGCTGTGTGCACAACTGACTCAGGCCTCCAGCGAACAGAGCCTGCAGTGATGGTGCTTACTATCTTCTCAAAGCTTGATTCCTCTTCATCAACAACTGGGTCGTCCATGGAGAAGTATACATTGATCAGCTCAGGATCAATCTTGATCCGTCTTCCTCTAACGTAGAAGACCCCATAATCTGCTTCTCCTACAACCCCAAATCCAGGAGGAAGGTTTACCATGGCTTCACGTACTAATTGCTCGTTGAAAGGCTTGCATCTGTCCAACGTCCAGAACAGATCAGACTCCTTCAGCACCTCAATCACCTCCTTTCCCTTGTACCGTGACTCCTCCAGTAACCTCTCAGGTATGATTTTTCTTTTCAGCACACAGCTCCACTTTTTGTACGCATCACGACTGACGAACCAGACACCTTTCTTGACCAATCCAACTGGAGCAGTATCAGCCTCAGGAGATGGGACTTCACATCTTCCAGCATCCACTGAAACAGGGACATGAGCTATACGTTTTCTTTTCTTAGATGAATCAGCTCCCCCTGCCAGGTTGCCCTCCTTCGCAATCTCTTGGACTGTTCCCTTAGCAAATCTTTCAAAGGCCACCTTCATCTTTCCCTTGTCCTTCTTTGGTTTTTTGAGAGAGATAAGTGGAGCAAGATCTTGGTCATCATCTGAAAGAGTACCCTACTTTGAAACTAGCTTCGCAGTATCCTCACGAACTTGTGCACCATCATTCTCCATACGATTACTATGCAGATCATCTTGACCAACAACTGGAGTAGCTATTGTATTCTTAGCAACTTCCTCTGAGACTTCAACTGTCTCACCTTCATTCTGAACACATGGTACCACAGTTGGAACACTAGTAACTTTCTTAGCGATAGACTCTTTTGCCTCACTACCCTGAACACAAAGAAGTTCTTCAGACTTTTCAACTCCCAGATTGTTTTCCTTTTCCAAATCTTCTATGACATTGTCAATGTCTTGTACAGCTTCTCCAACTCTTCATCCTCTTCTGCAGGAGAAGCTCTTTTAACTGTGGCTTCCTTCAACACCTCATGATTTTCTGGTGGATGAACCATCTCGGACACACCCTCCTCTGGCATACTGATTGGTTCATCTTCCGAACCTCCAATCCTCTTATCCGGGCCATCATCAGACTCCTCATCCATCACAAGCTTCCTTTTCCCAGAGGCATCAAGAAGATTTTTTGTCCCCTCATCAGACATTGTTATGAGCCTCCCTCTGACAGAGCTGATCCCGGCAAGACACTGTCTTAGAGAAACAACACGGCGAGACCCCTTCTTTCTCCGTAAACCATATGGGCGAATATACCCAGACGCATGGATCTTCTCCCTCCATGTTGCTGACCCTCCAGCCACCTTGCTGGGTACCTTATCTTCCACAATCTTGATAGTATCATTCCCGATAACTACCTTACTAGCTTCATCACCAGCCATACCCCTACTGGCTTCCCAATCAACAGCCCTACTGGCTCCATTATCACTAACAGCCCTACTGGCTTCTTCACCAATCACAACTCCATCCACCACAATCTTATCAACAACAGAAATATTTGCAGAAACCGAAGGAACGGACTGCGAATTAGGAAATACCTAAGTTTTGGACTGAACATGGCTCGAATCGGTATTGAATGATTTTGACAGATCCACCGTGACTGACTGAGGGATTTCAGCGGTTGCTCGTTCACCAGACTTCTTTGCTTCGGCCAAAGATTCAGTGTCGGATCGTAAAGGCGATGCCTTTTTCATCTTTGGAGCCTTTGATTTCAAAATTTTAGGTTTTCCCGCCAGAGCCTTTGAGGACTGCATGTTCTTCTTCTCAGCGGATTTGACGCCAGACTTCGCAGATGTCCTGGTGTTCACCATCGCCGTTTGGAAGATGAGTGATGGACCAAAGTTATACGAGTCAGAAACACAGTAAAACCCCCTTAATTAGACTGTTTGTCTATCTAACGTCTACGTGTTAGTCCCGATATATTTTCACAGGGCATTTTAGAGACTGAAGTGAAAACACGCTAAGGAGAGGATTTTAAGCTGAAAAGATAACAAGAGTCAATCCAAGGTCAAGATCATATGCCGACTGAAGAAATATCAAGGATCCTGACGTTGAATTAACCAGAACAAATTAATCAGAAGAATCAGGAGTGGAGTCAAGACAGACCGGGGAAGAAATACATTGACAGTTTTGTGAAAAGACTGCACAAAACTGTACAAACTCACACATTGGGCAAGGATGACCGGCCACCATTCAAGGAGGTGGGCAAGGGAGGAGCTCCTCCCCCTTGGGTGACCGGCAACCGGCGGTGCCACCTCCTCCACCAAAAGCCGCCGGCCTCCTCCCCTTCCTCCACATGTTGTCATCTCCTCCCTTGATTTCTCCTCCAATCAAAATGCACCACTTGCCACCCATCTCCACCACCCACCTCCTCCCATTTTGGCTATAAAAGGAGGCCTCCTCCTCCTCATTTCAACACACCTCAATCCAAATTCACTTCTCTATCTAGAAGTTGTAACATTTGTAATGTTGTAATTTTGCTTTGGAAATAAAGGAAAGCTCCCTTGGCGCTTCAACGGTTGTAAGTATTATTTTCAGTATTTATTTAACTGTTGTCTTTAATTCCTTAGTATAATGTTTAGCGCGATGAATAGTAGCTAAACTTGTAGTTCGGTCTAAGGGGCGCGCTTGTATTATAAAATGTTTTAAGACTATTAACTTAGAGTCTAGTCTAAGTATTCAAAACTAATTCTATGTGCCATATATTAAGTCAGAACGTCCAAGGTAGAGTGGATGCTTGGAATGGCAAAACTCTACAGCGGGGTTCGTAAACTTGTACGGATAACTGGATGCTTGGAATGGCAAAGCTTATCTGAGAAGTTTGACTCATCTTAAACACCATTTGGTTGATCGGGAATGATTGATCAAATGGATGCACATAGGCTAATATAACCGGGAATGGAGTATTAGTCTAAATAGAATAAGTGTTCTACGTCCTTGGAATAGGCTAGACAGTGTACGCAAATCGAGTGCTTGGAATGGCCTTGATACACCGTTTGAATACTTAGGAGAGTCACTAAAGGTCAATGATAAACAGGATATAATACAAGTCCCCTGAAACCGAACATTTCTCTTTAATTATAATCTGTAATTTACTTTCCAGTATTAAAATCAACCAACCAATCAATCAATCAATCAAAATAGCTGGTAGCTTTAAAACCAACCGACCGACTTTAAACACACTCCCACGCTGCGTAATCCCCCCGAAGAACAATTATTCCCCTGGTTCCCTTGGGTTCGACCCCTACTTACCAAGTACTACCCAGTAGTATAGTTGCGAGTAGCGGACTATTATAAATTTATTTGCAAAATCGCTTTGACGACAAGCGGTTCTGTCAAATTGGCACCGTTGCCGGGGAACTAGTCGTCGGATAGTTGTTCTTTACCCCCCTTTCTCATGACACAATCCACTACGTATGATGGACGCTGCAACCTTATGTTTAAAATGCGTGACTGTCTCGCCAAATTCGGAGGAGCTCTTGGAGAAGATCCCGTGAAGCATACACAAACGTTCCACTCCATATGCAGCCACATGAGGCCGAAAAATGAATCACTAGAGGAATTTAAACTTACATATTTTAAATTTTCTTTAACTGACTCGGCATTAGAATGGTATTACTCATGTGGTGAGTATGAAAATAATTATGGGGATCTACAAACCAAATTCCTAGAGGAGTTTTGCCCTCCATCTCTCCGACTTGAAACCCGCGAGAAGATTCTCAATCTTGAGCAATTCCGAGACGAAACATTGGACGAGTACTTGGCGTACTTTGACTCCATTGTGGCAAGCTGCCCGCACCATGGACTCTCCAGAGTCAACCTTATTCAAAGGTTTCTCGGTGGAATGATGCCACTTGAGCGGAAAAGACTTAACGATGCAGCGGGAGGCTCGATCGCGAATTTAACCATGTCTCAAACCTGGCGAATCATAGACGATTTGGCAGAGAGCACGAAACAAGGACCAACGCACATAACTGAAGATAAGGCACCAACAATGGAAGTGGACTCAGTTCAAAACAAGCCCGACACCACACCCATTACGAGCCTGCCCACAACAAAACCGGAAGAAGACATCAATACAAGGGAAGTAATGGACGTGGAAGCAGCTCTAAAGGAGCCATTATTGGAGCCCACTGAGCCGACTGAGGACGAGGACTCGCAAATAACTGAAGAAGAACCGGCCAAATCAGGCCCAGTCCTCATTGCCAAACCAGCGGAGCCACTTGAACCGGTCCTTATCACCAATCTGCCCGAGAAAGTCCCGGAACTCATTGCCGAGTTGCTCGAGACAGTCCCGATACGCGCTGCCATAATGCCTGAGACGTGCCCAGGCCTCTCTGCCAAGCTGGCCGAAGCGCTCGAGTTGCCAGAGACAGACCTGGCCCTTGTGGTGAAAGTCCCCCAACTTGTCCCCTCGATTTATACGCGGATCACAGCCCTTGAAGATGAAGTGATCAAAGAGGATGTGCAAGGCAAGTTGGAAGAGAAGCTTGAGTTCAAAAAACCATTAACGGAGCTCTCACTCACCACGACTCAACAAAGCGGCCCTGAAAACTCGCTCGTTCTAGGATGACCATTCGTCGCTGCCACAAAGAAAAGGCTTCACATGGAGACATGCTTAAGGTCACCAATGCGTGATGGCACAACACTGAATTTCCAGAATTGCAAAAGTGCCACCCATTCAAACATGAAGAAACGACCAAGACATGGCCCGATGGAATGGAAGCCCGGATGGAGAAACAAGAAAGCTCGGCTCAACGAATCAGCAACTATAGTAAAGGGTTCCTCACCTTCTCAGAGGTGTTGGAAGGAAAAAAATACCAAAACCGTCATCTGCTAAAAAACCAGGAAGTCACCGCTAGAATCAGGGTCGGTGGAATCAAGAAGTACGACCTGAGCCACCCATGGGACCCAAACCAATGAACCACAAACGAGGTATCGTCGAGCCAACGACGTTAAACAAGTGCACTGGTCGGGAGGTAACCCGACACTATCTTACTTTTCCGCACTTTAATTTCTGTCATTTAAATTCAGTATTTAGTTTTAAGCTTGCATGACTTTTGAACTAAGGCACGCCTTCGTTCAAAAGTGGGGGGTGAGAACCACCTATGTATAAATAACATGCAGCTGTTTTTCTTTTAGTAACAGTACCTTTTTGAAAATATGAACTTTAGAATGTGAAAAAGATAAATCATAATTCATGCATTAACCTTGTGAAAACTCAACTGTTTAAAAACTTAGAATGTAACTTTCCATTTGTCCTTTGTGCTGAGATAACTAGGGATGTGGAGTTGATATAAACTGCCCTAGAGAGGCTTGGAAAGCAATCAAAGGATCAGATCAAACTATATGGTTTTCGAAGTCAGTGGAGGCTGCACTTCGGGTTTTCAGTGAATAATTGAAGTCAACTCCGCCAAGAAGCATCTATGCAAAGGCGAGGACGGGAATCAGACCGTCCTCTCTCTAGTCAAAATAGCTGAGAAAATAGATGGGCGACCCTCATCTTGACCCGCGCAAAACGACAAAGACGAGAGGAGCGGGGAGGTATTTCCATAGGCTTGCGGGCGATGATTGGACCTCCCAAAAAGGCTCGAGAAAATGGACTAGCAATCACAAAAAGGAGAAAAGCTCAATGAAGCAAATCAAAAGAGGCTAAAGGCCCAAAATTGTGAAGGTTTTAACCGAGCAAAAGTGAAGCACTAAAAAAAAAAGTCAAATCAAAGGCCAAAGGCCGATTCACTACAACAAAAAAAGCAGTCCCTCGCCAAAGAAGAAAATCAAAAAGGCTCAACTCACTGAAACCCGAATCGAATCATGTGATAGAGAAAGCTACTAGAAAACCATATAGTAAGAGACGATCCCGAGGTTGCAGTCCAAGAGCCTAAAAAAGGCTATCTCCCGAGACATCCAATATAATTTGCATCTCAGCACGGAGGTACAAGTATTAAGTTTCTTCTATTTATTTACGCAGTTTAATTTGGTAATAAGTAAGCAATGCATGAATTAGGATAGATCGAGTACCACAGTCTAATTTTCATATTCCAAAGCCAAACTTAGAACTTACGCCCTTTAATAGCATTGTTCGGGACGAACAACTAAAAGTGGGGGGTAATCTGATGGACCAAAGTTATACGAGTCAGAAACACAGTAAAACCCCCTTAATTTGACTATTTGTCTATCTAACGTCTACGTGTTAGTCCCGATATATTTTCACAGGGCATTTTAGAGACTGAAGTGAAAACACGCTAAGGAGAGGATTTTAAGCTGAAAAGATAACAAGAGTCAATCCAAGGTCAAGATCATATGCCGACTGAAGAAATATCAAGGATCCTGACGTTGAATTGACCAGAACAAATTAATCAGAAGAATCAGGAGTGGAGTCAAGACAGACCGGGGAAGAAATACATTGACAGTTTTGTGAAAAGACTGCACAAAACTGTACAAACTCACACATTGGGCAAGGATGACCGGCCACCATTCAAGGAGGTGGGCAAGGGAGGAGCTCCTCCCCCTTGGGTGACCGGCAATCGACGGCGCCACCTCCTCCACCAAAAGCCGCCGGCCTCCTCCCCTTCCTCCACATGTTGTCATCTCCTCCCTTGATTTCTCCTCCAATCAAAATGCACCACTTGCCACCCATCTCCACCACCCACCTCCTCCCATTTTGGCTATAAAAGGAGGCCTCCTCCTCCTCATTTCAACACACCTCAATCCAAATTCACTTCTCTCTCTAGAAGTTGTAACATTTGTAATGTTGTAATTTTGCTTTGGAAATAAAGGAAAGCTCCCTTGGCGCTTCAACGGTTGTAAGTATTATTTTCAGTATTTATTTAACTGTTGTCTTTAATTCCTTAGTATAATGTTTAGCGCGATGAATAGTAGCTAAACTTGTAGTTCGGTCTAAGGGGCGCGCTTGTATTATAAAATGTTTTAAGACTATTAACTTAGTGTCTAGTCTAAGTATTCAAAACTTATTCTATGTGCCATATATTAAGTCAGAACGTCCAAGGTAGAGTGGATGCTTGGAATGGCAAAACTCTACAGCGGGGTTCGTAAACTTGTACGGATAAGTGGATGCTTGGAATGGCAAAGCTTATCTGAGAAGTTTGACTCATCTTAAACACCATTTGGTTCGGGAATGATTGATCAAATGGATGCACATAGGCTAATATAACCGGGAATGGAGTATTAGTCTAAATAGAATAAGTGTTCTACGTCCTTGGAATAGGCTAGACAGTGTACGCAAATCGAGTGCTTGGAATGGCCTTGATACACCGTTTGAATACTTAGGAGAGTCACTAAAGGTCAATGATAAACAGGATATAATACAAGTCCCCTGAAACCGAACATTTCTCTTTAATTATAATCTGTAATTTACTTTCCAGTATTAAAATCAACCAACCAATCAATCAATCAATCAAAATAGCTGGTAGGTTTAAAACCAACCGACCGACTTTAAACACACTCCCACTCTGCGTAATCCCCCCGAAGAACAATTATTCCCCTGGTTCCCTTGGGTTCGACCCCTACTTACCAAGTACTACCCAGTAGTATAGTTGCGAGTAGCGGACTATTATAAATTTATTTGCACAATCGCTTTGACGACAAGCTGTTCTGTCAATGAGCTGTTGAGAGAGAAATTGGTTCTAGGGTTTGTACGAGCGAGAGAAGGTAGACTGCGAACTGTTTTGTGTTTCAAAAGAAATAATACTCCAACCTTTTCAACTTCCCAAATTGATCAACTCTCGTTTCAAATAACGGCAGGAAAGATCTTCGAGAATATTCAAAAAATATTTGTCTTCACGCGCTATGCCTTCTGTTCCAGCTCCCTTCCTTAGGTGGTCAGTCCAACTGTTGTAGCTGGGGATTCGCCTTTGACTGACCACTGCCTGGAACGCTTAGTACTTGAACCCACACAGACCCAAAGAGGATCTGGGTGTTCCAAACTGTGCAATTCGGTTCAATCTCTCGTCTGATGAGTTGGCATGAGTCTGTGGATACAGTTTGAACTCCTTCTGCAGCTTTGTAATCTTCTGTTCAAACTCGGGCTGTAACTGTGACACCCTTTGATCCAGCAGTCTCTTGGTATAATTGCCAAAATAGATTTGTTCGATCCTCCTATCTAACCTTGTGTGCAGGGTTTTGTTCACTCCCCCTCGCATAACTCGATGTTTGGCTGGAGCATAGTTTAGAGTAGACCGTGGCTTGTCAAGGCTCCCGACCCCCATGCTGATGGTGTAACAGTTATTTGCCCGCCTTCTCCCTTTCATCACAGAACTGCCATTCATGTCTAAAACGAGGCATCAGTCGCGAGAGAATGACACATAGTGTCCATTGTCGCACAGTTGACTGATGCTAAGAAGATTCATTGTCAAACCTTCAACCAGGAGGGTGTCTTCGAGTGCAAGGAGATCCAGAACCTTCAATGTCCCACAGCCGATCACCTGACTCTTCCTACCATCCGCGAAGGTGACAAACTGCATCTCCTCAATAGGCCTAATATTAGAGAGGTATTCAGAGTTACCTGTCATGTGGGCAGAGCATCCGCTGTCGAAGTACCAACTGTCTGACATTGTGGATCTTGACGAGCAACAGGCCACCATGCATGCCGTCTGATTGGCCTTAGGTCTCCAGACCTGGTTCTTTCGCGGGTTGGTTTGTTGTTGGTGTCCTCGACGTTCAGCAAGAAACAGTCGACACTGCCGTCTGATATGTCCAATCTGATAGCAGTACCAGCATGTGCGCAAATCTTTCCTCTGATTGGGAGTTGAACTGAGGTAAGCATTTTCGGTCCTTCTTTGACTACCTTTGGGCTTGACATGGGACAGATCCACTTTCTATCTAGGGTGCTCTCTCACCTTTTGTTCCGGCATCTGTTCAGACACATAGTTAGTTTTGACACGCGTCGAACCTTTTGAGCTGCTTTCTCCTGTGAATCCCAATCCTCTACGTCCTGTCTCCATCCTCTGAGTATTGAGAATCTCATTCAAATTTTTTGAACCAGAGTTCAACATCCTCACTGACTGTTGGAGCTGAATGAGCTCCTTCTCAGCAGTTTCCCGGTCCATCTTTTCAGATTCAAGCTGAAGTTCCAGCTGTTCAACCTTCTTGAGTTGGAACACCTCCTTTCGTTTCAGATCTGAAATGACTTTTCTTAGACCAGCCATGCCGATAGGGTGAGTTTCTCGGTCCTTCTCCATGTCGACTTTTAGTGAAGAGATGGTACCAATGAGTTCTGTCTTCTGAGCAAGCAAGCACAGTCTTTCCTGTTTTATAGCAGCCAGTTGAGTATTTAGAGAAGCTACCGTACCTTCGAGTTCAACCTTCTGTGTGACCAGAATCTCCACTTCCTGCCAGACCTTATCCTTATCTGTAGTGATGCTTGCAATTGTGTCATTCAGCTTCTTGTTGATTTTGATCAGTTGCAGCCACTTCTCATACAGATCTTTGTATGTCTGAGCGAGGGACTCCTGTGTGAGTTCTTCATTATCACTGTCTGTGAGGTCTTCAGCCGGGAGTTCCGACTGAGATGGAACTGTTGCACCGGTGCTGCTACATTCGCCCAGAGTTGTAGTAAAGGCCACAAAGTTGGTGGTTTCACCTTTTTCTTCATCTGACTCACTGTCGCTGAAGCTAGCGACCATTGCCTTCTTCTTCATGAGAGTATTTGCACATTGTGAAGCAATATGACCGAAACCTTTGCATTCATGGCACTGAATCTCTTCCTTACCTTTTTCAGAGGAGTCTTGCCTTATATCGCTTGACCTTGATCTGTCGGATCTCCAGTTTCGGAAACCAGTTGATGAAGACTGACCTTGTTCTGGACCACGTCAATTGATTTTCCTCACCATTCTGCCAAAATTCTGAGCCATCATAGCCAGTTGCTCAGTGGTGCAGCCACCGTCCAGTTTGTCTCCTAATATGTCCACTTTAAGGGCAATTCCCTTCACATCTCCGGGTTGGAAATCATGATTGATCTCGTAAGTTCTGAGAGAACCCATCAGCTCGTCCAGCTTCAGCTTGGAGATGTCGTGCATTTCCTCAATGGCTGTGACCTTCATTGCAAATCTTGGAGGGAGTGATCTTAAGACTTTACTGGACATCCTTTCTTCCTCAATGGGTTTCCCTAGTGCCGCAGCCTCGTTGGACAGTTCCAGAACTCTAGTATTATATTCAGAGATAGTTTCACTCTCTTTCATCTTCATCTCTTCGAACTTAGTTGTGATCATCTGCATTCGGGAGTTGCGAACTTTGTCCGTGCCTTCATATGTCGTTTGGAGGATATCCCAGGCCTCTTTTGCCACTTCACAGTTAATGATCAACTTCATGACGTTTTCATCTACTGCAGAGAAGATTGCGTTCATCGCTTTTAAGTTTCCCATGGATGCTTTGTTATCCTCCTCGTCCCACAAGGCTTCTGGTTTTAGAACAGGATCTCCAGTGAGATTGTTCATCATAGGTTCAGTCCATCCACTCTGAACCTACATCCATGCTTTTGCGTCTAGAGATTTGAGGAACGACTTCATCATGGGTTTCCAGGTGGCATAGTTCGAGCCTTCAAGCAACGGAGGTCTGGTGATGCTTTGTCCTTCTTTCAGAGGCATCTTGAACAGTTTCAGGATCCCACTCAGTGTGTCGAGTGTTTGCTCTGATACCAATTAAAATACTATCCCCTGTTCAAGCTTGTGTTCAAGGTTTAGTTGAGACAGATCTTGAACACACTTCACAACAGTTTAAGGATCAGTTGTGACAGACCTCGAACTCTAGATACAACAGTTCAGCAAATAGACAAAGGCAGTAGAACACACAGACTGATAACCCAGTTCGGCTCCGCCTACTCTGGGGGGTTTCCCACACCCGAAAAAGGGACTGCAAATCTTTATTACGAGTATAGGGTTTCCATAGGGACTTACACTTACACCTTGTAATAGCCTAACCACAATACTCCGTCTCTCAGATTTGCAACCGAGGTTCACCGCAATTCCCCTCGATCCCCTTAGTTCAGAACCTCCAGTCCGAACGTTCTCGACCTTCTCCAGAAGCTCGGATGCTTTCTCTCGAAAGCTTTGATCACCTTTGTTGTGTGCGGCAGTTGATACGCTTCAGACAGTCTGTGTTGCACTTGAACAGACTGCACTTGCACCGGTGTATTCTCAATGAGAAAACACAACCGGCCGTCGCTTCCTTCTTCTCCAATCAGCAGGATATGCTCGTGTATAATATTTCTTTGAAAGCGATGGGAATTAGGGTTGCCTTTGCATTTGTATTTATATGCTCGGACGAAACCCTAATTCGCACAAGATAATCCCATCAAATATTTCGGAATATTTGATGCATATCTTTCACAAATCCTTGAAAGAATATACGAAGTCGTCTTCTTTCCCAAGAAAGTCACGCCGTCTTCAATGTGGATATTCATTCGAATATCTTATGCTCGAATAAGTCGCACGCCATCTTCAACTTGACAAAATCTTCGTTGCCAATATCTTCCGGAAAATATCCTTTGCGTCTTGATCACGCTGTACAAGAGTACTAGGCTATGTTCGAACTCCCCCTGAACTCCTACTCGAACTGTCCAACTACGTTTTGCCAAACACATGTCACACAAGGGAACATCAGAAATTGCTACGGCTATTTTAAATATCATTGTAGGGTTCGCCAAGGTGACCCCCTCTCCCCTAGTTTGTTCTTGGTGGCCATGGAGAGGTTTACGAGAGCTCTCAACTCAGCAGTGGTAGAGGGCATCGTTGGAAGTTACTTCTCGGGCCGCAATGTTCCTCCTATTTCACACCTCTTGTTTGCTGCTGATATGCTTCTATTTTCCAATGGGAACAATCACTCTATGGAAGCCTTGAAGAGAATCATTAATGAACTCGGTTCCCTTTCAGGTCAGAAGCTCAACAATGATAAGAGCCTCATTTTCTTTGCTCATAACTTTACCGACGAGAGGAGGAATGAATTGTTGCAGACACTGACACTTGTAATTTTTGTATAGTCAAAATAAATTTATAATTGACCGGTAAGACCGGTGTCGAACCCAAGGGAGCAATTCGATTATACGTTAGGGGAATCAAATTGTCAACTTAGCTATTCCTTCAAATTGATTATAAGATGGTTTCCAATTTAAAACAAATAAGGAAATGGTTTCAAGGGGGTTTTGTTCAATTAAAAGAGAGTTTCGAGGGATTACTCCCCTCCTTGGCATTTCCCTACGATCATATACACAATAGTTAAATCATTTTAAGGGTTGATTAGGTTTAAACCCTAGCTTAAGCTAAGATAGATAAACTATCATGTGAGTCTAATCCTAGTCAAGCCATCCTAATTAGAACCTCACCTTATCAAGATGTTGATTCACTCTATAGCACTATTATCCTTAGAACATCTCCCAAGGTAATAAATGCTATATGCATTAAGCTTTAGTTAACCTCACATCCATGCATTTACTCTCATAAACACTTGATGAGTCCATTTCCACTATATCCAAACCATCACTAAGCTTTTTCAATACTTAGATCATAGTTCTAAGATAAACATGTCACTTAGGCATTTTATCAAACACTTGGTAACATGTCATAAATAGAGCACTTAGTGAAAATGAAATCAAGAGCATAGATTGCATATTGAATGTGTATACATGATCATTGAGTACCAAGGAGCGTAACAACACCCTCAAAACACAAGGGACTACTCACACATCATGTAAGACAACATGGTGTGAATAGGGTTTCAGCACAACAAATGAGAATAGAAGAGGAATAGAAATAGGTTGGTTAATCCTAATGTCTCCCTTTGATCTTCACTTCTCCTTTGTTGGATGTTGATTGATGACCTTGATTTGACCACTTTTTCTAGAAATTTTCACCCAAGATGCCAGATGTCTAGGTTGAAAACCCCTCTTTCTATTTATAGCCTCAGGTGAAAAATGCACCGTAGTAGATCTTAGCCGACCAGCTGAGCTAAAGGTGGTGATCCAGTCGGTCGGCTGAACTCGGCTGATTGAATGGATTGTTCAGGGCAGGGACCAGCCGGTCGGCTGAAGTTGGCCGATTGTATTGAAGGTGAACCGTAGGATCCAGCTGGGTGGCTCGATATTCAGCCGGTCGGCTGAAGTTGGCCGATTGCATTCAGCTTTGATCCTTAAGACAGCCGGTCGGCTGGGCTATCAGCCGGGCGGCTGAGAATGGCCGATTGCATTGATGTCTTGATCAATCATCCAGCCAGCCGGCTGGTTCAGGGGAAATTCTTAGCCGGTCGGCTGAAATGCCTTTTGTCATTTTTCGCTCCAAATCTTCAGTTTTTCCCCGAGTTTTCATATTTAGGCTTTGACATTGAGAGGGTCTTGTTTTCTACCTGAAATGTAGAGATAGAGGTCAAATGACATCAAAATAATGTCGGAAAGACCCAAAACTATAGTAAAGAATGGCCATAAATAAGTCGAAAACTCGACTGATCAACACTCCACACTTAAGTTTTGTTCGTCCTGAACAAAGTATGAGAATATGTCAAGGTCATGCAAATGTCGAAATGCTAGTGGTGCTATGTTTTTCATTTATTTGCCTCACTAGATTTCACAAGGTCTCGATCATTATTCTAAACATGTTATTGAAAGAAAAATGAAAGGCATGTACAATCTAACTAGCTCCTTTTTGTAGGCGTTACGAATGCATTTAGCGTATGCGTTAAGCCTCTAAACCCCTAGGCTACCCTAGTGGACAAGTTATAGTCTCGTGAGAGTTTTCAGAAAAGGGAGTACTCACAAATCACAAATGCACCTGTCCCATGAGAATGCATTCGAGAGTGTTCAACCGAGGCTAGGATTTCTCAAAACAAATTTCTGACCCCAAGCTAGGACTACCATCACAATATCATCAAAATAACTTTTGAACCACTTTGAGTACCCTTTAGTTTGTGCATTCAAGGTCGTCAATACTAGAGCTATCAATCGTCTCATCCAAAAGTCTACTCATTTCCAAGGCAATACAAAAGAAGTAAAGCTTTTAGTTTGCACAAAAAATGTTAATCGCTCACCTATGCTAGCTAGGGCTAGTCCATGGGTTTGCGACATGGAACTCATTCCCAAGTTTTAGGCGCTTAAGCCGTAATCCATAAGGGAAGAGGAGTTCGACACTATAGTTCTTAATAAACAAGCATAGACCAAATGATAACTCTCGTGCAAGCACATGGATCGTCCAAGAGTTATTCCAACTAGTACACAATGCAAATGATGAATCCCGCACAAATGAAGATGGAGGAAAAACATAGAGTCAAGTTTTAAGCGTTTCTTATTATTTTATTTTATTTTGAAATGGCTTTTGGCCTACAAATGCTTTCGAGGGGGAACTTTTCTTCCTAACCCTCGACATTTGTATCGTTTTGGAGCAAAACTTCTCGTGCACTTGAGAAAGTTTTTAGTCGGGGTTTTGCCCTCTTTGACCACAAACATTTTTTGTGGGGCCTATTTTTCGTCCTCTTTTGACTCCACACTTTAAACTTGACATTATGTTCAAAAAGTGTATGGAATGTGCAGGAAACAATCATAATCAAGGCACCGTGTTAGAGAACTCAAGTCACCAAGGAGCATTCAGGGGGTCTAAGTTTTTTTTTCACAAAGATTTTAAAAAGTGCTTGTTATAACTTGATCCTAGGTGTTTCAACGAAAATACTTAGAGAATTAGATAGACGAGAGATAGCAATGATATTGGTTCTCAAGAATACACGTTCAATGGACTAGGTTGGTTCTAAGTTCAAGATCCAATAAATGTGAAAAATAGGCTAGATGTGATTTATAGAGATTTAGAATTGATAGTCACAAGCCTATGTGGTTAAAAACACTCTCATGTAGGGATAAGGTGCAAAAGATGCAAGTGTCCATCTAAGAATGATATGCATGGCATGAAAGCATGTGAACTATGCGCATTACACCACTTCACACTTAATTCAAGCAGTCCCTAAGCGCGAAGAATGATAAAATAAAGGCAAAGGCGCATAGGAACTCCCCTCGTTTGTAGAATCGGTGACATAACTCTTAGGGAGTGAGAAATAGTCTTTTGGTTGCAAATGTAGACAAAGATGGTGAATTTGGACATGATAAGAATACATAAATGTATATCCAGTAGAGTGAACGAAATAAATGGTAAACACCATCAATATCATAGGAAATGTAGCATACAACCAAAGATAAGTAAAGAGTATATCACTCAAAATGGCATACATCATCCAAAAATTGCGCCAAAAGGCGACTTAACATCCAAAAACATCGTCCAATGCAACAAGTCAATGAAAAGATAAACATGAGAAGACAAAATAAAGCATGGACTCATGATGTAGCCTCATCGCCTCCCTAGTTAAATCTCCACCTCCCTCCACTGTGGCACCAGTGACTGGTGAGCTCTCCTCTCTAATGGAACTATCTCGGTCCACCGTGCCACCAGTAAGTGGCGTGCCCGCCTCCCTGGCTCTAGAAGCTGGCGTGGTAGGCAATGGGGAGGCGGCACGAGGGACAGAGAACTCTGGATCAACTGGAGGAGGAGCAACTAGACCAACGTGACCTCTGATCATGGATAACAGTGTGGACCGGAGCCACTCCGACTCCTGGTGAGCTCTCTGTGCCTCAGCTCCAGCAAAAGCTTCAAGACTGGCCAGCCCGCTCCTCAAATCAAATATATCAGAGGAGACTCGCTCTCACCACTCAACCCAATCATCAGTGGCGGAAGGAGGTATCTCAATAGCAGGCTCCTCGGGGGGTAACTCATCATCAACGGGTGCCTCATGCTCGGTGGCCGGTGGAGGGGAAGGGATAGGAGAGGGAGGAGGGGATGGTGTGAGGTTGAGTCGGTAGTAGTGGCTGTTCTTCAATTTGTAGGCCTCTCTCTTCCTCTTCGCCGCAAAATGAAGCTCCTCTTTGTGAGGCCTCTTGTCTTCCTCCCAAGTGACTCCATCTGCCTTGAGAAGGTGCATAGTCTGTAAATCAAGGATCCTCTTGGATGGCTTGGGGCATCCCTCATCGTCAAAGGTGAAGTTACACCCCATGACAATCAAAGTAATCAAGGAACCCCCTCCAAGGGCAAGATTTCGTGAGGTCTTGCTAACACAGCTCTCAAATCGGGAGGCGAGGATGTCAAGCCATTCAAGAGTGTATCCATACTCAATTTCCATCATCAAGTTAAGGTCGGGATAGGACATCGAGCGAGCTAGCTCCGTACTGGTATTGATCCCGATGGCGATAATGTGGTGGATCACCTTCCAAACTGGAGCAGTGATCGATGAAGAGTTGTAGGAAGGGGCAAACCACTCTTGCCGTCCCGAAATCAGCTTCAAAAACCTACTCTGCTGGTGCTCGGTGAACCGATGGTTTTCATGAAAAGCAACCAGGAAATGGAGCTAATCCCGAATCGTGTCCTTCCTAATTTGAAATTCCTTACGCCCCAATATAAACTTCCAAATGTGGTGGTCCCCCACATCTCCACCTCTCTCAAATGAGCACACAAACTCTTCCACTACCCTTTGGTAGGACCCCGGATCATCAAAAAATACATAATCAAGTCCAGTACGATTCAGTTCAATACGTACCTCGTTTGCCACCTCATATCCAAGTATACCCATATCCGGGTAGAGAGTCGCTATGGCTACCTTTCCCTTCTCCTTGATGCGCTCATAATTCTCCGTGTGTTTGGCATTTGTGAATGTGAGGGGCTCGAAAAAGGGATAAGGAGTGGGAGACGACAATGGACCTTCCAATGGCCCATCTCTCGCCACGACGGGCACAAGTGTAGTAATGGGAGCAGCAGCCAGTGTGGGTGAGGGCACTCGAGGCATAGGTGGTGATGACACTCGATGAGTAGGAGGGGCCGGGGCCTTTTTTTCTTTGGTTTCTTGGTAGTGGAGGAGGTTCCTTTCAAAGACTTGCTCTTCTTAGGTGGTGGGCGAGGCGAAGGTGGAGGATATTCCATTTCCTAGTCAGAGCTAGGATCCCTCAGCGAAGCCCTAAATGGCTTCCTTTTGCGAGTGAGGAGAGGCATGTCATCCTCATCACTATCGTACGACTCTTCGATCTGAACGTCCCTCGATGGCTCTTGGGTAATTCCTTTGCCCTTAGACTTGGTTTTGGATGAAGAACCGGCTTGAGGCATGATTGAAATGCAATGGAAAAACTGAGATTGTTGAGCACCGAGTTCTGCCGGTCGGTTGGGTTGAGGCCTATGGTTCAGCCGGTCGGCTGGACTGTCCATTTCTAGGGCAGAAATTGGGGTTTTTCCTGAGGGCTTGGCGGGTGAGATCGGGGCCTGAGGTTTTCAATTAGGAGGATGGCGAGTGGATTGGTGGGTCGGGTGAGCTGATTCGAGGCCGGACAGAGGAGATCTGGCGTGGTTGGCTTTTTCGATCGAACTGAGTTGCAGGAGGAGCAGGCGACGAAGGATGCTAGGTGATGGCTGGACGAAGGCGAGGCGATGGCGAGGGGAGGACGAGGCGGTCGGACGGCTTGGCTGAGGTCAGGCGAAGGTGGTCTGAGTGGTCGGCAGTCGGATGTGTGAGGGTGTTTGGAATGATTTCAAAAAGGGAAGAGATGGGGTTAGATAAGCATTTCTCAACCGGTCGGGTCAAATGTCGGTCGACCGGCTGAAACATGCCGAGTGCAAATGAAATGGAAGTGTTTGGATGAAAAACTTTCAGCCGGTCGGGTCGATTATCAGCCGACTGGTTGAATCTGGCTGAGTCGAATGGTTTTCAATGGGAATTTCTTAGCCGGTTGATGGGCGTCGTCGTACCCTTCAAAAATAACATTTCTTTATCCGACTAGCTAGTGGTAAGTCGGGTCGTATCCACAGAGATCGGTGTGAGAATCTGTTTGCTAAGTACAAAAGTAACGATGGGGGGGGGGGGTAAATTCCGAACAAGTCAATTAAAAACGCAAGTATCAAAACACGATCAATAATCAGTAGAGAAACCGTCACACAAATTTAAGTATCAAATATCAAAGAGAAATGCAAGCTAGAACTTTTGGTAGTGATGCAAGACTAAATCATTAACCCAACCGTTTTGATTTCTAATGTTTTACAACTTATAGCTCCCCGCTAGGTTGCACTACAAGTTGTCCTAGGGTGTCAATCCTAGTGGTATATTACTCGTATCCTAGTTTACTATCCCCGCTAGGTTGCTAGTAAACATGACAATTGAAATCAACACGCAAACAAGAGCTCCCCCGCTAGGGTTCCACTCATGCTAGCATATCAAATCCATAAACAATGCATAGTAATATAGCGCAAAACATAGAAATTCAATATGAGTCTCAAATCAAAGCATCACAATATCAAGTTCTAGCCTACACCAATGAGTTTAGCTACTCATGGTAATAGCATACATAATCAAGTTTGTAATAAAATGAAATAAAAATTACTAATGAAGAATCTTTCTCCAATCTTCTCTTCTCAGCCACTGATCAATCTCTTCTTTTCTCTTCCAAACCTTCAACCCACTTTTTGTCTCCTGCCAAAAGTTGCTCAGCAATCCTTCTTTTCTTTCCCAAACCACACGGCCAAAAGAAGACCAATTCCTCTCCTCAATTTCACACGGCCAAAAAGACACTTTGATTTTCCCCTTCTTTGTATTTTTATCTTCTCCAATTGACTCTTCGAAATTAGATTTTCTCTTCCCCCATGAGGCTCTTCGATTCCCGTCTGTTTTCATTCCGCCCAAAAATACAAATCTGATTTTAAGAAATTTGACGGCCAGCTGGATTCCACTTACGTCTCTTGATTTAACGTCCGCGGACGTCTTAACAATTACCGAAATTGTTAAGACGTAAGTGCCCATAATTCTTCATACGTAAGTGGTCTGCACTGACTAAAACTTCATCACTTCGGACTTCATTTCTTTCGATGCCAAACATCTTCTAATGGGCTCCCTTTAGCCTATATTCCTTCCATGGTCTCCGAATGCACCTGAGAATGAAAACTACACACAGGTAAGGAAATAATATACAGGCAAACATTAAGAGATGAGGTTTTAACATATAAAATAGTCATACAATTACGACTTATCAAACTACCCCACACTTGAACTTGTTCGTCCCGAACAAGAACAAAGCCATAGAACGAATTACAATGTACTAGTCATGCAAATCTTTACTTCTCAATCTCAAATCCAGCCACTAAT
This sequence comes from Rhodiola kirilowii, assembly GCA_033675215.1. NCBI lineage: Eukaryota > Viridiplantae > Streptophyta > Magnoliopsida > Saxifragales > Crassulaceae > Rhodiola > Rhodiola kirilowii. The sequence goes on along the minus strand of CM066203.1, from coordinate 55,125,086 downwards.
CTTATCATGCTTAAGATTCTAACAATGCGAGTAAAGATAGATTTTTCGATACTTGTTACCTTGCGAGTTGCAATCCAAACGACCTTGGATGTTTGGGAGATAGTCCCCTATAGGTATCACGGACACTGCATTCTTTTCTGAGTTTTGGTCTTTTGATTGAGTCGGCGGCTTTCTCTGACACGTGATTAATTCACTGCTTTCGTTCCGTTGAGCCTTGAATTCCTTAGCTTGTATGCACTTTGATAAACGACACATCTTTGGTTGAATCAATCAAATTTTGATTTTCTTCTTACTTGATGGTTTGCCTTCGGCTTTTGAATTTGTTTCTTGTCCACATAATCATTTGCGCCCTTGAACCACTCCAATCATAGCCTCCGAATAACAGCATAGGAGTGCGTCCCGCTCTTTTCTCATCCTCGTCGTTTCTGCATGAGGCAAGGTAGGGGTTACCCACCCATTCCCAGCTACTCCGACTAGAGATGGACAGTTCGTTTTCTCTGTCCCGCCACCACTGCGAACGCATGAATATACTTGAATTACTTGGTGACGGAGCTACTCTCAGGACTAGGCTAGTGAAGCGTCAACCTTCACCGCTTTTCTCAATCATCAGAACCAAAAACTCAGAACTTCCTGCAATTTGCCGTACCCTTCTAGGACATTTCTGTCAACTCCACATCCCTGCATATCACAACTCGAAAGAACAAAGCATCGATTTTTTTTAAATTTCGCATTTTTAGTCAAATGAGCACAATAGTCATAAAAAGCTGGAAATGAGATTTTTGACATATGAGAAAAGCATAGCAGTGCATCATCAGTTCATTACGACACATAACATGATTTGAGACTCAAAATAAAATTAAAAATAGACACGACACACAACTGACTCTATAACACCCCACCCCACACTTAAATTCATCCGTGTCCTCACGGTACAACTCAAGAGATAAGATGGACAACAAAACAGACTCAAATAAAAATAAATAAAAAGAAGTGAACTGGTACTCCCCTAATAATCAGGTGGTGGTGCTGGGCTCTGCGATTTTTCCCTTTTGAAATTCACCACGGACGTCTCTTTCTTTTCCTTCCGCGGACGTCTGAATAATATGCAATAATTGCTGAGGCGTCCGCGCATGTAACTGTCAAGACGTGCGCGATCTGCACTGATGTAGATTTCTTTTCTTCGTTTAATCGCCTGAAAACACCAGAAATAAAAAGAAATGCACTCGAGGCGCATCATCAGCTTCCCAATTCCACTATAACATGTGTAAAATAGAAATAAAACACCAGGTTGCCTCCATGTAAGCGCCTTTGTTTTACGTCCTTGGCTGGACATTACCTCTTGCTAGGTAGAATATACTGGCTCCGCCAGTTCAACCTCCTCAGTAGTTGCCTCAAATCCATCATAGTATGGATTGACTCTTTGCCCGTTCACTTTGAAACTCTCTCCTCCTTCGGGTCCTCGCAATTCCAACGCCCCATGATTGTACACTTTTACAATGACGTATGGACCTGTCCAACGAGAACGAAATTTCCCAGGCATAATTCTTAATCTTGAGGAAAATAAAAGCACCTTTTGCCCCACTTCATAGCTGCACCTCAATATGTGCTTGTCATGGTACATTTTCGCTCTCGCTTTGTAGTCTGACGGGCTCTCATAAGCCTCTAAGCGGAGCTCCTCCAACTCACTCAACTGTAGCTTTCTTTCAATCCTTGCATTGGTTAGATCGAAGTTGCATGTTTTAATTGCCCAAAAAGCCTTATGTTGTACCTCAACCGGGAGATGACAAGCCTTCCCATAAACCAGTCTAAAAGGGGACATTCCAATTGGCATTTGTAGGCGGTCCTGTAAGCCCACAATGCCTCTTAAAGTCTTATTGGCCAATCCTTTCTCGACGGCTTCACCATCTTCTCTAGTATAGACTTGATCTCTCGGTTCGACACCTCAGCTTGCCCATTGGTTTGAGGGTGGTAGGCGGTGGATACTCGATGAATAACACCAAAGTGTTTGAACACCGACGCGACGGAACGATTGCAAAAGTGTGACCCTTGGTCACTGATCACCGCCTTTGGTACTCTATACCTACAAAAGAAATTAGTACGCAAGAAATCTACCACCGTCTTACCATCATCATGTTTGGTGGCCTTAGCTTTGACCCACTTAGATACATAATCAACAGCAACCAATATATATTGTAAACCATATGCAGAGGGAAACGGTCCCATAAAATCAATACCCCATATATCAAATATCTCATCAACAACAATGGGCATTTGAGGCATTTCATTTCTAGCAGAAATATTTCCTACGCGTTGACACCTATCACATGCCTTGCAATGGTTGTATGCATCCCTAAACAAATGTGGCCAATAGAAGCCACTATCAAGTATTTTCCTAGATGTTCTCTTTGGTCCAAAATGACCACCACACGCATGTTCGTGACAAAAAGCAAGCACAGAAGAAATCTCAGAATCGGACACACTCTTTCTAACAACTTGATCCGAACCAATTTTCCACAAATAGGGGTCATCCCAAATATAATATCTCGAATCATGTTTAAGCCTCAAACGTTGAGCAATAGTGAATGACGAAGGAAACTTACCTCCCACCAGGTAGTTAACTATGTTAGCATACTGATGGACCAAAGTTATACGAATCATAAACACAGTATAACCCCCTTATTTAGACTGTTTGTCTATCTAACTTCTACGTATTAGTCCCGATATATTTCCACAGGGCATTTTAGAGACTGAAGTGAAAACACGCTAAGGAGAGGATTTTATGCTGAAAAGATAACAAGAGTCAATCCAAGGTCAAGATCATATGCTGACTGAAGAAATATCAAGGATCCTGATGTTGAATTGACCATAATAAATTAATCAGAAGAATCAGGAGTGGAGTCAAGACAGCCCGGGGAAGAAACACATTGACAGTTTTGTGAAAAGACTGCACAAAACTGTACAAAACTCACATATGGGCAAGGATGACCGGCCACTTGATGAAGTGGTGGCCAAGGGAGGAGCTCCTCCTCCTTGGCCACCGCCTACCGGCGGCTTGAGGGGTGGTGACCGGCGGCTTCACTATTCCTCCACATGTCACCTCCTCCTCCTCCTCCCTTCTCCTCCCTTGGATCAAATGCACATGTCCACCATCTCCACCACCCATCTCCTCCCCTTTTGGCTATAAAAGGAGGCCTCCTCCTCCTCATTTCAACACACCTCAATCTCAAATTCACTTCTCTCTCTAGAAGTTGTAATATTTGTAACGTTGTAATCTTGGCTTTGGAAATAAAGGATAGCTCCCTTGGCGCTTTAACGGTTGTAAATAATTCTTAGTATTTATTCAACTGTTTTATTTCCTTAGTTATAATGTTTAGCGCGATGAATAGTAGCTAAACTAGTAGTTCGGTAGAAGGGGCGCACTTGTATTATAAAATGTTTTAAGACTATTAACTTAGTCTCTAGTCTTAGTATTCAAAACTTGTTCTATGTGCCATATATCAAGTCAGAGTTTCTAAGGTTGAGTGGAAGCTGTCACAAGCAAAGCTCTTCCGTAGAAATTCGTGATCATACTCGGTAAGTGGAAGTTGTCACAAGCAAAACTTATCGAGGAGTTCGACTTATCTAAAACACCACTTGGTCAATAACGTAACTGGGAGATCAAGTGGATGCACTTACAGCTAAGATACTTCGAAAGGAGGAATTAGTTTTGCTTAGAACAAGTGTTGCTTTAAACGATGTTGCAAGTCTTGCGCTACGAAAGGGCCTCGATTCATCTTTGAATACTTAGGTAATTCACTAAAGGTCAATGATAAACAGGATATAATACAAGGCCCCTGAAACCAAACATTTCTCTTTAATTATAAACTGTAATTTACTTTCCAGTATTAAAATGAACCAACCAACCAATCAATCAATCAAAATAGCTGGTAGCTTTAAAACCAACCAACCGACCTTAAACACGCTCCCACGCTGCGTAATCCCCCCGAAGAACAATTATTCCCCTGGTTCCCTTGGGTTCGACCCCTACTTACCAAGTACTACCCAGTAGTATAGTTGCGAGTAGCGGACTATTATAAATTTATTTGCACAATCGCTTTGACGACGAGCGGTTCTGTCAAATTGGCGCCGTTGCCGGGGAATCAGCCATCGGATAGTTGTTCTTTCTCTCTCCATGTCCTCATGACGCAACCCACTATGTATGATGGGGACAGCAACACTATGTGTGAAATGCTTAGCTGTCTCCCCAAATTCAGAGGTATCATTGAAGAGGACTCTGTGATACATTGCCAACTGTTTCATCACATCTGCCGTCACATGAAACCTGAGAATGAGACGTTAGAGGAGTTTAAGCTGAAATGCTTCAAACTTTCTCTAACTGACTCGGCAATAGAGTGGTACTACTCATGTGCAGAGTATGAAAGCTGTTATCAAAATCTTCAAGCCAAATTTCTAAAAGAGTTTCCCCGGCCAAATTATCTCACCGCTCCCTGCCCAAGAGCCCAGCCAGCTTTCGAACTTGAAATCCGCAAGAGGATCAACAACCTAAAGCAATTTCGGGACGAAACTTTGGACGAGTACGTAAAGTACTTCGATTCCCTTGTAACGAGCTGCCCGCACCATGGATTCACGGAGTCTGTTCTTCTCCAAAAGTTTCTTCATGGAATGAAGCCACTTGAGCGGAAAAGACTTAATGATACAGCGGGAGGCTCGATCATGAATTTATTCGCGTTTCAAGCTTGGCGACTCATAGATGATTTGGCAGAGAGCACAAAACAAGGGCCAATACACTAAACTGAAGATAAGGCACCAACGATTGAAGTGGACTCAGTACAAAACAAGCCCGACACCACACCCATTACGAGCTTGCCCGCTACAAAGCCGAGGGAAGACATCAGTACGAGGGCAGTAATGGACGTGGAGGCAGCTCTAAAGGAGCCAATATTGGAGCCCACGGAGCCAACTGAGGATGAAAACTCACAAATAACCGAAGAAGAACCGGCCAAATCAGGCCCAGTCCTCATTACCAAACCAGCCGAGCCACTTGAACCGGTCCTCATCACCAATCTTCCCGAAGAAGTCCCGACGCTACTTGACGAGCCAAGAGAAGTCCCGGACTTCACTGCCAAATCAGCCGAAACATGCCCGATCCTCACTATCGAAGCACCCGAGACAGACCTGGCCCTTGTGGTGGAAGTCCCCCAATTTGTCCCCTCGGTTTGTATGCGGATCTCAGCCCCTGAAGATGAAGTAATCAATGATGAGGTACAAGGCGAGTTGGAGCCAGAAAAGCCAACAATGAAACACTCCCTCGCCACGAGCCAACCAAGCAGCCCAGAAAACTCGCTCGTGCTGAAACGGCCATTCACCTCTGCCACAAAGAAGAGGTCTAGCGAAGAGCACAACCCGAATGCCAACCGTGCATACACAAAGAAGAGACCAAGACATGGCCTAGTGGAATGGAAGCCCGGATGGAGAAACACGAGAGCTCGGCTCAATAGACCAGCAGCTATGGTCAACAGTCCCTCGCCTTCTCAGAAACAAAGGAAAAAGAAACCACCAAAACCATGGAGTTCTAACACAAGCACATCATCCCACAAGAACTCGGAAAGAGTCAAAGCTAGAATCAACGCAGGAGCTGCGGCAAAATTTGACCTAAGCCGCCCATGGGACCCAAACCAGTAATCCACAACGAGGTATCGTCGAGCCAATGACGTAAAACAAGTGCACTGGTCGGGAGGTAACCCGACACTATCTTACTTTTCCGCACTTTAATTTCTGTCATTTAAATTCAGTATTTAGTTTTAAGCTTGCATGACTTTTGAACTAAGGCACGCCTTCGTTCAAAAGTGGGGGGTGAGAACCACCTATGTACATAAATAACATGCATCTATTTTTTTTTTCTTGTTTAGTAATAGTATCTTTTTGAAAATATGAACTTAAGAATGTGAAAAAGATAAATCATAATTCATGCATTAACCTTGTGAAAATTCAACTGTTTAAAAACATAGAATGTAACTTTCCATTTGTCCTTTGTGCTGAGATAACTAGGGATGTGGAGTTGATAGAAATGCCCTAGAGAGGCTTGGCAAGCAATCGAAGGATCAGATCAAACTATATGGTTTTCGAAGTCAGTGGAGGCTGCACTTCGGGTTTTCAGTGAATAATTGAAGTCAACTCCGCCAAGAAGCATCTATGCAAAGGCGAGGACGGGAATCAGACCGTCCTCTCTCTAGTCAAAATAGCCGAGAAAATAGATGAGCGACCCTCATCTTGACCCGCGCAAAACGACAAAGACGAGAGGAGCGGGGAGGTATTTCGATAGGCTTGCGGGCGATGATTGGACCTCCCAAAAAGGCTTGAGAAAATGAACTTGCAAAATCACAAAAAGGCGAAAAACTCAAAGAAGAAAATCAAAAGAGGCCAAAGGCCCAAAATTGTGAAGGTTTTAACCGAGCAAAAGTGAAGCACTCAAAAAAGTCAAATCAAAGGCCAAAGGCCGATTCACTACAACAAAAAAGCAGTCCCTCGCCAAAGAAGAAAATCAAAAAGGCTCAACTCACTGAAACCCGAATCGAATCATGTGCTAGAGAAAGCTACCAGAAAACCATGTAGTACGAGACGATCCCAAGATTGCAGTCCAGGAGCCTAAAAAGGGCTATCTCCCGAGACATCCAATATAATTTGCATCTCAGCACGGAGGTACAAGTATTAAGTTTCTTCTATTTATTTACGCAGTATAATTTGGTAATAAGTAAGCAATGCATGAATTAGGATAGATCGAGTACCACAGTCTAATTTTCATATTCCAAAGCCAAACTTAGGACTTACGCCCTTTAATAGCATTGTTCGGGACGAACAACTAAAAGTGGGGGGTAATCTGATGGACCAAAGTTATACGAATCATAAACACAGTATAACCCCCTTATTTAGACTGTTTTTCTATCTAACTTCTACGTATTAGTCCCGAATATTTCCACAGGGCATTTTAGAGACTGAAGTGAAAACACGCTAAGGAGAGGATTTTATGCTGAAAAGATAACAAGAGTCAATCCAAGGTCAAGATCATATGCCGATTGAAGAAATATCAAGGATCCTGACGTTGAATTGACCATAATAAATTAATCAGAAGAATCATGAGTGGAGTCAAGATAGCCCGGGGAAGAAACACATTGACAGTTTTGTGAAAAGACTGCACAAAACTGTACAAAACTCACATATGGGCAAGGATGACCGGCCACTTGATGAAGTGGTGGCCAAGGGAGGAGCTCCTCCTCCTTGGCCACCGCCTACCGGCGGCTTGAGGGGTGGTGACCGGCAGCTTCACTATTCCTCCACATGTCACCTCCTCCTCCTCCTCCCTTCTCCTCCCTTGGATCAAATGCACATGTCCACCATCTCCACCACCCATCTCCTCCCCTTTTGGCTATAAAAGGAGGCCTCCTCCTCCTCATTTCAACACACCTCAATCTCAAATTCACTTCTCTCTCTAGAAGTTGTAATATTTGTAACGTTGTAATCTTGGCTTTGGAAATAAAGGATAGCTCCCTTGGCGATTCAACGGTTGTAAGTAATTCTTAGTATTTATTCAACTGTTTTATTTCCTTAGTTATAATGTTTAGCGCGATGAATAGTAGCTAAACTAGTAGTTCGGTAGAAGGGGCGCACTTGTATTATAAAATGTTTTAAGACTATTAACATAGTGTCTAGTCTTAGTATTCAAAACTTGTTCTATGTGCCATATATCAAGTCAGAGTTTCTAAGGTTGAGTGGAAGCTGTCACAAGCAAAGCTCTTCCGTAGAAATTCGTGATCATACTCGGTAAGTGGAAGCTGTCACAAGCAAAACTTATCGAGGAGTTCGACTTATCTAAAACACCACTTGGTCAATAACGTAACTGGGAGATCAAGTGGATGCACTTACAGCTAAGATACTTCGAAAGGAGGAATTAGTTTTGCTTAGAACAAGTGTTGCTTTAAACGATGTTGCAAGTCTTGCGCTACGAAAGGGCCTCGATTCATCTTTGAATACTTAGGTAATTCACTAAAGGTCAATGATAAACAGGATATAATACAAGGCCCCTGAAACCGAACATTTCTCTTTAATTATAAACTGTAATTTACTTTCCAGTATTAAAATCAACCAACCAACCAATCAATCAATCAAAATAGCTGGTAGCTTTAAAACCAACCAACCGACCTTAAACACGCTCCCACGCTGCGTAATCCCCCCGAAGAACAATTATTCCCCTGGTTCCCTTGGGTTCGACCCCTACTTACCAAGTACTACCCAGTAGTATAGTTGCGAGTAGCGGACTATTATAAATTTATTTGCACAATCGCTTTGACGACGAGCGGTTTTGTCACATACCATGGTGCCTTTTCTTGAACAGCAAATAAATACTCGTCCGGGAATGTTTCGGTTATAGCTCCGGTTTCCTCCTCTCTCACTATTCGGCTCAAGTGATTGGCCACGGTGTTCTCAATGCCCTTCTTGTCTTTTATTTCCACATCGAACTCTTGTAGCAAGAGGATCCATCTAATCAGCCGCGGCTTTGACCCCTTCTTCGTCATCAAATAGCGAATGGCTGCATGATCAGAAAAGACAACAATTTTAGAACCAAGTAAATAAGGGCGAAATTTTTCCAAAGCAAATATAACAGCTAAAAGCTCTTTTTCGGTCGTGGAATAATTTCGCTGAGCCGCGTCAAGCGTCCTAGATACGTAATGGATCACCCCAGGCTTCTTTTCCTTCCTTTGCCCTAGCACCGCTCCAACTGCGTAGTCGCTAGCATCACACATTATTTCGAAGGGTTGTGTCCAATCCGGTGCTTGAATGATGGGTGCACTAGTTAGTGCAGCCTTAAGATCATCGAATGCTGCCTTGCATTCCTCTGTAAACTCAAATGGTACATCCTTTTGCAGCAATCTAGAGAGAGGCAACGCCCTCTTCGAGAAGTCCTTTAAAAATCTGCGATAAAATCCTGCATGTCCCATAAAAGACCTCACACCACGCTGATCAGTAGGATAAGGCAAGCAAAGCATCAAATCAATTTTAGCCTTATCTACTTGTATTCCTTCACTAGAAACGACATGTCCCAATACTATTCCGTGAGTGACCATAAAATGACATTTTTCATAATTCAAGACCAAGTTCGTCTCCTCACAACGTGCAAGCACTCTACCAACATTAAGCAAGCATTCATCAAAAGTATTTCCATACATGGTAAAACCATCCATGAATACTTCAACACAGTCCCTAATCAATTCCAAAAAAATACTCATTACCAGACGCTGGAAGGTACCAGGCGCGTTGCACAAACCGAAAGACATGCGTCGAAACGCGAATGTACCGAATGGGCACGTGAAATTAGTCTTCTCCTGGTCTTTGGCTGCAATCGGAATTTGATTATACCCAAAAAATCCATCTAAAAAGCAAAAGTAAGGCTTACCTGCGAGCCTATCCAACATTTGGTCAATGAACGGCAAAGGAAAGTGATCCTTGCGTGTCACGGCATTTAGCTTCTGTAGTCGATGAACACGCGCCATCCGTTCTAGATTCTCTTTGTCACCAACTCACCTCGAGCATTAAGCTCCACTGTAATTCCTGTCTTCTTCGGTACTACATGTACGGGGGTTACCCATTGACTGTCTGAAATGGGATAAATCACGCTAGCATCTAAAAGTTTTTGTACCTCTTTTTGAACCACCTCCATCATCAGTGGGTTCAATCTACGCTGCGGCTGTCTCACAGGTTTGGCTCCATCCTCAAGTAGAATCTGGTGCATGCACACAGTAGGGCTCACTCCTTTGATGTCCGCAAGTGTCCATCCAATTGCGGCCTTATGTTTCTTTAGTACCGCTGCCAATCTCTCCTCCTGATTAGGCTCCAAGCCTTTCTTGATTATTACCGGCAATGTCTCACCATCTCCCAAATAGATATACTTTAAATGCTCGGGTAAGGGCTTAAGCTGCAACTCAGGTGCCTGTACAACAGATAATACAAGTGTAGATTTATTAGTTAAAGCAACTTGATTAGCCTCATACCTGGGGGTTAATGGTGGCGAAACTCTAAGCTCCTGTAGCATGTCACTAGTATCATGAAGCATCCCTATTGATGCGCCACGTGACTCAATAGCCTCCCTCAAGATTATTTCAAGCACATCATACCTATAGGGAATATCTGAAGACTCCACTAGCTCATCGATCGCATCCAAAGCGTGTACTCCTGCATCATCAGGTGGATATTGCATAGCTTGATAAATATTAAAGTTTATCACCTCATCTTCCACCTCCATGGAAAGTGTGCCACTATCCACATCGATCTTAGTTCTCGCCGTCTTCAAAAATGGCCTACCAAATAGAATTGGTGGCTGATCTTGTGCTCCCTCGTCTTCCATTTTCATCACGTAGAAATCTGCAGGAAAAATAAGATTTTCTACCTGCACCAAAACATCCTCGATCACACCCAAAGGTTGAGTGCATGATCGGTCAGCCAATTGAATGGTCAAACCCGTGGGTTTAAGTGGACCAATACGCAAAGATAAATATAAAGAGTAAGGAAGAACATTTATGGAAGCACCAAGATCTAGCATGCAATTTTCGATCTTCATGTTACCAATAGTACATGGAATAGTAAAAGTTCCGGGATCCTTACACTTTTTGGGCACCTTCCTTTGTATTGCTGCTGATACACTTTCTCCTAGCATGACCAGCTCATTCCTAGTCGTACGCCTACGGTTAGTACATAATTCTTTAAGAAATTTTGCGTACCTTGGAATTTGTCGAATAGCCTCAATGAGTGGAATGTTAATTTCCACCTTGCTGAACAACTCCCAAACCTCCTTGTCTGTGATAGACTTCTTGTTTGTCTTAGAAACCTGCATTGGAAATGGTAAAGGAGTGTTAGAAATTGGAAATTACGTACCTGAATTATTGCAGCCCACGGACGTCTTCTGTTTATCTTCCGTGGACGTCTCTGTATTTTGTTGTAATGCTTCAGGAGTCCGCGCCTTAATTGGCGAGGCGTCTGCGTGCTGCACTGAGGTAGAATCTTCATTGTGCTCTTCTATTCCATTCTTCACTTGTTTTCCATTTCTAAGCATTACAGCGCTGATATTATTGGACTTCGGGTTGGGAATCGTTTGCGACGGTAGCTTCCCTTTGTCTTCTCGCCTTTCGTACACTACGCTGGCCATTTGAGACATTTGCTTCTTTAGTTCGTTCATGTCTCCAGTTGGGATACATGTCAAGGATAGACCCTTGGGCTGAGGCATCTAGCATTCTTCTTTCCATGAGAATCATCCCATCCATAAAGTATTCAAGCATCATCCTTTGTGGGATCCCATGATTCGGACAGTTCTCTTCCAATTGCCTAAACCTTGCCAAATAATCGAACAATGTGACGGAGCCCACCGCACTGTCGTAAAGGTGCGATGTTCTCTGTGCAAAAGCAAATTTATATTCCGTTACTCGTGACCTTACTACTGGGTAGCAAGTGGTAAGTAGGGGTCGAACCCAAGGGAATTAGGGGGATAAGCTATTCTATGAGGGAATTGTACAGCGAGGGAGCGTGTTTTAGGTTGATTGAGGTTTTAGTGCGGAAAAGTAAGTGATTGGTTGGTTGGTTTTGGTTTTTAGTGCGGAAAAGTAAATGACAGAAAAGTAAAGTACTGAAAATAAAAGTAGAAGACTTACAGCGGGTGATGCGTGATTGGCAAGCCTTCCGGAACGTGAGCAGTTGATAGAGCAGTTTATACTAAGAAAGTAAATGCAAGGGGTTTTTTAAATCTAAGGAAAGCATTCGGTTTCTGGGGCCTTGTATCATAGCCTGTTTATCATTGACCTTTAGTGATCCTTCTAAGTATTCAAAAGTGTATCAAGGCCATTTCAAGCACTCGATTTGCACACACCGTCTAGCCCATTTCAAGGTCGTAGAGCACTTGTTCTATTTAGACTAGCACCCCATTTCAAGGTATACTAGCCTATGTGCATCCATTTGATCAATCATTTCCGATCAAACCAAATGGTGTTTAAAAGAGGTCGAACTCCTCAGATAAGCTTTGCCATTTCAAGCATCCACTTACCCGAGTATGTTCACGAACCCCCATGGAAGAGTTTTGCCATTTCAAGCATCCACTCAACCTTGGAAGTTCTGGCCTAATATATGGCACATAGAACAAGTTTTGAATAAAGACAAGAGGCACTAAAAAGATGGCCTAAAACATTTTATGATACAAGTACACCCCTTCAACCGAATGAAGAGTTTAGCTACGAATATCCATAGAGGTGGATACCATAGCTAAGTACTTACAGTTTTTGAAAGACAGTAAGTAAAGGAAAGGGGTGAGTACTTCAAGAACCGACAAGAGTACTCAAGAATAGTAAAGACAAGCTTGAGTACTACAAGAACCGACAAGAGTACTCAAGAACTAACTACAATACTCAAGAACCAACAAGAGTATTATAGATTTAAAACCAAAGCTTACAAAAGTACCAAAATGTGGAGAGATAAGTGTTTTGTGAATGGGATGTTTGTGGATGGGATATTTGTGGATGGGATATTTGTGGATGATTACAAATGAGAGGGGAGGGCTCTATTTATAGCCATGGGAGGAGGAGATGTGTGGCTTGGATGAGAGCACATGGCAAGCATCCATGGTGAGCTCCATGGAAGGTCAAAGCCGCCGGTTGGAGGTTGCCATGGAGGGTTGGCTTCCCCATTTGGTCACCTTCTCCCCAAAGCCACCGGTCATGGAGGGGAAGGAGGAGGTTTGTGTGAGTTTTGTGATGTTTTCACAAAACTATCGGTGTATTTCCGCTCCGGACTGACTTTGGTTGCTCTTCGGTTGGATTTGTTTTGAGTGATTCTATGTCAGGATCTTGAGATTTCTTCAGTCAGCATCTGGTCGTGACCTTGTAATGACTCGTAATATATTTTCAGCGTAAAAACTCCTCCTTAGTGTGTATTCTCTCTAGGCTCCAAAATACCCTGTAGATAAATATCGGAACTAACAAGCAAAAGTTAAATAGACAAACAGTCTAATTTGGTGGGTTTAAGTGTGTTTATGATTCGTATAATTATGGTCCATCACAATGTCTCTCCACGTCCTTGTCTAAGCATAGAGAGCTCCTTCCTCGTTTGAGCCGCCTTCGAATGAGAGTAGTATTTGTCCATGAATTTACGTTGCATTTGATCCCATGATGTAATCGAACCTGAAGGCAAAGACATTAACCAAGATTTAGCTTGACTTTCTAAAGAAAAAGGAAATGTCTTTAGTTTAAAAATATTTTCTGGAACCGATGCTGATTTCATGGACATGCAAACTCCATGAAATTCCTTCAAGTGCCTTAGGGGGTTCTTGTCGGGCATTCCTCCAAACTTGGGCAAGTGATGAATCACCCCACTCTTTATCTCGATGCCATCTGCGTCCTCATCCAACCTAATGCACCAAGGTGCCTCATCAATATATGGGGCGCAGACTCCTCTCATGGTGCGTCCCAAATCCCGACGCCTCGCTAGCTGTCCATGTTGGTTTCCTCTACCGAGGTATTGTCGATCCAACTCAGCCTCGTAATCATCATAATTCTCGTGTCTAGCTGCACGATGTCTAGCAAATTCATTCACAAATTGCTGATTTCTGGGGGGTGGTACTCTTTGATCAACAGCGGGCAATCCTTGCCTCCGTTCTTGAATGTTATCCCCTTGTACACTACTTCGCTCTTCATTATCACCATCAACACTTCTCTGCGACATTGTTACTTAAACAAGGAGTAATCAAGTGACAAAAAAAGACAATAAAATAAACTAAAAGAAATAGAATACTTAGTAGATTCTTCGTTACCAATCCCCGGCAACGGCGCCAAAATTTGACGGGCGTCATCGTACCCGTCAAAAATAATATTTCTTTATCTCCGACTAGCTAGTGGTAAGTCGGGTCGTATTCACAGAGATCGGTGTGAGAATCTGTTTACTAAGTACAAAAGTAACGATGGGGGGTAAATTCCGAACAAGTCAATTAAAAACGCAAGTATCAAAACACGATCAATAATCAGTAGAGAAATCGTCACACAAATTTAAGTATCAAATATCAAAGAGAAATGCAAGCTAGAACTTTTGGTTGTGATGCAAGACTAAATCATTAACCCAACCGTTTTGATTTCTAATGTTTTACAACTTATAGCTCCCCGCTAGGTTGCACTACAAGTTGTCCTAGGGTGTCAATCCTAGTGGTATATTACTCGTATCCTAGTTTACTATCCCCGCTAGGTTGCTAGTAAACATGACAATTGAAATCAACACACAAACAAGAGCTCCCCCGCTAGGGTTCCACTCATGCTAGCATATCAAATCCATAAACAATGCATAGTAATATAGCGCAAAACATAGTAATTCAATATGAGTCTCAAATCAAAGCATCACAATATCAAGTTCTAGCCTACACCAATGAGTTTAGCTATTCATGGTAATAGCATACATAATCAAGTTTGTAATAAAATGAAATAGAAATTACTAATGAAGAATCCCAATCTTCTCTTCTCAGCCACTGATCAACCTCTTCTTTTCTCTTCCAAACCTTCAAACCCTTTTTGTCTCCTGCCAAAAGTTGCTCAGCAATCCTTCTTTTCTTTCCCAAACCACACGGCCAAAAGAAGACCAATTCCTCTCCTCATTTTCACACGGCCAAAAAGACACTTTGATTTCCCCCTTCTTTGTATTTTTGTCTTCTCCAATTGACTCTTCGAAATCAGATTTTCTCTTCCCCCATGAGGCTCTTCGATTCCCGTCTGTTTTCATTTCGCCCGAAAATACAAATCTGATTTTAAGAAATTTGACTGCCAGCTGGATTCCACTTACGTCTCTTAATTTAACGTCCGTGGACATCTTAACAATTACCGAAATTGTTAAGACGTAAGTGCCCATAATTCTTCAGACGTAAGTTGTCTGCACTGACTAAAACTTCAGCACTTCGGACTTCATTTCTTTCGATGCCAAACATCTTCTAATGGGCTCCCTTTAGCCTATATTCCTTCCATGGTCTCCGAATGCACCTGAGAATGAAAACTACACACAAGTAGTGAAATAATATACAGGCAAACATTAAGAGACGAGGTTTTAACATATAAAATAGTCGTACAATTACGACTTATCACCGGTCGGGTCAAGGGTCAGCCGGCCGGCTGAAAACGGCCGATTCAATCGATTTCCAATGGTTGCTGTCAGCCGGACGGCTGGATAGAGGGGATTTCTCAGCCGGTTGGCTGGAATCTGGACTTCAATAATTTCCTGAATTTTGATTTCAAAGATCCCTCCATTCTAGCTTGAATCCAACTCCACACTTAAATCAAACCCAACTCTACAAATTAATATAAATCCACGCACGCTTCACCAAGAAATCACTAGCATACATATGATTTTTGACAAAAGAGCAAGCTAGGATCACACACTCCACACTTAAGACATCACCATCATCTAGGAATATCATGCAAGCACAATACCACACCAAGAACATCTAATCATGCATTTTGGATCATCTTAGCACCAAGTTCACATTCAAAGTTCAATGTACGCATGCCAAACATACATGAAATTAATTGTGCATAGATGGACAACTCACAAGCCGGGTGACCTCCCGTAAGGGCCTAGTTTAACGTCTTGGAAAAGACCGAGCTGAATCTCTTCTCAAGAAACACACTTGAGGAGTCCTTTGTTAGGATCCCTCCTCAAGCGGATTTGTTACTCTTTCAAGGGTCGGTCAAAGAGTAAGTTACATTATTCTCATCCCGAGTTTGTTCACAATAGTGCTTGAGCCTTTGTCCGTTTGCTTTAAAAATAGCTCCTTCATCATTGAGTAACTCTACATGGCCATCTTTATGAGGCTTGTGAACAATGAAAGGACCACTCCATCAGCTCCTTAGTTTTCCCGGAAAGAGCTTGAGCCTAGAATTGAAAAGTAGGACCTTGTCTCCCTTTTTGAATTCACGGCGGAAAATTCTCTTGTCGTGCCATTTCTTCGTCTTTTCTTTGTAGATTCTAGCACTCTCGTAATCTTCATTCCTTATTTCTTCTAACTCATGAAGTTGAAGGACTCTATTTTGTTTCACCGTTTGTAAGTCCATATTCAATAATTTAATTGCCCACATTGCCTTATATTCCAATTCAACCGGCAAATGGCATGGTTTCCCAAATATGAGGCGATATGGAGACATCCCAATGGGGGGTTTTGTAGGCGGTTCGATAGGCCCATAATGCATCATCTAGCTTCGATGACCAATCTTTCTTTGAGCTTCCCACCGTCTTTTCTAGAATTGCCCTAATTTCTCGATTTGAGATCTCCACTTGCCCACTTGTTTGTGGATGATATGGCGTTGCTACCTTGTGGCTTACCCCATACTTGGGAAGCAAGGCTTCAAAATATTTTTCCATAAAGTGTGAACCGCCATCACTAATGACGGTTCTTGGAACTCCAAATCTTGGGAAGATTATCTTCTTGAAAAGCCTTGTGACAACCTTGGCATCACACGTAGGGGAGGCGATGGCCTCTACCCATTTAGAAACATAGTCTACCGCGACCAATATATATTGATTTCCATATGAAGACGGGAAAGGACCCATGTAGTCTATACCCCAAACATCAAATATTTCAACCGGAAGAATGCTTTGTTGGGGCATTTCATGCCTCTTAGAAATATTTCCCGACCTTTGGCATTGGTCACAAGCTTTGACGAAATCATAAGCGTCACTAAAGAGGGTAGGCCAATAGAATCCACTTTGTAGGACCTTTGACGCCATTTTTGCTCCACTACCATGTCCTCCATATTGAGATGAATGACAATGGTATAAGATATTCCTCATCTCTTCTTCGGCGACACAGATCCTATATATCCCGTCCGTGCAAAATCTATACAAGAATGGTTCATCCCAATAATACCTCTTCGTCTCGGATAACAATTTCTTCTTTTGATGGTGATTCATGTCGTGAGGTATGATCCCACACACTACAAAGCTTACTATCCGCATACCATGGGAGGGCTTCCGCTTCCACTCTCATTAGTTGCTCCCCAATGAAAGCGTCATCTACAAGGCGAGTGTCTTATTTGTGTTCCTCATTTCCTTCAAGCCTAGATAGATGATCGGCGACGAGATTTTCCAGTCCCTTCTTATCCTTGATCTCAATATCAAATTCTTAGAGCAAGAGGATCCACCTTATTAGCCTCGGCTTGGAGTCCTTCTTTGACAAGAGATACTTGATCGCCACGTGGTCGGTGAAGACTATGGTCTTTGATCCCACAAGGTATGGACGAATTTTGTCGAAGGCATACACAATGGCAAGGAGTTCCTTTTCGGTTGTGGAATAATTCAATTGAGCTCCATTTAAGACCTTGCTAGTGTAGTGAATGGCGTGAAGTTTCTTGTCCACCCTTTTTCCGAGAACCGCTCCAATAGCATAATCACTTGCATCACACAAATCCCAATTTGGAGGTTGAATAATGGGAGCCGAGACCAATGCCTTCTTTAACTTCTCAAAGGCCACCAAGCATTCTTCATCTAACCGGAATTTGGTGTCATTGCATAATAAGTTCGTTAAAGGCCTTGCAATCTTTAAGAAGTCCTTAATAAATATTCTATAAAAGCCGGCATGGCCTAGAAAGCTTCTTATCCCTCTAACATCCTTTGGAGGTGGCAATTTTTCAATAACTTCCACTTTAGCCTTATCCACCTCGATTCCTATTTTTGAGACCAAGTTTCCAAGCACTAGGCCTTCCTGCACAATAAAATGACATTTTTCCCAATTTAGCACAAGATTCGTTTCAATACATCTTTTCAAGACTTTTGCCAAATTGGCCAAACAATCATCAAATGAGGAACCATAAACAGAAAAATCATCCATAAACACTTCCATAATTTCCTCAATAAATTATGAAAATATAGCCATCATGCATCTTTCAAATGTTCCCGGTGCATTACAAAGCCCAAAGGGCATTCGCCGATAGGCAAATGTTCCATAGGGACAAGTAAAAGTAGTTTTTTCTTGATCTTGTAGATGAATAGGGATTTGGAAAAACCCACTATATCCATCAAGATATCAAAAGTAATCATGCTTGGCTAGTCTTTCCAACATTTGATCAATAAAGGGAAGTGGGAAGTGATCTTTCTTAGTGGCTTTGTTAAGTTTTCGGAAATCTATGCACATACGCCAACCCGTGACGGTTCTAGGTTGTATTAACTCATTTTTATCATTTTTCACAACCGTCATGCCCCCCTTTTTGGGTACCACAAGTATGGGACTCACCCAATTAGAGTCCGCAATAGGGAAGATGATTCCCGCATTAAGCATTTTCAAGATTTCCTTTTTAACTACAATGGGATTAAGTCTCCTAGCATGCTCTCTTGATGGTAAACTATCATCCTCCAAATTAATTCTACGCATGCACAAATTAGGACTTAACCGCTTCAAATCATCAATAGAATAGCCAATAGCATCTTTGTGCTCTCTAATCACATCAAGCAATTTCGAAGTCTCAGTATCATTCAAGTAGGCATTCACAATGATAGGCAAAGTAGAATTGGGGCCTAAGAACTCATACCTTAGGCTTGTTGGTAGAGTTTTTAACTCTACCGAACAAGACTCCTTACCTTTGTCGCTTTGAGTATCCCCTTCACCTCCGTCATCCAAGATGGCCCAACAATCAACACACTTAGGGAGCTCATAATCAAGGTCAATTTCATTCATAAGCAAGTTAGGCACATCATATACTTCATAAGCATCAACAAGGTCTAGATAATTGCAACTCATGGTAGAACTAGGACCTTTTTGTGCCATTTCTAGATTAAATTCAACTTCCTCATCACCTACTCTCATAGTAATTGACCCCTTAGTAGTATCAAATATAGCTCCCGCGGTGTGGAGGAAAGGTGTTCCCAAAAGAATGGGAATTTCATTGTCCTCTTCCATCTCCAACACAACAAAATCACCTGGAATATAGAAATTCCCTACTCTAACCGGGACATCTTTAAGAACTCCCTTAGGGAATCTTGAGGAGCGGTCCGCGAGTCTTAAAATCATTTGTGTTGGATTAGGTTCACCCATGTTTAATTTCTTGCATCAAAGATATGCTAGCACCCAAGTCACACATAGCACGTTCAATTTTAACATCATTTATATAGCATGAAATGGAGAAACTACCGGGATCCTCAAGTTTGGGTGGCATGCGTGGTTGGAGTATGGCACTACATTCTCCATTGAGGGACACCGTGTCAACGTCCGCGATCATCCTCCTGCAAGTAATAACATCTTTTAGAAACCTCGCATAAGATGGGGCTTTGAGTGATTACCTCGGTGAAAGGCATGGTAACATAGAGTTTCCTCATCATCTCGGCGAACTTTGAGAATTGCTTGTCATTGCTCTTCTTCTTTAGCCTTTGTGAGAAGGGGATAGGAGGGGTGTAGGGTTTAAGCCCATCTTTCTCTTTTTCCACTTCTTTCTCCCTTTGGTTTTGAGGATTATGGACCTCTTCATCCAACTCTTCAATTTTGGCACTAGCTTGGCCTCCAAGATCAAAAGAAACTTTCTTCCTTTTTGGTTGCTCACCCTCTAGCTCTTTGCCACTCCTTAATGTAACCGCATTACAATGCTCTCTTTGCCCTTGCTCGGGTCTAGCCGGCAACTTTCCTTGTGCCCTTGTGGATGATTCGGCTTGTTGAGCTATTTGGTTCTCAAGCATCTTGTTGTGAGTCTCCATCCTTTCTATTTGGGCTTGCATCTTATCTTGGTTAGCAAGGAGTTTAGCAAACATTGCTTCAACACCGGAGAGTTCATTTGAAGTTTGTGGAGGGGATTCAACTTGTTGGTAGGGCCTTTGAGCTTGAGCTTGATATTGTTGCCCTTGGTTTTTGGTCCCTTGGAAGCAAAGTCGGTCCTTGGCCATGATATTGGTTCCTAGGTTGGAATTGATTCTTTGATGGGAAGGCTTGATTGGTTGAAGTAGGCTTAGGACCAAATCCGGGAGGTGTAGCTCCAAAGTCGGGACGAGTAGGATTCGTGAAATTCTATCCCCTGTTCAAGCTAGTGTTCAAGGTACTGTTGAGACAGACCTTGAACTCCTTTTATGATGATACAGCAATCAGAGAAGATATCTGAGACACACACAAATGACCAGTACCAAACTCTACCAGGTAGTGTTCCAACAGTTGTTTAAACAGTTTATCAAGCAGTATCGGAAAATAAAGGAGAACGGGAGCACACGCGATATGTTACCCAGTTCGGCCTCGCCTACTCTGGGGGGTTTCCCACACCCTAAAAAGGGACACAAATCGTATTACGAGAATAGATCTACAAGTGGTCTTACCCTTACACAACACCTTGTTTGTAATCGCCTAGCCTCTGATTCTCCGTCTCTCGGATTTGCAATCTCGGTTCACCGCAGCTCCCCTCGATCCCCTACGGGTAGGACGAGACTTCCCTCTCGGCCTAGTCTTGGACCTCTCGGAAGTCCAGTCACCTTCTCTCAAAGGCGTAGCTTGATAGCTGTGTGTGTGTACTACGTTGTTCCTCGAGCACAGCCTGAACACCACACTGATCAGACTGTTGCTTTGGCGCTGATATTCCGATGTGGAATGGCCAACCGTCACTTCTCCCCCAATCTCACGAACTCTCGTGTTTATCGTTTCTCTCAGGAAGCGACAACTAATATGGACGCCCTAGCCTTCTCTTTATAGGCGTTGGTGATGCCCAGATCCGATCTGAACATCCTATCAAATATTTTGGAGATAATATTTGTAGAATATTCAATCTTCATCCAATCTTCAAAGACGACTTCCACCCCAAGTCATCCGATACTCTCTCAGCCAATCTGCATAGATTTGATCTCCTATCTGATCTTCGGTGATGATTTATCGATTGGCTCTAATCAAATAATCTCATCGACATCTTCAGGACTCCAATCAAAAACCAATCTCGTTGAAATCTTCATGAGATATCTTCTTCGAAAAATTTGCCAGTCGGTGTTTAATTCTGGTAAGGAATTATTCGAATGACATCTCGAATATTTGTTTCTTCACTGACCGACTCCAACCGAAAAGATCTTCCGAATCTTCAGAAGACACCGAATCTAGATCATGCAACAGAATCCGGGTCATGCGTCTTCTGTACGCCGTACTTCTCTTCCAGTTATGTGTTTGAACTGCTGCTTGAACTGTCTAAAGCCGTTTTGCCACAGACATGCCAATCATGGGAACATCAATCTCCCCCTTGGCATTTTGGCAAAACCAAATCTATCTTTAGACAGGAACTACTCCCCCTTTTTGCCACAAACTGGCAAGGGGTCCAACCGAGTTCAACCAGCCAAACAATCAGAGCAGGCAATCAGAAGGAGCACTTTAGCCTGGGACAGTGACACATACTGTGAGTCTGTCATACCATGGTGTCTCAGCAGCTGTTCGACCACGGCTCAGCAAATGACAGGTTTTTGATGATCTGGTTTCTTGAACTGATTCAGCTTGTCCAGTAGTGCTGCGTGGTAGTCCTTCTCCAGGCATACCTCCCTTTGGCTCATGGCACCATGTCTTTTCTTCAAGCAGGACAACAACTCTCTCCGTCTTCTTTATCATCACTGGTATATCACAGAGCGGACGCCAATTTATTGATTCTTGTCCTCTGCGCTTATTCGACCTTCAGTATAGTCTTCACCTCCTCTAGTAGCTGTCCGCGTTTAGCTCGGGACAACTTCTCACCAGCAGCTCTCGTTATGGAAGACTAAGGTGCGTCCTTCCTCTTCAACCCGGGGTCCTTCAGATCATTCTTATGTCGACCCTTGAACAGCTTGTGGTCAATTACCAACTTCAATGGAGCACTTGACAGTCTGTCCTGGTCTGTCTTCAAATCTGGATGCTGGTTGATGTTTATCTTATAGAAGCGATGGAAAGATTATCTGGTGCAGAGACTTTGTAGATATGGCGTGTTCTGTAATCTGGTCGAACATAATTCTTCCCATGTCAATGAGAATCCTGTTTCCAATCTGGTAGAGCCGCTATCCCATCTCCTTGGTGTCCATGGTTCTATGAGATGTAGGCTTCCCAGTTGACTATGTCGATGAAGAACAACATCGAGTAGAATGTGGTCAAATCTGCAACTGGGATGGAGGTGTCTTCCCACCGAGGGTATGCTCCAGCCGTTAAACATCTTGCAATCTTGTCATAGCTCTCCTCTTCCACCACCTCGTAAGAATCATCCATTGTGAAGTACACATTGATGATCTCAGGATCAATCTTGACCTTCTTTCCTCTGACAAAGACTATGTCGTAGTCTTTAACATGATTAATAGCTTCTCTCACCAACTATTCATTAAACGGTTTGCATCTTTGGACGGTCCAAAATCAGATCAGTCTCCTTCAAGAGCTGAATAATCTCCTCTCCTTTGTACTTCTTCTCAGCAAGTATCCTCTTAGATCTTTCTTTTCTGCACTGCTTTCCACTTGGCTGCTGTGACTGGCAAACCGCACTATATGCTTAGTCACTCTAGTTGGTACACTAGGCGGAACAGAACTTGGAACACTCCTCTTCTTTTTCTTGGATGCACTTGCTCCCCCTGCATCTGTTCTCTAACCATCCTTCTTGAGTGATAGTCCTTTCCTTCTGCAAATCTTGGACAACCTTATCAAGGTCCTTGTACACTAAACTCGTCATCTTTCTCAGAGGGGTCTGAATCTTCTGACCCACACCAACATTGAAGCATCGTCATTAACAGACTTTCTTTATCACAAAATCAGGAGTAGCTGGGGGATCCACCATCACATGAGCATCCTCCACGAAATCATCATGAGTCCTTCCACTGCTTCAATCGACACACTCTCTGGGATCGCACAAGAACTAGAGGACTCTTGAGGTAACACTGTCTCACCACCTTACTGCATATCTGAGACAGCATCATCAATATCCTTGTCTTCATCCTTGCCGGATGCATAGGACTCTTCCATCATATTGCCAGATTGCTTAGCTAGCAGTTCTCCACTTGCATCCTCATTCTTCTGCTTATCAGAGCCACACTCTTAGCCCTGCTGACTTTACTTCCTTCTTAACAGTATTGGTTGCAGTGGCGTGGGATGAGCAGAGGGGATTGCCTCATTTAGGGTTGAGTAATCCTCTGATTTTCCATCGCAGACTGCACACTTTGTTCAATTGGATTGCGATCAACCTTTGGTGCCTTTGAGAACGGTTCTTTTTAGATCTGACACTGCCTCTTCTTTACCTTCGTTTTATAATGACATAGGTCTGAATTCTGAATACATAAGAATGTAAATCTCTAGGTATGTACCTTCTGTTCCAGCTTCCTGTTGATAAGTGGTCAGTGATAAGTCGTAATTGTACGACTATTTTATATGTTAAAACCCCGTCTCTTAGTGTTTACCTATATATTATTTCACTACCTGTGAGTAGTTTTCATTCTCAGGTGCATTTGGAAACCATAGAAGGAATATCGGCTAAAATGAGCCTATTTGAAGATGTTTGGCATCGAAAGAAATGAAGTCCGAAGTGCTGAAGTTTTAGTCAGTGCAGACCACTTACGTCTGAAGAATTATGGGCACTTACGTCTTAACAATTACCAAAATTGTTAAGACGTCCGCGGACGTTAAATCAAGAGACGTAAGTGGTATTTAGCTGGCAGTCAAATTTCTTATTTTCGGATTTGTAATTTGGGGAAGGAAAAAAACAGAATTTGAGGAGCCATATCTCGAAAGGAAAAATACAGAATTCGAGGAATCAGAATGGAGAAGGGCTAAGTCTTGATTTAAGCCAAAAGAAAAGGTGGATTGGGTTGTCTTCTTTTGGCCGTGTCTTTTGGCCGTGTGAAATTTGGGTGGATATTGTGTGGTTTTGAGAACACACGGTTGAGAGAGAAAAAGAAGTGTGGTTGAGCCAACTTTTGGCAGGAGACAAAGAGTGGACAATTCATCCCAAAGGGATATATACACACATTCCAAATCACACCAATTGTGGGAGACACGAGGCTCTTGAGTTCGGAGGAAGTAAGGCTTGGAGTAAGATCGATTGAAGAAACTTGAGAGTTCATCATCAGTATTGTCATCTCTTTTCATTCAAACAAACTTGATGTTGTGTTCATTCACCATGTGTGGCTAAATTCATATGTGCAGGCTAGAACTCGAATTTGTGATGTATTGACTTGAGACTATTATTGATTTTCTATGTTTTGTGTCATATTACTATGCACTGTTTATGGAATAGATATGTTAGCATGAGTGGAACCCTAGCGGGGGAGCTTTTGTTTGTGTGTTAATTTCGATTATCAAAGTTTACTAGCAACCTAGCGGGGATAGTAAACTAGGATACGAGTAATATACCACTAGGATTGACACCCTAGGACAACTTGTTTATTGTTCATGCAATCTTGATTATCGCTAGCGCGAGATTAAGTATTAGAATAAGAACGAGGAGTGCAACCTAGCGGGGAGCTCTAAGTTGTAGAACATTAGAAATCAACATGAATTGGTCAATGATTTAGTCTTGCATCACAATCGAAAGTTCTAGCTTGCATTTCTCTTTGATATTTGATCGTTGTTACTTGCTACTTGCGTTTTTTTATTTGACTTGTTCGAGATTTACCCCCCCCCCCCCCCCCATTGTTACGTTCTTACTTAGTGAAACAGATTCTCACACCGATCTCTGTGGATACGACCCGACTTACCACTTGCTAGTCGGAGATAAAGAAATATTATTTTTGACGGGTACAACGACGCCCGTCAAATTTTGGCGCCGTTACCGGGGATCGGTAACGAAGAATCTCACTAAGTATTTATTTCTTTTAAGTTTTATTTTACTGTTTTTTTTGTTTTGTTTGGTTTTACGTTCGCTATGTATTCCTATTATAGTGAACCATATTATGACGACGCTGATGAAAAGAAATACGAGGGCAGCGAGGTTAAGCTTTGGGTGATTCGGCGACTCCCCAAATTTGGAGGTTTTACCGGAGAAGACCCCGTGGCACATGTGAAAACATTCCATTCAGTCTGCTACCGCTTAAGGCCTGAAGAAGAGTCATTAGAAAGGTTTAAACTAAAATATTTTTATTTTTCTTTAACTGACTCTGCAACATCTTGGTTTTACTCATCAGATGCAAATAGAGAAAGTCATTATGTGGATCTACGAGCCCGATTTTTAAAGAAGTTTTCTCCGCCATCCTTTCGAGCAGAAATTCGTGAGAAAATTTATACCGTTGAGCAATTCCGGGGTGAAACATTATATGAGTACGTTGTGCGCCTCGAAGGGATTGCAGAAGCTGTCCACACCACGGATTCACAGGTTCATTTATTCTTAAGAAATTTCTTGATGGGATGATGCCACGAGAGTGTTCTATGCTTGATGCCGCAGCAGGAGGGTCACTAATGAATTTAGATATCTATGACGCATGGGACCTGATAGATGATATGGCACAGAAATCAAGACAAGGTCAGCTGCACAAAATGGAGGATGAGTCACAGACAGTGGAAGCTGATTCAGTGTAGATTGTGCACGACACCGCATTAGCCATGATAGACGAACCAGGGGCAGAGAACGAAGAAAATAAGTCAGAGGCCATGAGCATCACACCCGAAGAAGAGCTGAATGAAGATTCGCCCTCAGTGGAGAACGCGGACGTCTCAACAATTAACGCGCGGACGCCTGATGAATTACAACAAAACATAGAGACATCCGCGGATGAAATGCAAGAGACGTGCGCGGACTCCCCAGTTTCAGGTAACGAGATTCCAAATTCTAACACCCCTCTACCATTCCCAATGCAGGTGATAGCTCCTAAGGACCACACGACTGACAAAGATGAGCTTGAAGACAGATTGGAAGCAAGGAATGAGCAAAACAACCCAACAATGGAGAGCCCACTCACTACGAATCATGAGGCACCGCCCAGAAAGTGTAAGGACCCAGGTACTCTCACAATCACCCGTGATGTTGACTCTTATATTTTGCAGGTGGGTGATGCCAGCGATAACGGTCCTCTTGCACTGATTTTGGGACGATCAATCCTCTTGGCCAAAAGGACCAAGAATGACATGGGAAGAAAAATGTCGTCGCTTGCGTTTGCTGGAAAGACATCAAACTTCCATGTTCACGAGGATTCCGACCGTCCATACATGAGGAAGCGACCGAGACATGGCACGTTTGGATGGAAACCAGGATGGAGAGACACGAGAGCACCACTCGTTGAGGGCTATGAGTATCACAATGGAGTAAAGAAGTTTGACTTGGAGCGGCCATGGGATCCTAACTTGTGATCCCTAAAGAGGTAATGTCCAGCCAAGGACGTAAAACAAAGGCGCTTACCGGGAGGCAACCCGGTGTGTTTCTTTTACTTTACACATGTTAGGAGTAGATTAATTAGTGGAATTGGGAAGCTGATAATGCGCCTCGAGTGCATTTCTTTTTAATTCTGGTGGTTTCAGGTGATTAAACGAAGGAGAAAATTCTATATCAGTGTAGTTCGCGCACGTCTCAACTGTTAGCGCGCGGACGCCTCAGCAATTCTTGCATATTCTTCAGACGTCCGCGGCAGTAAATCATGAAGACGTCCGTGGTGCATTTCAAAAGGTTAAAATCGCAGAGCCCAACACCACCACCAGATTATTAGGGGAGTACCAGTTCACTTCTTTTTATTTATTGTTTTTTATGTTTATTTGAGTCTGTTGTGTTTGTCCGCCTTATCTCTTGAGTTGTACCGTGAGGACACGTGTCAATTTAAGTGTGGGGTGGGATGTTATAGAGTCAGTTATTTGTCGTGATGAACTGATGATGCACTGCTATGTTTTTCTCATATGTCGAAATCTTATTTCCAGCTTTTTATGACTATTGTGCTCATTTGACTAAAAATGCAAAATTTAAAAAAATTTCAATGCTTTGTTCTTTCGAGTTGTGATATGCAGGGATGTGGAGTTGACAGAAATGTCCTAGAAAGGTACGACAAATTGCAGGAAGTTCTGAGTTTTTGGTTTTGATAATTGAGAAAAGCGGTGGAGGTTGACGCTTCACTAGCCTAGTCCTGAGAGTAGCTCCGTCACCAAGTAATTCAAGTATATTCATGCGTTTGCAGTGGTGGCGGGACAGAGAAAACAAACTGTCCATCTCTAGTCGGAGTAGCTGGGAATGGGTGGGTAACCCCTACCTTGCCTCATGCAGAAACGACGAGTATGAGAAAAGAGCGGGACGCACTCCTATGCTGTTATTCAGAGGCTATGATTGGAGTGGTTCAAGGGCGCAAATGATTATGTGGACAAGAAACAAATTCAAAAGCCGAAGGCAAACCATCAAGTAAGAAGAAAATCAAAATCTGATTGATTCAAGCAAAGATGTGTCGTTTATCGAAGTCCATGCAAATTAAGGAATTCAAGACTCAACGGTGTGAAAGCAGTGAATTAATCATGTGTCAGAGAAAGCCGCCGACTCAATCAAAAGACCAAAACTCAGAAAAGAATGCAGTGTCCGTGGTACCTATAGGGGACTATCTCCCAAACATCCAAGGTCGTTTGGATTGCAGCTCGCGAGGTAACAAGTATCGAAAAATCTATCTATACTCGCATTGTTAGAATCTTAAGCATGATAAGATTAGTGGTTGGATTTGAGATTGAGATGTAAGGATTAGCATGACTAGTACATTGTAATTCATTCCATGGCTTTGTTCTTGTTCGGGACGAACAAGTTCAAGTGTGGGGTAGTTTGATAAGTCGTAATTGTATGACTATTTTATATGTTAAAACCCCGTCTCTTAGTGTTTGCCTGTATATTATTTGACTACCTGTGAGTAGTTTTCAATCTCAAGTGCATTTGGAGACCATAGAAGGAATATCGGCTAAAAGGAGCCTATTTGAAGATGTTTGGCATCGAAAGAAATGAAGTCCGAAGTGCTGAAGTTTTAGTCAGTGCAGACCACTTACGTCTGAAGAATTATGGGCACTTACGTCTTAACAATTACCGAAACAGTTAAGACGTCCGCGGACGTTAAATCAAGAGACGTAAGTGGAATTTAGCTGGCAGTCAAATTTCTTATTTTCGGATTTGTAATTTGGGGAAGAAAAAAAACAGAATTAGAGGAGCCATATCTCGAAAGGAAAAATACAGAATTCGAGGAATCAGAATGGAGAAGGGCTAAGTCTTGATTTAAGCCAAAAGAAAAGGTGGATTGGGTTGTCTTCTTTTGGCCGTGTCTTTTGGCCGTGTGAAATTTGGGTGGATATTGTGTGGTTTTGAGAACACACGGCTGAGAGAGAAAAAGAAGTGTGGTTGAGCCAACTTTTGGCAGGAGACAAAGAGTGGACAATTCATCCCAAAGGGATATAGACACACATTCCAAATCACACCAATTGTGGGAGACACGAGGCTCTTGAGTTCGGAGGAAGTAAGGCTTGGAGTAAGATCGATTGAAGAAACTTGAGAGTTCATCATCAGTATTGTCATCTCTTTTCATTCAAACAAACTTGATGTTGTGTTCATTCACCATGTGTGGCTAAATTCATATGTGCAGGCTAGAACTCGAATTTGTGATGTATTGACTTGAGACTATTATTGATTTTCTCTGTTTTGCGTCATATTACTATGCATTGTGACGGAGCCCACTGCACTGTCGTTAAGGTGCAATGTTCTCTGTACATATAAATTTATATTTTCCGCTACTCGTGACTACACTACTGGGTAGTAAGTGATAAGTTGGGGTCGAATCCAAGGGAATTAGAGGGATAGTCATTCTTTGGGAGATTTGTACAGCGACGGAGCGTGTTTTAAGTGGATTGAGATTTTAGCGCGATTGACTAAACTACTGTTTTTGGTTTTTTTAGTTTTGAGTGCGGAAAAGTAAATTTCAGAAAATAAATACAGAAATTAAATGACTGAAAGTAAAAGAGTTAAGGGAAGAAGACTTACTGTGGGTGATGCGTGATTGCGATTCCTCCGGTAGATGAGTGGTTGATGGTTGTAGTTGATCGAGCAGTTTATAAAAGTAAGTACAGGGGGGGTTTTGTAATTCAAGAGAAAGTATTCGGTTTCAGGTACCTTGTATTATAACATGTTAATTAATAACTGTTAGTAACCTTTCTAAGTATTCAAAGATGAATCGAGGCCCTTTCGTAGCGCAAGACTTGCAACATTGTTTAAAGCAACACGTGTTCTACTTCAGACTAATTCCTCCTTTCGAAGTATCTTAGCCTTTTGTGCATCCATTTGAATTCTTTGGTCCAGTTTCCAAATGGTTTTTTAAGATAAGTCGAACTCCTCGATAAGTTTTGCTTGTTACAGCTTCCACTTACCGAGTATGATCACAAATTCCCACGGAAGAACTTGCCCATTTGGTCCCTTTGGTCCAGTTACAAATGGTTCACTCAACCTTGGAAACTCTGACTATAAATGGCACATAGAACAAGTTTTGAATACAGAGAAATGAAACTAAAAGAAATTAAAACATTATATAATACAAGAAATTACCTTCGACCGAATGAGGAGTTTAGCTACGACTGTCCATGGAAAAGGACATCATAACTAAATACTCAGGGGTTTTTGAAAACAGTAAGAGGGAAAGGGGTGGAATACTCAAGAACCAACAGGAGTATTCCCAATTTCCTACTGAATACTCAAGAACCATCAGGAGTATTCTCTACAGTATTATAATACTCAAGAACCGACAGGAGTATTATAATTTCAAAGCGTATAATACTCAAGAACAAACAGGAGTATTATTTCCAAAAACCAAACTTACAAAGTAACAAAATGTAGAGAGATAAGTGTTTATTGATTTTTGAATGATTTTTTACAAAGGATTTGGCTTGTATTTATAGCCAAACTTGAGAGAAATGGAGGGAGGAGATGGGTGGCATGTGTTTTTGATCCAAGGGAGGAGGAAGGAGGAGCAAGGAGGAGATGACACATGGGGGGAGCCAAAAGCCGCCGGTTGGGGGAGGAGAAGCCACCGGTTGGCCGGTCATCCAAGGAGGAGAAGGGTGGCTTTGGCCACCTCCAAGAAAGGTGGCCGGTCACCTTGGTCCATATGTGCATTTTGACAGTTTTGTGCAGTCTTTTCACAAAACTATCAATCCAATTTCGCTCCGTCTGACTTTGATTGTTCCTCGGTTGAATTTAATTTGAGTAATTCCTACGTCAGGATCTTGATATTTCTTCGTTCAGCGTCTGATCTTGACCTTGGATTGACTCTTATCATCTTTTCAGCGTAAAATCCTCTCCTTAGCGTGTTTTCTCTCTAAGCGCCAAAATACCCTGTAGAAATAAATCAGGACTAACAAGCAGAAGTTAAATAGACCAACAGTCTAATTTGGTGGGTTTTACTGTGTTTTTGATTCGTATAATTTTGGTCCATCACATTGTTTATGGAATTGATATGTTAGCATGAGTGGAACCCTACCGGGGGAGCTTTTGTTTGTGTGTTAATTTCGATTATCAAAGTTTACTAGCAACCTAGCGGGGATAGTAAACTAGTATACGAGTAATATACCACTAGGATTGACACCCTAGGACAACTTGTTAATTGTTCATGCAATCTTGATTATCGCTAGCGCGAGATTAAGTATTAGAATAAGAACGAGGAGTGCAACCTAGCGGGGAGCTCTAAGTTGTAGAACATTAAAAATCAAAACGAATTGGTCAATGATTTAGTCTTGCATCACAATCGAAAGTTCTAGTTTGCATTTCTCTTTGATATTTGATCGTTGTTACTTGCTACTTGCGTTTTTTTATTTGACTTGTTCGAGATTTACCCCCCCATTGTTACGTTCTTACTTAGTGAAACAGATTCTCACACCGATCTCCGTGGATATGACCCGGCTTACCACTTGCTAGTCGGAGATAAAGAAATATTATTTTTGATGGGTACAACGACGCCCGTCAAATTTTGGCGCCGTTGCCGGGGATCGGTAACGAAGAATCTCACTAAGTATTTATTTCTTTTAAGTTTTATTTTACTATTTTTTTGTTTGATTTGGTTTTACGTTCGCTATGTATTCCTATTATAGTGAACCATATTATGACGACGCTGAGGAAAAGAAATACGAGGGCAGCGAGGTTAAGCTTTGGGTGATTCGGCGACTCCCCAAATTTGGAGGTTTTACCGGAGAAGACCCCGTGGCACATGTGAAAACGTTCCATTCAGTCTGCTGCCGCTTAAGGCCTGAAGAAGAGTCATTAGAAAGGTTTAAACTAAAATATTTTTATTTTTCTTTAACTGACTCTGCAAAATCTTGGTTTTACTCATCAGATGCAAATAGTGAAAGTCATTATGTGGATCTACGAGCCCGATTTTTAAAGAAGTTTTCTCCACCATCCTTTCGAGCAGAAATTCGTGAGAAAATTTATACCATTGAGCAATTCCGGGGCGAAACATTATATTAGTACGTTGTGCGCCTCGAAGGGATTGCGGGAAGCTGTCCACACCATGGATTCACAGGTTCATTTATTCTTAAGAAATTTCTTGATGGGATGATGCCACTAGAGTGTTCTATGCTTGATGCCGCAGCAGGAGGGTCACTAATGAATTTAGATATCTATGACGCATGGGAACTGATAGATGATATGGCACAGAAATCAAGACAAGGTTAGCTGCACAAAATGGAGGATGAGTCACAGACAGTGGAAGTTGATTCAGTGCAGATTGTGGACGACACCGCATTAGCCATTATAGACGAACCAGGGGCAGAGAACGAAGAAAATAAGTCAGAGGCCGTGAGCATCACACCCGAAGAAGAGCTGAATGAAGATTCGCCCTCAGTGGAGAACGCGAACGTCTCAACAATTAACGCGCGGACGCCTGATGAATTACAACAAAACATAGAGACGTCCACGGATGAAATGCAAGAGACGTGCGCGGACTCCCCAGTTTCAGGTAACGAGATTCCAAATTCTAACACCCCTCTACCATTCCCAATGCAGGTGATAGCTCCTAAGGACCACACGATCGACAAAGATGAGCTTGAAGACAGATTGGAGGCAAGGAATGAGCAAAACAACCCAACAATGGAGAGCCCACTCACTACGAATCATGAGGCACCGCCCAGAAAGTGTAAGGACCGAGGTACTCTCACAATCACCCGTGATGTTGACTGACAGATGCTTGTCGTCACAGCAAATGTGCAAATAAATTTATAGTCCGCTACTCGCGACTAGACTACTGGGTAGCAAGTGGTAAGTAGGGGTCAAACCCAAAGGAGTCAGTGTGGATTAGTTGTTTTTACGGGATTGTCACGAAAGTAAATACAGTTGGGGGTTGGGTTTGAGTGTTTTGGGAACTGAAAGTAAATTACGACACTTGATAATGGACTGTGAGGAAAGTATTCGGTTTTTGGGGCCTTGTATTATAATTGTTTATCATCGACAGCTAATGATCATACCAAGTGTCAAAGATGAATTGAGGCTATTTCTAGCGCAAGACATGATCATGCTAAGTATTCAAACGGTGTATCAAGGCCATTCCAAGCACTCGATTTGCGTACACTGTCTAGCCTATTCCAAGGACGTAGAACACTTATTCTATTTGGACTAATACTCCATTCCCGGTTATATTAGCCTATGTGCATCCATTTGATCAATCATTCCCGATCAACCAAATGGTGTTTAGGATGAGTCAAACTTCTCAGATAAGCTTTGCCATTCCAAGCATCCACTTATCCGTACAAGTTTACGAACCCCGCTGTAGAGTTTTGCCATTCCAAGCATCCACTCTACCTTGGACGTTCTGACTTAATACATGGCACATAGAACAAGTTTTGATCACAAAGGTGTACTAAGAGTAAAGTCTAAAACATTTATAATACAAGTGCGCCCCTTAGACCGAACTACAAGTTTAGCTACTATTCATCGCGCTAAACATTATAACTAAGGAAATAAAGACAACAGTTAAATAAATAAATACTAAGAGATACTTACAACCGTTGAAGCGCCAAGGGATTCTTTATTCCAAAGTAATATTACATAATTGTGCCCACAAAAGCTAGAGAGATTTAGAGAGATTTTGTAGAGAGAGAAGCTCTCCACATTTTGGGGTGTGTTACAAATGAGGAGGAGCACTTCTATTTATAGCCATGGAGGAGGAGGAGCAAGGGTGGAGATGGTGGCATGTGGAGGAGCATCCAAAGGGTGGAGGAGGAGGGTTTGAAGATGTGGAGGAGGAGCCACCACTTGTCATCTTTTCCATGGAGGAGCAAGGAGGAGGTGCCACATGGGGTGAATAGGAAAGCCGCCGGCTGCTATGGGAGGAGAGGAGGAGGAGCCGCCACTTGGAGGGAGGAGAGTGGAGGAGCCACCCTTCTAGAAGCTTGTGACTTCTTCACAACAGCCATCGGTTTGACCGGAGCTTTGGCCGGAGCTTCTTGGATTTTGGAGAGTGTATTTTGAATGAAAATGTCATTCTAAGATGATCTCAAGAAGGAACCTAAGCCAAATTCTGCTTGGAACATGGTCGAAATCCCAAATCCGATGAAATTGCCCTTGTTTGGCCTTTACCGGGCTCGGTGCTTTTGCCTTGCGTTCTTGTCCATTTGCCGACGGTTCTAGAATATTTGAGTGATTCCAAGTCGGTTCCATGAAGGATGTTAAGGCTGATTTTGAGTGTAGCATGGTCGTGACCTGGAATGACTCGTTCTTCATTTTCCGCTTAAAAACTCCTCCTTAGCGTGTTTTCTCTCTAAGCGCCAAAATACCCTGTAGAAATATATCGGGACTAACAAGTAGAAGTTAAATAGACCAACAGTCTAATTTGGTGGGTTTTACTGTGTTTTTGATTCGTATAATTTTGGTCCATCAGATTACCCCACACTTTTAGTTGTTCGTCCCGAACAATGCTATTCAAGGGCGTGCACACAATCCATGTAAAAACTTTGAATATGAAAGTGAGACTATGAACTAGATTTATCCTAGTTCATGCATTACTACTTATTACTAAATTAAACTGTGTAAATAAGTAGAAGTAACTTGATACGTGTACCTTCGTGCTGAGATGCAAATTATATTGGATGTCTCGGGAGATAGCCCTTTTTAGGCTCCTGGATTGCAACCTCGGGATCGTCTCGCACTATATGGTTTTCTGGTAGCTTTCTCTAGCACGTGATTCGGTTCAGGTTTCAGTGGTTTGAGTACTTTGATTTTCTTTTGGCGAGGGACTGCTTTTTGTAGTGAATTGGCCTTTGGCCTTTGATTTGACGCTTTGAGTTCTTCACTTTTGTTCGGTTAAAACCTTCACAATTTTGGGCCTTTGGCCTCTTTATTTGCTTCATTGAGCTTTTCGCCTTTTTGTGACTGCTAGTCCATTTTCTCGAGCCTTTTTGGGAGGTCCAATCATCGCCCGCAAGCCTATGGAAATACCTCCCCGCTCCTCTCTTTTTTGCCGTTTTCGCGCGGGGCAAGATGAGGGTCGCTCATCTATTTTCTCGGCTACTTTGATTGTCGTTTTCGCGCGGGTCAAGATGAGGGTCGCTCATCTATTTTCTCGACTACTTTGACCGGAGATAGGACGGTCTGATTCCCGTCCTCGCCTTTTGTATTGCATGGCGGAGATGTCTTCAATTTTCACTGAAACCCGAAGTGCAGCCTCCACTGACTTTGAAAACCATATAGTTTGATCTGATCCTTCTATTGCTTGCCAAGCCTCTCTAGGGCAGTTTATGTCAACTCCACATCCCTAGTTATCTCAGCACAAAGGACAAATGGAAAGTTACATTCTAAGTTTTTAAACAGTTGAATTTTCACAAGGTTAATGCATGAATTATGACTTATCTTTTTCACATTCTTAAGTTCATACTTTCAAAAAGATAATACTATTAACTAATATATACAGGTGGTTCTCACCCCACACTTCTGAACGAAGTCGTGCCTTTCAGCAAGACTTAGTTCAAAAGCCATGCAAGCAGATATTATATGAGAAGAAAATGATATTAAGGAAAAGGAAAGACAGAACTCCCTTTAAAGTGTCGAGTGAACGACATGGCACGAGGCCGGATAATCGAGGGAGTTCGGCTGGGGCCTTGAATTGTTAGCGTAGCCCTGACTGGCTTAATGTTGCACCCAAGTCCGATTCCTGAATAGTCAAATCTTCTATGCACCAAGTGGGTGAGAGCGACTTATTGATAAAAACTAAAAGATAGAAAATAAAAAGATAGAAAATAAAGTGCAGAAAGTAAGATAGTGTCGGGTTACCTCCCGACCAGTGCACTTGTTTAACGTCGTTGGCTCGACAGTACCTCAATCATGGATCATAAGGTCGGATCCCAAGGGTGAGTGAGGTCAAACTTTTTCTCGGCAGCCCTTTTGCTCCGAGAGGGTGAGGTTTCCTTGACCATAGCTGCTGGTCCAATGCGTCGTGCTTGTTTATTACTCCTTCCGGGTTTCCATTCTTTCGGCCCATGTCTTTGCCGCCTCTTCATGTTGGAATAGTTGGCACCTTTGTGAGTTTGGAAATTTGGTTTTGTGCCATTCAATGTAGGCGACATCAGGCATGCGCCTCTGCCAATCTTCTTTATTGCGGCAGTGATGGATGGTTGTCTTGGAACGAGTGAGTTTTTCGGCGGTTTTCCTTGTTGAGTTGTGGTGAGTGGAATTGGGGCTTTCTCGGATAGTTCGGCAATGAGGTCCGGGACTTCCTCGGGTGCTCCGAGCGCAAGTACCGGGCCTGGCTTGATTTCTTCGGCCGCTTCAGCAGTGAGGTTCGGGACTTCTGTAGGCTCGGTAGTTAGGACAGTGATTTCCTCGGATGGATTGGTGATAAGGACCGGGTCTGATTGGGGCAGTTCTTCTTCGGTCATTTGCGGGTCCTCATCCTCAGTCGGCTCCTCGGGTTCAGCCGTGAATTGGTGCATCAATGCACTCAATTGCTGCATGTCTGCAGCCAATTGCTGGGTGCTAGCTGCCAGCTCCTTTTCTGCCGCCCATAGTTCAGTTTTGGCCCTGATTTGTTGCATCGTGTTGTCCAACTGCTGGATGCTAGATGCCAGCTCCGTTATACCGTCCTCGATTGGCTCGGCCTGATCTTGGCTTGGTCTTGACCTTGCGGCCAAATCGTTTATTAATTTCCAAAGATCATCCTCGGTTAAGTCCCACATTGATCCTCCTGCTGCATTATTTAGCTGGTCCCACTCATGTGGCAACATTCCACAGAGAAAATTTTTTTGAAGATCGAAGTTGGTGAATCCATGGTGCGGGCAGCTCGTCACAATGGAATCGAAGTACCATAAGTACTCATCCAATGTTTCGTCCCGGGATTGCGTTATTTTGTTGATCTTCTCGCGGATTTCAAGTTCGAAGGGTGGTGGGGAAATTTCCTCAGTGTTCCAAGGTTCCATTCCGTAGTAGTAGGACTTAGTGAATTGCATGATAAAATAAAAAAGAAAAAACAAAATAGAACAACTATTCCGATGCACAACTCCCCGGCAACGGCGCCAATTTGACAGATGCTTGTCGTCACAGCAAATGTGCAAATAAATTTATAGTCCGCTACTCGCGACTAGACTACTGGGTATCAAGTGGTAAGTAGGGGTCGAACCCAAAGGAGTCAGTGTGGATTAGTTGTTTTTACGGGATTGTCACGAAAGTAAATACAGTTGGGGGTTGGGTTTGAGTGTTTTGGGAACTGAAAGTAAATTACGACACTTGATAATGGACTGTGAGGAAAGTATTCGGTTTTAGGGGCTTTGTATTATAATTGTTTATCATCGACCGCTAATGATCATACCAAGTGTCAAAGATGAATTGAGGCTATTTCTAGCGCAAGACATGATCATGCTAAGTATTCAAACGGTGTATCAAGGCCATTCCAAGCACTCGATTTGCGTACACTGTCTAGCCTATTCCAAGGACGTAGAACACTTATTCTATTTAGACTAATACTCCATTCCCGGTTATATTAGCCTATGTGCATCCATTTGATCAATCATTCCCGATCAACCAAATGGTGTTTAGGATGAGTCAAACTTCTCAGATAAGCTTTGCCATTCCAAGCATCCACTTATCCGTACAAGTTTACGAACCCCGCTGTAGAGTTTTGCCATTCCAAGCATCCACTCTACCTTGGACGTTCTGACTTAATATATGGCACATAGAACAAGTTTTGAATACAAAGGTGTACTAAGAGTAAAGTCTAAAACATTTATAATACAAGTGCGCCCCTTAGACCGAACTACAAGTTTAGCTACTATTCATCGCGCTAAACATTATAACTAAGGAAATAAAGACAACAGTTAAATAAATAAATACTAAGAGATACTTACAACCGTTGAAGCGCCAAGGGATTCTTTATTCCAAAGTAATATTACATAATTGTGCCCACAAAAGCTAGAGAGATTTAGAGAGATTTTGTAGAGAGAGAAGCTCTCCACATTTTGGGGTGTGTTACAAATGAGGAGGAGCACTTCTATTTATAGCCATGGAGGAGGAGGAGCAAGGGTGGAGATGGTGGCATGTGGAGGAGCATCCAAGGGTGGAGGAGGAGGGTTTGAAGATGTGGAGGAGGAGCCACCACTTGTCATCTTTTCCATGGAGGAGCAAGGAGGAGGTGCCACATGGGGCGAATAGGAAAGCCGCCGGCTGCTATGGGAGGAGAGGAGGAGGAGCCGCCACTTGGAGGGAGGAGAGTGGAGGAGCCACCCTTCTAGAAGCTTGTGACTTCTTCACAAAAGCCATCGGTTTGACCGGAGCTTTGGCCGGAGCTTCTTGGATTTTGGAGAGTGTATTTTGAATGAAAATGTCATTCTAAGATGATCTCAAGAAGGAACCTAAGCCAAATCTGCTTGGAACATGGTCGAAATCCCAAATCCGATGAAATTGCCCTTGTTTGGCCTTTACCGGGCTCGGTGCTTTTGCCTTGCGTTCTTGTCCATTTGCCGACGGTTCTAGAATATTTGAGTGATTCCAAGTCGGTTCCATGAAGGATGTTAAGGCTGATTTTGAGTGTAGCATGGTCGTGACCTGGAATGACTCGTTCTTCATTTTCCGCTTAAAAACTCCTCCTTAGCGTGTTTTCTCTCTAAGCGCCAAAATACCCTGTAGAAATATATCGGGACTAACAAGTAGAAGTTAAATAGACCAACAGTCTAATTTGGTGGGTTTTACTGTGTTTTTGATTCGTATAATTTTGGTCCATCATTGACTCTTATATTTTGCAGGTGGGTGATGCCAGCGATAATGGTCCTCTTGCACTGATTTTGGGACGATCAATCCTCTTGGCCAAAAGGACCAAGAATGACATGGGAAGAAAAATGTCGTCGCTTGCGTTTGCTGGAAAGACATCAAACTTCCATGTTCACGAGGATTCCGACCGTCCATACATGAGGAAGCGACCGAGACATGGCACGTTTGGATGGAAACCAGGATGGAGAGACACGAGAGAACCACTCGTTGAGGGCTATGAGTATCACAATGGAGTAAAGAAGTTTGACTTGGAGCGGCCATGGGATCCTAACTTGTGATCCCTAAAGAGGTAATGTCCAGCCAAGGACGTAAAACAAAGGCGCTTACCGGGAGGCAACCCGGTGTGTTTCTCTTACTTTACACATGTTAGGAGTAGATTAATTAGTGGAATTGGGAAGCGGATAATGCACCTCGAGTGTGTTTCTTTT
This sequence comes from Rhodiola kirilowii, assembly GCA_033675215.1. Taxonomy (NCBI): domain Eukaryota; kingdom Viridiplantae; phylum Streptophyta; class Magnoliopsida; order Saxifragales; family Crassulaceae; genus Rhodiola; species Rhodiola kirilowii. The sequence continues at coordinate 55,086,487 of CM066203.1, read as the reverse complement.
TAATTCTGGTGGTTTCAGGTGATTAAACGAAGGAGAAAATTCTACATCAGTGTAGTTCGCGCACGTCTCAACTGTTAGCGCGCAGACGCCTCAGCAATTATTGCATATTCTTCAGACGTCCGCGGCAGTAAATCATGAAGACGTCCGTGGTGCATTTCAAAAGGTTAAAATCGCAGAGCCCAACACCACCACCAGATTATTAGGGGAGTACTAGTTCACTTCTTTTTATTTATTGTTTTTTATGTTTATTTGAGTCTGTTGTGTTTGTCCGCCTTATCTCTTGAGTTGTACCATGAGGACACGTGTCAATTTAAGTGTGGGGTGGGATGTTATAGAGTCAGTTATTTGTCGTGATGAACTGATGATGCACTGCTATGTTTTTCTCATATGTCAAAATCTTATTTCCAGCTTTTTATGATTATTGTGCTCATTTGACTAAAAATGCGAAATTGAAAAAAAATTCAATGCTTTGTTCTTTCGAGTTGTGATATGCAAGGATGTGGAGTTGACAGAAATGTCCTAGAAAGGTACGGCAAATTGCAGGAAGTTCTGAGTTTTTGGTTTTGATGATTGAGAAAAGCGGTGGAGGTTGACGCTTCACTAGCCTAGTCCTGAGAGTAGCTCCATCACCAAATAATTCAAGTATATTCATGTGTTCGCAGTGGTGGCGGGACAGAGAAAACAAACTGTCCATCTCTAGTCGGAGTAGCTGGGAATGGGTGGGTAACCCCTACCTTGCCTAATGCAGAAACGACGAGGATGAGAAAAGAGCGGGACGCACTCCTATGCTGTTATTCGGAGGCTATGATTGGAGTGGTTCAAGGGCGCAAATGATTATGTGGACAAGAAACAAATTCAAAAGCCGAAGGCAAACCATCAAGTAAGAAGAAAATCAAAATCTGATTGATTCAAGCAAAGATGTGTCGTTTATCAAAGTCCATGCAAATTAAGGAATTCAAGATTCAACGGTATGAAAGCAGTGAATTAATCATGTGTCAGAGAAAGCCGCTGACTCAATCAAAAGACCAAAACTCAGAAAAGAATGCAGTGTCCGTGGTACCTATAGGGGACTATCTCCCAAACATCCAAGGTCGTTTGGATTGCAGCTCGCGAGGTAACAAGTATCGAAAAATCTATCTATACTCGCATTGTTAGAATCTTAAGCATTATAAGATTAGTGGCTGGATTTGAGATTGAGATGTAAGGATTAGCATGACTAGTACATTGTAATTCATTCCATGGCTTTGTTCTTGTTCGGGACGAACAAGTTCAAGTGTGGGGTAGTTTGATAAGTCGTAATTGTACGACTATTTTATATGTTAAAACCCCGTCTCTTAGTGTTTGCCTGTATATTATTTGACTACCTGTGAGTAGTTTTCATTCTCAAGTGCATTTGGAGACCATAGAAGGAATATCGGCTAAAAGAAGCCTATTTGAAGATGTTTGGCATCGAAAGAAATGAAGTCCGAAGTGCTGAAGTTTTAGTCAGTGCAGACCACTTACGTCTGAAGAATTATGGGCACTTACGTCTTAACAATTACCGAAATAGTTAAGTGGTCCGCGGACGTTAAATCAAGAGACGTAAGTGGAATTTAGCTGGCAGTCAAATTTCTTATTTTCGGATTTGTAATTTGGGGAAGGAAAAAACAGAATTTGAGGAGCCATATCTCGAAAGGAAAAATACAGAATTCGAGGAATCAGAATGGAGAAGGGCTAAGTCTTGATTTAAGCCAAAAGAAAAGGTGGATTGGGTTTTCTTCTTTTGGCCGTGTCTTTTGGCCGTGTGAAATTTGGGTGGATATTGTGTGGTTTGAGAACACACGACTGAGAGAGAAAAAGAAGTGTGGTTGAGCCAACTTTTGGCAGGAGACAAAGAGTGGACAATTCATCCCAAAGGGATATAAACACACATTCCAAATCACACCAATTGTGGGAGACACAAGGTTCTTGAGTACGGAGGAAGTAAGGCTTGGAGTAAGATCGATTGAAGAAACTTGAGAGTTCATCATCAGTATTGTCATCTCTTTTCATTCAAACAAACTTGATGTTGTGTTCATTCACCATGTGTGGCTAAATTCATATGTGTAGGCTAGAACTCGAATTTGTGATGTATTGACTTGAGACTATTATTGATTTTCTATGTTTTGCGTCATATTACTATGCATTGTTTATGGAATTGATATGTTGGCATGAGTGGAACCCTAGCGGGGGAGCTTTTGTTTGTGTGTTAATTTCGATTATCAAAGTTTTCTAGCAACCTAGCGGGGATAGTAAACTAGGATACGAGTAATATACCACTAGGATTGACACCCTAGGACAACTTGTTTATTGTTCATGCATTTTTGATTATCGCTAGCGCGAGATTAAGTATTAGAATAAGAACGAGGAGTGCAACCTAGCGGGGAGCTCTAAGTTGTAGAACATTAGAAATCAAAACGAATTGGTCAATGATTTAGTCTTGCATCACAATCGAAAGTTCTAGCTTGCATTTCTCTTTGATATTTGATCGTTGTTACTTGCTACTTGCGTTTTTTTATTTGACTTGTTCGAGATTTACCCCCCCCCCCCATTGTTACGTTCTTACTTAGTGAAACAGATTCTCACACCGATCTCTGTGGATACGACCCGACTTACCACTTGCTAATCAGAGATAAAGAAATATTATTTTTGACGGGTACAACGATGCCCGTCAGTCAGCCCAACTGTTGAGCTGGTGTTCTGCCTGTGACAGACCACTATCTGGAACACTTAGTTCTTGATAACATAGAGACCCAAGGAGGATCTGAGTGTCTCAAACTGAGCTGCATCAAGAGGTTTGGTGAAGATGTCCGCCAATTGCTTGTCTGTTGTAACATGCGTGAGAGTATCCACCTTTTGTTCAACCAGCTCTCGGATGAAATGATGTCTAATGTCTATGTGCTTCGTCCTGGAGTGTTGCACTGGGTTCTTTGAGATACTAATAGCGCTCATATTGTCACAGTACAGGGTCATCTCTTCTTGTTTAACTCCATATTCAGACAACATCTGCTTCATCCATAGTAGTTGAGTGCAGCTGCTTCCTGCTGCGATGTATTCTGCTTCAGCCATAGACAGTGAGATGCTGTTTTGCTTTTTGATGAACCAGGAAACCAAGTTATTTCCTAAGAAAAAGCATCCTCCAGATGTGCTCTTTCGATCTTCAGCGTTTCCTGCCCAGTCAGCATCGCAGTAACCAACCAAATGAGGGTTGGTGTCCTTGGTATACCAGATTCCAAAATCAGCTGTCCCGCATACATACTTTATGATTCTCTTGACTTGTAGGAGATGGCTTTCCTTTGGATCCGCCTGGTATCTTGCACAAACACCAACGGCATATGCTATATCTGGTCTACTGGCTGTCAAGTACAGGAGGCTTCCAATCATGCTCCTGTACAGCGTCTGATCGACCTTTGTTCCAGCCTCGTCTTTGGTTATCTTTATGTGAGTAGCTGCTGGAGTTCGTTTGTGACTTGCTTTCTCAAGATCAAATTTCTTTATCAGATTCTTGGCATACTTGCTTTGTGAGATGAAAATGTTGTCGTCCTTCTGAGTCACCTGGAGTCCTAGAAAGTAGTTCATCTCCCCAACCATTCTCATCTTGAACTCCGTCTGCATCTGTTCTACAAACTGATCCACCAGTTTCTGGGTATTGGACCCAAACACAATATCGTCAACATAGATTTGTGCGATAATAAAATCTGACCTCGTGTGTTTAACGAACAGGGTCTTGTCCACTCCCCCTCGCACATATCCATGATCGACGAGGAACACAGTGAGGTGCTCATACCAAGCTCTGGGTGCTTGTTTGAGACCGTACAAGGCTTTCTTCAGGTGGTACACAGATGCTGGGTGATGCGGGTCCTCAAATCCTTTCGGCTGAGCAATGTAAACTTCCTCATTCAGAAATCTGTTAAGGAAGGCACTTTTGACATCCATCTAGAATAGTCGAAATTTCAAGTGACAAGGCTTCCAAGCAGTAGGCGAATGGCTTCAAGTCGTGCGACCGGAGCAAAGGTTTCCTCAAAGTCTATCCCTTCTATCTGAGTGTATCCTTATGCAACAAGGCGAGCTTTGTTTCTTGTGATGTTCCCTGATGCATCGGACTTGTTTTTGAAAATCCATTTTGTGCCAATGACGTTAACTGCATCAGGTCGTGGAACTAAATCACATACATCATTTCGAGCAAATTCTTCCAGTTCCTCCTGCATGGGAAGGACCCAATACTCATCAAGTAATGCTTCCTTTATGTTTGTCGGCTCAATTGAGGAAAGGAAGCACGAGCTGGCAGACAATTCTCTGGGGTTGCTCAGATTTCTGCTAGTTTGAACTCCGTCACTTGGTGATCCAATAACTTCAGATATTGGGTGATCCCTGGCAATTCGTCGGGAGGGTTGTAGCGTAGTGACATTCTCCTGAGAGTTGACAATATCGGTTTCGTCAGATGAGGGATTTTCAGGGAAGTTGTCAGAGTTGCCTTCAGTCGGTTCATGCTCAGTCTACTGGGATGATGGTAGTGTCTCAGGTACAGTGCTAGTACTGTAGTCAGTGTCGTCCGAGATAGCCTGTACGAACACTTCATCCTTGACTTTGACATTTATAGATTCCATGACTGATCATGTGCGCTTGTTGAACACCCGGTACGATCGACTGTTTGAAGAATACCCAAGAAAGAACCCCTCATCACTCTTTGGATCCAGCTTCTGTCGGTACTCCCGGTTGTTCAGAATGTAGCACTCACTTCCAAAAATGTGGAAATATTTGACAGTGGGCTTCTTTCCTTTCCAGAGTTCATAGCATGTTTTCTCCGTTCCAGTGCGTATAGTAACTCGATTTATGATGTGACATGCTGTATTCATAGCTTCGGACCAGAACTTCAGAGGAATCTTCTTGGCATGGATCATCACCCGGGCCATCTCTTGAATGGTACGATTCTTCCGTTCCACCACTCCATTCTGTTGAGGGGTGATTGCTGATGCGAACTGATGAGCAATCCCGTGTTTCGTACAATAGGTACCCATAGTAACATTCTTGAATTCTGTGCCATTATCACTCCTGATGGACACCGGTTTTTCACCTTTGTCTTCCCTTTCTCGTTGGATCAGGGTAGCAAGTTCTATGAATTGTTGGGCAGCTTCAGTCTTGTCACGAAGGAACATTGTCCAGGTGAATCTGGTGAAGTCGTCAACACAGACTAGAACATACTTCTTTGCACCATAGCTCTTAGTTTGCATTGGTCCCATCAAGTCCATATGGATCAATTCCAGAGGTCGGTTGGTGCTGATTTGAGAGATCTTGGGGTGTGATGCCTTGGTCTGTTTCCCGATCTGACATTCTCCACACATCACATCCTGACTTCCTTTGACATTTGGCATTCCTCTGATGAGTCCAGATGAGCAGAGTTTCTTCAATGTCTTGAGATTCAGATGCCCCAACCGTCTGTGCCAAAGGGACATCTCATATGCTTGACTAGACAAGCAGGCTGTTCTAGCAGAGCCGATGAGATAACAATTGTTGGCTGCTCTGCTTCCTTTCATCAATATTCCTCCATCTTTGTCGAGGACTTGGCACGAGTTTTGAGTGAATTTGACATGATATCCTCCGTCGCATAGTTGACTTATGCTGACCACGTTCACTTTCAGTTCTTCAACTAGGAGAGTGTCCTTGCGGACAGGTAGATCCGGAACCTTCAATGTCCCACAGCCGATCACCTGTCCCTTTCATCCGTCTCCGAAGGTGACGAACTGCTTCTTAATAACAGGTCGAATCTGTGTAAGAAATCTGGAGTCTCCTGTCATATGGGCAGAACATCCGATATTGAAGTACCAGCGATCTTTCTCCATGTGACTTGAAGAGCTGAACGCAACCATGCAAACATCTTTACTTCTGTAAGTTTCCATGTCTAACTTCCAATCATGAACCGTGCTCGAGGGTAGCTGTCCTTACTGTGTAGTCATCTTGAACAGTTCCAGGATCCCACTCAGTGTGTCGAGTGTTTGCTCTGATACCATTTGAAATTCTATCCCCTGTTCAAGCTAGTGTTCAAGGTACAGTTGAGACAGACCTTGAACTCCTTTTATGATGATACAGCAATCAGAGAAGATATCTGAGACACACACAGTTGACTAGTACCAAACTCTACCAGGTAGTGTTCCAACAGTTGTTTAAACAGTTTATCAAGCAGTACCAAAAAATAAAGGAGAACGGGAGCACACACGATATGTTGCCCAGTTTGGCCTCGCCTACTCTGGGGGGTTTCCCACACCCTAAAAAGGGACACAAATCGTATTACGAGAATAGAGCTACAAGTGGTCTTACTCTTACACAACACCTTGTTTGTAATCGCCTAGCCTCTGATTCTCCGTCTCTCGGATTTACGATCTCGATTCACCGCAGCTCCCCTTGATCCCCTACGGGTAGGACGAGACTTCCCTCTCGGCCTAGTCTTGGACCTCTCGGAAGTCCAGTCACCTTCTCTCAAAGGCATAGCTTGATAGCTGTGTGTGTGTGTGTACTACGTTGTTCCTCGAGCACAGCCTGAACACCACACCGATCAGACTGTTGCTTTGGTGCTGATATTCCGATGTGGAATGGCCAACCATCGCTTCTCCCCCAATCTCACGAACTCTCGTGTTTATCTTTTCTCTCAGGAAGCGACTACTAATCTGGACGCCCTAGCCTTCTCTTTATAGGCGTTGGTGAAGCCCAGATCCGATCTGAACATCCTGTCAAATATTTCGGAGATAATATTTGCAGAATATTCAATCTTCAAAGATGACTTCCACCCCAAGTCATCCGATACTCTCTCAGCCAATCTGCATAGATTTGATCGCCTATCTGATCTTCGGTGATGATTTATCGATTGGCTCTAATCAATTAATCTCGTCGACATCTTCGGGACTCCAATCAAAAACCAATCTCGTTGACATCTTCATGAGATATCTTCTTCGAAAAATTCACCAGTCGGTCTTTAATTCTGGTAAGGAAATATTCGAATGACATCTCGAATATTTGTTTCTTCACTGACCGACCCCAACCGAAAAGATCTTCAGAATCTTCAGAAGAAATCGAATCTAGATCATGCAACAGAATCTGGGTCATGCGTATTCTGTACGCCGTACTTCTCTTCCAGTTATGTGTTTGAACTGCTGCTTGAACTGTCTAAAGTCGTTTTGCCACAGACATGCCAATCATGGGAACATCAATTCGTAGTCTTGTAGGAGAAATTAGGGTGATTCTTCCATCCTGAGAAAACCTTTGCGTAGTATAATTAGATTGGGAATTTTGGCCTTGAGTGGCACTAGCTCCATACTCTCTACCTTGGTTTCCACCAACATAATTTGCCTCTTCATACCCAATTCTATGTCCATCCCTTTGAACCAAAGGGCAAGAGTTGGTTTCATGCTCATATACCTCACAAATGTCGCAACCTTGGCTCGTTGAGTGGTCTTTCTCAGGGTGTTTCAATTTGAACACTTCATCCGAGAGGTTCTCAAAATCTTTCCTCAGGGCATCATAGTCACTTGTGCTCACAACTTTAACTTCATGTTTTTCTCCCCTTCTTCTTGGGTTTCCTCTTTCACTTCCTCACATGAAGTAGTTATTCATGATCTTTTCGATTACCGCATATCCTTCATGGGGTTCAAGCTCCATGATAGCTCCTCCCGTGGCGGTATCAAGTGAAAGCCGCGAGGGACCATCTACACCATGATAGAAGTATGGAACACAAGGAGGTTATCTAGTTTGTGGTGCGGGCAAAGCCTTTGATACTCTTTATATCTCTCCCAAGCCTCATAGATTGTTTCCCCATCCATTTGTGCAAAGTTCGTGATTTGACTCCTATAGTAGGCCGTCTTGAAAGGAGGGAAATACTTGTTGAGAAATGCAACGGCTAGCTCCTCCCAAGTGGTAAAACTATCCGGTGTTTGGCTTCTTAACCAATCCCTTGCCCTTCTCGTGAGGGAGAAAGGGAATAACCTCAAGAGTTTAGCATCCTCGGAGAACCCATTGATCTTGAAAGTGGCAAAAAGTTTAAGAAACGTAGTCAAATGAGAGTTCGGGTCTTCGTGGTCTCTCCCCGAGAATTGGTTTGATTGGGCCATTTGGATTGTTGAGGTCTTCAAGTCGAAGTCTCGGTTATCCACCGCCGGGACTAGGATTGGGGAACGATATCCATAGGCATTAGGAGCGGCGTAGTCCTTAAGGACCCTTCTAGCACCAGGGCCTTGAGGTAGTTGATGAGGAGGGGGAGGAGGAGGAGGAAGTCTATCTCCCATGTCTTGAGTAATGGTTTCTTGAGCGTTCGATGTGGTTCCTTTAGCCTTGATTGTCTTACTCCTTGTAAGGTGAGGATTAGCAATATCTCTTATGGGATGGTTCAAGTCTCTATCCACAATTTGGGTAAGCTTCTTGGTCTTAGGTGGCATAAACGAGATGCACCTACAAGGGGAAAACAAAACTCTTCATAAATGGATATGTATATGAGTCGAGAATTCGACTCATCAAAACACTCTACACTTAGAGTTTTATCGTCCCGAGCAAACAATAAAATCAAGCCAAAGAGAAACAAATGGCAAAAAGATAAGTCATTATGTTTGTCGCCCATTTGCTCTCAACATCCATTTATAGTCTCAAATTTTTATTACTAACTACTCTAACACATATTTACAATCTAACTCCTTTTCGTAGGTGTTATGAGTGCATTTAGCATATGCACTAAGCCTTTAAACCCCTAGGCTACCCTAGTGGACGAGTTATAGTCTCGTGAGAGTTTTCAGAAAAGGGAATACTCACAAATCCCATATGCACCTATCCCATAAGAATGAATTCAAGAGTGTTTAACAATTAAGGCATGGATTTCTCAAAACTTACTTCACATCCCAAGCTAGCATCACAATCACTATACATTTCAAAAGAGTTTTCAAACCGTTTAAGCTCACATGAGGGTGCACATTAAAGGAAGTCAATACTAGCGCTATCAAGTGCCTAACCTAGAAGCCTATTCATTTTTTGAAGCAAGGCTTTTGAAAAATGGTTAAATCTTTTTTGCACAAAAATGTCAATCGAGATTACCTATGCTAGCTAGGGCTAGTCCACGGGCTCACGATGTAAACTCATTTCCAAGTTTTAGACGCTAGAGTCGTAACCCATAAGGAAAGAGGAGTTTGACAACAAGAGTTCTTAAAACAAGCATAAACCAATCAATAGCTTACGTGAAATCACAAGGGTCGTCCTAAAGCTCAACTTGCTAGCACACAATGCACGTGGCGAACTCACACATGTAAGAGATGATGGAAGGGCATAAAGTCAAGTTTTAAGTGATTTTTACTTGGTCTTTGGTCTACAAATGCTTTCGAGGGGGAACTTTTCTTCCTAACCCCCGACATTTGTATGTTTTAGAGCAAAACTTTTCATGTACATCGAGAGAGTTCTTAGTCGGGGCTTTGCCCTCTTTGAACAAGTAGTTTTTTTGAATGGGGCTTTTCCCTCTTTTGACTCCACACTTTGACAATATACCCAATGTGAATATGGAATGTGTGAGAAACAACCAAAAACAAGGCACGAGGCAAGAGAACTAAAGTCACCTAAAAGCAACCGAGATGTTTAAGTTTTCATGAAGATTTTAAAGTGTGATTGCTAAAAACTTTTCCAAGCATGTGTGAAAAATACTTAGATTGCTAGATAGGCACAAGATAGCAATGAAAATTGATTCACAAGAATGTGCATTTAATAGAGCTAGCTTGGTTTTGGACTCTTAATCATGTAAAAGGGAAATGTAAGCTAGATGTGACTTATAGAAGTTGAGAAATGATAGTAACAAGCCTTTAGTAGTATAACACTCATAAAATTGGGATAAAGTACATGAATGCAAGTGTCCATTCAACAATGATAGACATGACATGACATGAGTCAACTAAGCAACTACCCACTTGACAGGCGTCGTTTGACCTGCAAATTTGAATTTATAATCTCCTCACTCTGACTGTGGGTTAGTACAGTGGCAAGCAAGGGTCGAACCCAAGGAAGCTAGATTGGTTACTACTTTGTTCTGTAAGAGGAAAGAAAAGACGATTGGGTGAAAGTAATGGATTAGGAAACAGTAAATTACGAAATAAGTAAAAGATGTATCAATCAGAGAAGATATTCAGGCTAGGGTTTTCTTCAATTGTGACTAAGTTTATCCTTGATAGCTAAGTATTTATTCTTGTTTTCTTAGGGTTACTATTGGTCAGGTTATAACCGTTTAATTCTAGCAAACCTAATACTCCTGGTCAGGTTATATTAGGTTTAGTGCTTCTACTTATTCTAACGGGTCAGTATCAAATAAGCAGTAAATAGATAGTAAGTATTACTAGGTTAAGTTGTACCCTTTCGGATCTCCCCTTAACCTAATAATTCGAACTGATAATTTGCACAAGAATTAAATAGAATGCAAGAACAATAATGAATAACAGAATCTCAAAACATTCGTCACAATTATTCAACCCTAACCCGAATAATCGGTTTAGTTACACATGGCCATAAGTAAACAATGCAAGTAATGAAAAACAAAAGAACACTTCACTAAACCGAAGGGGAGGAAGGCTGCCGAGTCACGGCTGAGCTGGGCGAGTCACGGCCGTGGATGGTGGTGCAATCGGGCGGAGCAAGGCGGAGGAGGGTGGCGTCCAAGGGTTGGACGTGTATGATGAGAGGAGAGCTCGTGTGGAGTGAGGGATGTGATGAGGGATGATGGCTGTGTAGAGAGAGAAGCTCTCTACGTTGTGGGACGAGTTAGAAGGCTGAATTGCACTTCTATTTATAGAGTTTTGAGAAGGCTAAAAGTTCCCAAAATAAGCCAAGAGATAATTATGGAAATATTTCCATAATAATCTTGCTTTATCTTCAAGCTACTCCTTTGCTTGGGAATTAAGCCATCTAGATCCTTCCTGAACGTTCCAAAACCCTAGATGAAAGTTTCCCTAATTTCACATTGATTGGGGGCGAAATTACTGTTCACGACCGGAGTACTGTTCACGGCCGGAAGTACTGTTCATGGCCGGAAGTTATTGTTCACGGCCCCAAAAACACTGTTCATCCATTCTGCGCATCTGTTTTGACTTCGGCTCTCGATTTGACCTTCCAAACGACTTCGGATGCTCTCGGTGTGAACTAGAGAGTTGTAGGGAATTGAGTCACCTACGCAACGGAATGTGTCTCGTATTTTTCTGATCATCGGTGCATTCCCAGTCCTCCGGCGAAGCTCCAAAGGTCAATCTGCCATTGTGATGTTTTTGGCATAAAATGCCGTCTTTCTTGCACGTTTCCTCCTAGAGCTTCCAAATCACCTGAAATGCAAAACAACACTAAAAAGTAACTGTTCGCATAATTAAGTGCAGAAATTGGTGGGATTTAATTACTCGATGAGTCGTATAAATACGGCTCATCAAACCACCCCACACTTAAACTTGTTCGTCCCGAACAAGAACTAGGTCATAAGAGGAACGAATAATGTAAACACCACAATGCTTCGGTCATCCTAGACGAGCTACATGAATATGAATTTGTTACTATAGATCTCGCCTGTTATGCATGCTTGCTACTAATATCTTTGTGCGAAAACATGGGCTAAAGATACGTGCTACATTTGGGTCGAGATGCAAATCAATTCGGATGTCTCGGGAGATAGCCCTTTTTAGACCCATGAACCCTCATTCTCGGACTCGAACTCGCTGCTATATGTTATGCTTTGCCACTTTTTCTTGCACGTGATTGATTCGAGCTCCAAAGTGATGAGTACTAATCGGTCAGCTATAGTGTCTCGGATAGATGTATCAGTGGTACTCTTCACTTGTTTCGGTGTAAACCTTCACAATGATGATAGATTTGAACTTCTGTGGTGCGGATTGTGACTTGCTCGAATCGTGGTTCCTTCTCCTTTTGACGCGAGTCAAGTCGAGGGTCGCTCGTCTATTTTCCCGGTTACTCGGATTAGAAACCTTTCTGCTCTCACTCATCATCGTCCTTTTGACACGGGTCAAGTCAAGGGTCGCTTGCCTATTTTCTCGGCTACTTGGACTAGAGTTTGGACGGTGTGAAGTATTCCCGTCCCGACCAACCGCAAAGAGTACCGCAGTGGCGGAGCAGACTCGTACTATGTTGCCTCGAAGTGCTAGCCTCCACGAACTCCACATAACCATACATCCGGAGTTCGGTCTTTGAATGATCTGTCAAGTCTCTCTAGGGCATTTCTATCAACTCCACATCCCTGTTTATCTCAACTAACAAAGGCACGCAAAAATTTTAAAATCACACGTTAGCCGCACAAGTCAATTTTCACCAAAGACATGCATGTAATCGGCTCTATCTATTTCACCTAATCATTATCCAATACTGCAAGTCTAGGAAATAGTGAAGTATCATGTACAAAAAATTTTAAAAATGACGGGAAACGTGCTGACTTTGTGCAAGGTGCAGTAAAATAGACGTGCTGACTCGATAACTGACTCTCCCACCCCACACTTTTGAAATAAGCCGTGTCCTCACGGCACGACTCAAATCTAGACTCACAATGCATGCAATAAATAAATAAGGAAAAGAGATAAGAAGAGAGTAAGGACAGGCACTTCCCTCGTGCGTGCGTGACAATCAGAGACGACTGATAATTCTCCTGTGAGTCCTCGAAGAGCACCATTGGAGCTTGTATCGCAGCGTGAGTTCGTCACACGATGAAAGGTCTGCGTTGATGACATTAAGACAAATAAAAGATTCCCAGGAGGTTGGAGGAGTCACAATGGTCTCACTTAAAACCCAACCTCCTTAGACTCGTAAGTCTTTGTGACAGAATCTTTGAACGCTCATGTTTCTCGACGCAACTTATTCGAGGTGTGAACTACTCACGCTGGATACAGTCTTTTGTTAACATCTCTGATACGTTCGCCTCTGTCCTGCATGAAAGATCATCTTCTATCCCAAATACAATGTGATGATAATACTCAGACAAACATAAATAAACATGATAAGTAAATAAACTAGAATGCAAACCATGCAGGGCTGCCTCCCTGCGAGCGCCTTTGTTTAACGTCGTTGGCTCGACAGTACCTCTTTAGGGATCACAAGTTAGGATCCCATGGACATGTGAGGTCAAATTTTGCTACTCCTCTGTGATGCTTATAGCCCTCATCCAGTGATGCTCTCTTGTCTCTCCATCCTGGTTTCCATCCAAACGTGCCATGTCTCGGTCTCTTCCTCATGTATGGACGGTCAGAATCCTCGTGAACATGGTAGTTTGATTTCTTTCCAGCTAAAACAGGTGACAACCTTTTTGTTCCCATGTTATTCTTGGTCCTTGGGTCCGAGATGACCGATTGTCTCAGAATGAGTGCAAGAGGGCTGTGAGCACTGGCATCTCCCGTCTGCAAAATATAAGAATCAATATCACGGGTGAGTGTGAGAATACCTGGGTCCTTACCTGAATTGATTCTTTCCGCGGACGTCTCATGTTTATCCTCCGCGGACGTCTCTAGATTTATTGGTAATTCTTCATACGTCCGCGCATAAATTGAAGAGGCGTCCGCGCCCTTTACTGAGGTAGAATCTTCGATGGACGTGACCTTGATTTCCTCGGTCGCTTTGATAGTGATGACCGGTTCTTCCTCTGGTGCCTTGATGATAAGGACCGGTTCTGCCTTGGGCAGATCCGCAATGAGGTCTGAGCATGTCTCGGGCAGCTTGATAATGAGGTCTGATTCGAGTGGCTCGGTCGGCTCTTCTTTAGGTGCCAGCGGGCTGTCTTCTTCCAAATATTCGGGGTAGTCCGACTTGAGCTCTTCTTCCTTCAACCATTGGTCCTCATCCTTTGCCGGTTCTATGGGCTCCAAGATCGGCTCTATTAGAGCCTCTTCCACGTCCTCCTCTATTTTTGTACCGACATCCTCTTCCTGATTTCTCCTTAACTTGGACATTGCTCTTGATAACTCGGCCGAGCCTCTCTCTATTTTGGCATGAGATTGCTCCATCATGTCGACCAACTGCTGGTTGCTAGCTGCCATCTCTTTCAACATATCTTCAAGTGACTTGGTCTGCTCTTGTATTGGTTTAGATCTTTCTGCCATATCTTCTATCAAGTCCCACAGCTCGTCCATGTCTAAGTTATTCACCGAGCCTCCGACCTCCTCATTGAGCCAACTCCACTCATGTGGCAACATTCCAGCGAGAAACCTTTGCATAAGCTCAAATCTAGTGAATCCATGGTGCGGGCAGCTTGTCACAAGGGAATCAAAGTACCGTAAGTACTCATCCAATGTTTCATCCCGGAATTGCTCAATGTACATGATCTTTTCTCGGACTTCTTGTTGGAAGGATGGTGGGTAGTACTCCTCATAGTTCCACGGCTCTGTACTATAATAAGAAGACATGGTGCAGGAATAGCAAGCACCGAGATAGCAAACACCGAAATAACAAGAACAGACTAGCAACAAAGGGTCCCCAGGAGATTGGAGGAGTCACAGCGGTCTCACTTAAAACCCAATCTCCTTAGACTCGTAAGTCTTGGTGACAGAACCCTCTAAAAGCTAGAAATAGGAAATCGAATAATCGGAAAACAAAATCGAGACATTTGAATGGGGAAGCACCGAATAGCAAAATTTCGAAATAAACAAAAAGAAATAAACAAAAAATTGAAAGAGAACAAATTTCACCGTGCGTAGCTCCCCGGCAACGGCGCCAAAATTTGACAGGCGTCGTTTGACCTGCAAATTTGAATTTATAATCTCCTCACTCTGACTGTGGGTTAGTACAGTGGCGAGCAAGGGTCGAACCCAAGGAAGCTAGATTGGTTACTACTTTGTTCTGTAAGAGGAAAGAAAAGACGATTGGGTGAAAGTAATGGATTAGGAAACAGTAAATTACGAAATAAGTAAAAGATGTATCAATCAGAGAAGATATTCAGGCTAGGGTTTTCTTCAATTGTGACTAAGTTTATCCTTGATAGCTAAGTATTTATTCTTGTTTTCTTAGGGTTACTCCTGGTCAGGTTATAACCGTTTAATTCTAGCAAACCTAATACTCCTGGTCAAGTTATATTAGGTTTAGTGCTTCTACTTATTCTAACGGGTCAGTATCGAATAAGCAGTAAATAGATAGTAAGTATTACTAGGTTAAGTTGTACCCTTTCGGATCTCCCCTTAACCTAATAATTCGAACTGATAATTTGCACAAGAATTAAATAGAATGCAAGAACAATAATGAATAACAGAATCTCAAAACATTCGTCACAATTATTCAACCCTAACCCGAATAATCGGTTTAGTTACACATGGCCATAAGTAAACAATGCAAGTAATGAAAAACAAAAGAACACTTCACTAAACCGAAGGGGAGGAAGGCTGCCGAGTCACGGCTGAGCTGGGCGAGTCACGGCCGTGGATGGTGGTGCAATCGGGCGGAGCAAGGCGGAGGAGGGTGGCGTCCAAGGGTTGGACGTGTATGATGAGAGGAGAGCTCGTGTGGAGTGAGGGATGTGATGAGGGATGATGGCTGTGTAGAGAGAGAAGCTCTCTACGTTGTGGGACGAGTTAGAAGGCTGAATTGCACTTCTATTTATAGAGTTTTGAGAAGGCTAAAAGTTCCCAAAATAAGCCAAGAGATAATTATGGAAATATTTCCATAATAATCTTGCTTTATCTTCAAGCTACTCCTTTGCTTGGGAATTAAGCCATCTAGATCCTTCCTGAACGTTCCAAAACCCTAGATGAAAGTTTCCCTAATTTCACATTGATTGGGGGCGAAATTACTGTTCACGACCGGAGTACTGTTCACGGCCGGAAGTACTGTTCATGGCCGGAAGTTATTGTTCACGGCCCCAAAAACACTGTTCATCCATTCTGCGCATCTGTTTTGACTTTGGCTCTCGATTTGACCTTCCAAACGATCTCGGATGCTCTCGGTGTGAACTAGAGAGTTGTAGGGAATTGAGTCACCTACGCAACGGCATGTGTCTCGTAGTTTTCTGATCATCGCTGCATTCCCAGTCCTCCGGCGAAGCTCCAAAGGTCAATCTGCCATTGTGATGTTTTTGGCATAAACTGCCGTCTTTCATGCACGTTTCCTCCTAGAGCTTCCAAATCACCTGAAATGCAAAACAACACTAAAAAGTAACTGTTCGCATAATTAAGTGCAGAAATTGGTGGAATTTAATGACTCGATGAGTCGTATAAATACGGCTCATCACCACTCCACACTTAAGAGCTAGCTTAGTCCCTAAGCGCAAACAATAAATAAAATGAGAATAAGGCGCATAGGAACTCCCCTAGTTTGTAGACGTGCCCCGCCAATAGAAAATATACCATTGTGCTAAAACTTGATCATACATGATGCAAATACATTCCTTGATGACAAGAGAACACATGAGAGGTTAAAAGCAACAAGTGACATACAAGGTCATGCAAAACTCAAGTATGAGCAAGAGAGCATCACAAGTCACATGATAACATCATGGCATACGTTTCATAGAATTCAAACAAGGAAGTTAAATCACATCGTCCAAAATATGCACAAGGTTTCCTAAGTGCCCCAAATGTGAAACTAGACTAATAGCATGGTATAACAAGATAGTCCTCGTCTAGTTAATTCATTGCTCCCCAGCAACGGCGCCATTTTGAACGTGTAGTTTTAGTACAGTCAAAAACAATTTATAAACCGGTAAGTACCGGGTCGTCCAAGGAGCAAGTTTAAACTTATGCACTATTCAATTTTGTTCCGATAAGTCTATTCTAATTTCAAAAGGTTGGGTTTGATGTGGTAACTAAGCAAATGTATATAAACAATAAAACAATCTAAGGAATCTAGAGAAATGTCACTACCAAGGCAAAAGGTGTACTCTAGGGAACTACTTCACTCAAATGTGTTTTTAGACTCCAAGAATTCAATTTCATGCAAGATACTTGTTTTAGATGATTAGATTACGGCGTGCGACTATTAAATCAAATTCAATCGCTAGATATTTTTACTTGATTTAAGGAAGAAGCAACTCGCACGTGAGCTTCAATCGCTAGATGTTGTTAGCTCACGTCCAACTCGAGGTTCTCAATCATCAACGCTAGTTGAATGATCAATATCCAAGAGCGGTCTTGACCAAGCCTATCTCAATGCTAGAATGGGTCACGCTAGTGATCACCACCTAGCAAGGGTGAATCTACTTGCATTCTAGAACTATTAGTCTCGTTCGCTAGAACACTCAACTTCAAGTTCATGTTTTAAACCACCTAGGCATTTTATCAAACACTTGGTGGGCATAGAGTTGACATTTGTTCAAAGTAGATTCACAATCATCCAAACATGTTATTCTAACATTAATTCATTATAGATTAGGAGTATTAACACACATGAGGTCCATGGGACCCTAGAATACAAAACACTACCTCACAAACCATGTTCATAGACAAACACAAATTGTATTGAGTACATGGATGAAAATACAATGGAAGGAATGAACCAATCTAGTTTAGATGATCTTCTTCCCCCTTTGGATCTTCAATCTTCAATGGATGATCCCCCCTTGAAGCCTTGGTAGCTTGTTCTCTCTAGAAACCCTCAATTTCATGCCCCAAAAACCCTAGCTCGAATCCCCCTCTAAAATCAGATTTCAAGCTTCCTTTTTATAGCCAAAGATTAGCTAGGGCGAGCTCCATTTGGCTCGGTCGAGATTATTTTGGCAGAGGCAATTGGATTGGCGAAGAGCTTGGGCGAGCTTGGTGAAGCTCGGGCGAGCTTGTGGAGGTATCCAGCTTTTGGCAGCTTTTTCAATGTCTTACTCTCCGAATTTGGTCTTGACGTCAACTAAAGAGTTGTAGCCCTTTGAGTTACCTTCCTAACAAGTCAAAGATCAATTCATTTGGACATCGTATGAGATCTGTGCGTCCAGAATAAGCCTCAAAGGTCGGTTTGTCCCGTTTTTCCCGAAACTCCATATTTTTGCTCCGAAACTTTGGTTTTCTGCGAGAGTTGATCTTTTTGAACCTGGGAACCGTAAAGTGTGTTTCTCACCTGAAATAGCAAGCAAGAGGGTTAAATGGCATCGAATTAGCACCGGGAATGGACCAAAACTCTTCATAAATGGATATGTAAATGAGTCGAGAATTTGACTCATCAGCGGGTAAGTGTATTACATACTAACATTACATTTAGGTAGTGCATTTCCTTTATTCCAATTTTTTGTGACATGAATTGTTTATCCAGGAGATGTTAAATACTATGGAGTTCTACAAAATGTCATCGAACTTAAGTATGCCGAAGGAATGCCGGTAATCATCTTCAAATGCAAATGGTTTAACACCGATCTATTAGAGGGAAACATAAAGACGAGCCATGGAATAGTCTCGATCGACACTACCACCACATGGTATGATGATGCTCCTTATTGTCTTGCAAAACATGCCCAACAAGTGTTCTACCTACATGATCCTCAATTAGGCGACAATTGGAAAGTTGTGAATGTGGTTGCTCAAAGAGGCACTTATAGTGACTCTTGTATATCTGGGGATGTTCGTTCAAATGTTGTGGAGCAAGCATACCAAGAAGATGAAACCACAAATATCCCCCATTTTCACATGTCCAACGAATATGATGAAGATGACGACATTGACGAAGGATTAGAGACTCCACGCACAGTTCCTGCTTTACACTATGACTACGAAGTAGAAACTGGTGGTGATGCGATGGATGTTGAAGAAAATGAGGATGAGTTTCAGAAGAAGATGAAGAGGATGATGATGATGACGAACTTGAATATGTGATGGACCATAATTGTATGAATCATAAAGACAGTTAAACCCACCAAATTAGACTCTTTGTCTATTTAACTTTTGCTTTATAGTTCCAATATTTATCTACAGGGTATTTTGAAGTCTAGAGAGAATACAGGCTAAGGAGGAGTTTTAAAGCTGAAAATGAATTACGAGTCATTCCAGGTCATGACCAAATTCTGACTTTCAAGAACCTGACGTGGAATCACTCAAAACAAGTCCAACCGAAGGGCAACCAGAGTCAGACCGGAGCTGAAAGAACCGATGGCTTTTTGGGATGAGCTCACAAAACTCACAAACTCTCTTCTCTCCTCCACCTAGCCGGCGGCTAAGCCACTCCACCTCTCCCCTTCCTCCATGTGGCTGGCGGCTTTTGGCCATGGTGACTCACCCCGATGGCTTTTGAAGCCTCCTCCCATCTTGTGACATGTGGTTGCTTCTCCTCCACATCCATTGCCTCCCTTAGCCTATAAATAGAGCCCTCCATTGCCTTTGTAAATCATCCCACAATCACATTCCAAAATCACAAACACAATTCACTTATCTCTCTAGCTTTTGTGGGCACAATCATGTAATCACTTTACTTTGGAATCAAAGCTTGATCTTTAGCACTCTCAACGGTTTTTGTAAGTACTCTCTTCTTTACTTTACTATCTTTCAAAGTACTTTACTTTCATGTCTTTACTTTCGAAAACTTTACTTTCTGTCTTTCGAAAACCTTTACTTTTTAAAGCACTTAGCTATGATGTCCTGCTCCATGGATATTCGTAGCAAAACCCTTCATTCGGTTGAAAGGGTGTGCTTGTATCATACAATGTTTTAGGCCCTACTCTTAGTGCCTCTATGTGTTCAAAACTTGTTCTATGTGCCACATATTAGGTTAGAACTTCCAAGGTTGAGTGGATGCTTTAACGGGCAAAGCTCTTCCGTGGGGTTCGTGAACATACTCGGGTAAGTGGATGCTTTAACGGGCAAAGCTTATCTGATGAGTTCGACCTCTTTTAAAAACCATTTGATTGCTCGTAACTGAAGATCAAATGGATGCACATAAGGCTAAGATACTTCGAAAGGAGGAATTAGTCTAAATAGAACAAGTGTTCTAAATGATGTGGCAAGTCATGTGCTAGAAATAGCCTTGATTCATCTTTGAACACATAGTATGATCATTAGAGGTCAATGATAAACAGACTATGATACAAGGCCCCTAAAACCGAATACTACCCTTTAATTGTAATATCAACTGTTATTTACTTTCAGTACCTTATCAACTGCTTACTTTCTGTCAAGTCTTGTCCATCAAGCACCTTACTTTTCAGTAACTAAAACCAAAACCAACCCCCAACTATTTTATTTAATCCCCCCTTTTCGAAAGAACAACTATCACCTAATTCCCTTGGGTTCGACCCGTACTTACCACTGACTACCCAAAATAGTTAAGTCGCGAGTATCGGATATATAAATTTATTTTTGCACTGAGAACATCGCACCTTAACGACAGTTCGGTGGGCTCCGTCAAAATTGGCGCCGTTGCCGGGTAGTTAGAATCAATTGTTCTTTCTTTTTATTTCGAACTCGCTTCTGTACAACCATGTCTCGCGAAGGAAGCATCCATGACTATCAGGATGACGACGAGATCAATCTGTTCGATCGAAATAATGAGGCACCGCCTCAATTTCCAATTCTCGACGATCCAGAGCAACTCTTCCGAAACCAAAGAGCTTGTGATAGGAATGCCATCCTAAGAAACCAAGGACCACCCGAAGGCCGAAATGAAGCTGGCCCAGCGCAAAAACCCCTTAGACATCCACCACCCCCACAATATCGACGAGATCCAAGACGCGAACCCGTCTTTGATGACTACTACGGGGATAACAACAACTTCCGCGAACCTACTATGGGAGAACTGTCGGCACCAGATTTCAGAAATCAGCCGTGGTGCATTTACGAAGGCCCTGAGCTAGAAAACATCGCCATCAACACTTCAGTGGCCCACAACTTGCCAAAGTTCTCAGGAACTCGTGGAGAATCAGCAACGACTCATCTCCAACGCTTACATGGCACTTGCCAAAACCTAAAACCAAATGGCGTGAACGTAGATGACTTCAAGCTGAAAGAACATGGGTAGTGAATGACTGGTTCCTTTCATTGCCTTCCGGTAGCATCAGAACATGGGCTCAGATGCAAAAGAAATTCTTAGACAAATACTACCCAGCAGGAAGAGCAATGCAAGTAAGGAGGCAACTGCAGGACATCAAGCAAGGGCCCAATGAAACCATGTACGACTACCTGGAAAAGTTCAATCGCCTGGAGAGAAGCTGCTGTACCCTTGGACTGCCCGAAAAACTCATAATCGAGTACCTCATTGATGGATTAAGGCCCTTAGACAAAATGCTTCTGGATGCCTCAGCTGGAGGATCCATGATGAATCTATCACTGAGTGGCATAAGGAATCTCATCACCGACGTTGCTGAAAATGCCCGATTCAGAGAAGATACAACTCGGCAGGAAGAATTTTCCCGAACAAAGAATGTGGCAAAGGCTGAAACACCGATGAACTCTATGCCAGAGGAGATGAAACAAATAAAGGAAATGATGATTCAAATCCTACGAAGGCAGCCAGTTCAGATAAAGCCTTGCAAGTTTTGTAGTTCTACGGACCATAAGACTGACGCATGCCCGACACTGATAGTAGAGGAACCGGAAGAAGTGAATGCAGTGGTAGGATACCAAGGATACAACAACCACAACAGCAACGATAGAGCAGGACCAATCCGGTAGTATAATCAAGCGACCAATCCAAGCTGGCGGAACGACAACCATCCTCCGAAGGAGACACAACAAACCGCACCACAATTAGCTCAGTCATTCTACCAACCGCCCCACCGGCAGTACAACCAGAACGCTCCATCAGCAGGCCAATATCAGCAGAGATGATCAAATCAATACCCGACGAGCCAATATTAGCATAAGGGAACGAATCAATACCAATCCAGCTCAAATAATCAGCAAGGACCAAGCAAGTTGCTTGAAGACACAATGAAGGAGCTCGCAGGAAGCGTAAATCAATTGGGGACTTCGCTACACCAATATCAGGCGAAAACTGACGGGGCAATTTCAGAATTGACCAAACAAATGTCCCAGCTCGCCACCGCAATGTCCGTGCTCACTAATGAACCAGGCAAACTACCTTCACAAATCGTCCAAAACCCGAAGGGAAATGTTAATGCAGTGGCCCTTAGGAGTGGGAAAAAACTTGTCATCAAACCTATAGAGCAAGATGAGGACAAAAGTCCGAGGTTGCCCGGAGAAGAACAAGTGAGGCCCGAGGCTCTCGAAACTCTTGAGCAAGACAAAGAGGATGACGTGACCGAAGAAGAAGGGAACACATCCAAGGATCACAGGCCTGGCCCAGTACCAGCGGCCAGCCCGGTTCCAGTGTCTGAAGAGCACAATGAGCGCCCGGTGCCCAGAACCGAGACCCCCAAAATCAGGGCCGCACTTACATTTCCAGTGCCATCCCGTGTACCAAAACAACATGTCATGGATGAGGATGTGTTTGAATTGTTCAGCAAAGTCGAAATAAACATCCCCCTCTTGGAAGCCATCAAGCAAATCCCTCGATATGCTAAGTTTTTAAAAGAACTTTGCACCAACCGGAGGAGGAGTACTAGATATGATCAAGATCTAATAAGTAGGAACGTATCAGCCATCATACAACGAAAAGTGCCCCCAAAATGTGGTTATCCGGGAACTTACACCATTCCATGCACAATTGGCAACATCCGGATCGAGAACTGCATGCTAGACCTTGGAGCATCAATCAACGTTCTTCCCTTCTCTATCTACTCATGCCTCAGAATTGGACCGCTCGAACCCACCGGTCTCACTATTCAACTGGCAGATCGGTCGTGCAAATAGCCCGAAGGGAAAATAGAAGACGTCCTGGTTTAAGTAGGCGAATTGGTGTTTCCAGCAGACTTCTACGTCTTAAAGATGGAGAATGGCGGACCTACAGATCATGCACCCATCCTTCTCGGCCGTCCATTTCTCAAAACATCAAAAATGAAGATAGACTGTGGAAGTGGAATGCTCTCAATGGAAGTAGAAGGAGAGGTCTTCAGCTTTGACATATTCCGAGCAATGAAGCACCCAATGGAATTCGAGGAAGTACACGCTCTCGATGCTTTGGAAGACCTGGTCCAAGAAGTTCAACCAGAACCAAGAGCGGACCCCTTAGAAGCCATACTCAATGGAGCTGAAGGCTCATACGAATTGACCGAAGACATGCATGAAACGGTGGCCCACTTAACAATCTGGGAGCCTCTCATACCAGAATATGAAGTCAACGAGGTAAAATTATTCAAATCAAATACTTTTCTGCCCTCGGTGATGCAAGCTCCCAAAATAGAATTGAAGCCCCTGCCCAGACATCTGAAGTACGCTTTCCTAGGAGATAATAACACACTTCCAGTGATCATCAAGAGTGGCTTGGAAGCAGGTCAGGAGAGAAGTCTGATAAAAGTGCTGAGACAACACAAGTTGGCTATTGGATGGACTCTAGCCGACTTAAGAGGAGTCAGCCCGGCTGTATGCATGCACCGTATTCTACTTGAAAAAGGAGCAAAGCCATCAAAAGAGCCTCAACGACGACTCAACCCTATCATGATGGAAATCGTCCAAAAAGAAATACAGAAGCTACTAGATGCGGACGTTATCTATCCCATATCAGATAGCCAATGGGTAAGTCCTGTCCACGTGGTCCCGAAGAAAAGTGGGATAACGATCGAGGAAGTTGCCGAAGGAAAAATAGTAACAACAAGAGTCAAGAACGGCTGGAGAATGTGCATCGACTACAGAAAGTTGAACGCCGTCACAAGAAAAGACCATTTCCCTCTACCATTCATCGATCAAATGCTAGACCGACTGGCGGGCAAACCATATTTTTGCTTCCTGGACGGGTTCTCAGGCTACAACCAGATCCCCATAGCACCTGAGGACCAAGAGAAGACTACATTCACCTGCCCATTCGGCACATTCGCCTTCAGAAAGATGTCGTTCGGCCTATGCAACGCCCGGGAACTTTTCAAAGGGTAGTGACTAGCATCTTTTCAGACATGATCGGGGAATTCATTGAAGTCTTCATGGACGACTTCACCATCTATGGAGACACATTCGACGCTTGCTTAAGCAATTTGAGCACGGTTTTGGCACGATGTGTGTCCATGAACTTAGTACTCAATTATGAGAAGTGCCACTTCATGGTAACACACGGAATAGTCTTGGGACTTATCGTCTCACAAGAAGGCATGGAAGTGGACAAAGCAAAAATTAACCTGATCATGACGCTACCATACCCATCCACGGTCCGAGACATCCAATCATTCCTTGGCCATGCAGGATTCTATCGACGATTCATCAAGGACTTCTCCAAAACGGTGTTGCCTCTAACCACTCTGCTCCAGAAAGAAGTCCCTTTTGAATTCACTAATATATGCAAGGAGGCCTTTGATAAACTGAAGAAAGCCCTCACCAGCACAGCTATCATCCAAACGCCAAATTGGGAACTACCATTCAAAATCATGTGCAATGCGAGCGATTATGCTGTGGGGGCAGTCCTCGGTCAAAAAGTTGATAAGAAGGCGGTTGTGATCTACTACACCTCAAGAACCCTAGATTCTGCCCAACGAAACTACTCCACCACCGAGAAGGAACTCCTGGCAGTGGTTTTTGCTCTGGAAAAATTCAGATCCTATCTGCTTGGAGCAAAAGTGATAGTTTATTCTGACCATGCGGCCATCCGTTACCTGATGAAGAAGAAGGAGGCCAAGCCAAGACTCATTCGGTGGATATTACTGCTGCAAGAATTCGATGTGGAAATAAGGGACAAAAAGGGGATCGAGAATACTGTGGCCGACCACCTAAGCAGGATTGTCCGAAAGGAAGAAGAGGGGCACATAACCGAGTCATTTCCAGACGAGCACCTGTATATAGTCTCAACCAAGGTGCCGCGGTATGCCTCAATCGTCAACTACCTTGTAGGAGGTAAATTTCCCCCTTCTTTTACTAAAGCACAATGCATGAAACTTAGGCATGATGCTAGGCATTACTTGTGGGATGATCCTTATTTGTGGAAAATAGGAGCAGATCAAATACTTAGGAGATGCATCCCAGATAATGAAATAGCTTCTATTATTAGCTTCTGCCATGAGTTTGCATGTGGAGGACACTTCGGGCCTAGGAGAACCGCTAGAAAAATCCTAGATAGCGGCTTCTTTTGGCCAAGTATGTTTAGGGATGCCTATGAGAAGTGTAAAAAATGCGATAAGTGCCAAAGAGTAGGAAATGTGTCAGCTAGAAATGAGATGCCTCAAGTACCCATATTAGTCAACGATGTTTTCGACATTTGGGGTATTGAATTTATGGGACCATTCCCAGTATCATGCGGTTATACTTATATTTTAGTCGCTGTAGATTATGTGTCAAAATGGGTAGAGGCTAAGGCCACAAGGTGCGACGATGCAAAAACTGTCATAGATTTTATGCGCACTAACCTGTTTTGTAGGTACGGGGTACCCAAGGCCATAATAAGCGACCAAGGAACTCATTTCTGCAACCGCATGATGGCTGCCACCTTAAAACGCTACCATGTCCACCACCGAACGTCCACGACATATTATCCCCAGACCAATGGTCAAGCGGAGATCTCCAACCGCGAAATCAAGGGAATTTTAGTAAAAATGGTGAAGCCGGGTAGGAAAGATTGGAGTCAGAGGCTAGATGAAGGTCTTTGGGCTTATCGGACAGCGTACAAGATGCCAATTGGAACCTCCCCCTTTCGACTTGTTTATAGGAAGGCATGCCACCTTCCGGTGGAATTAGAACATAAAGCCTATTGGGCGCTCAAGCATTGCAATCCGGATTTGAAGGCTGCTGGACTAGATAGGAAGCTTAATCTATGTGAGCTTGAAGAATTGCGGCTTGAGGCCTTTGAAGGGCAAACGGACTACAAAGCGCGGACCAAATTATATCATGACAAATTCATCCTCCGACGCTCATTTGAGGAGGGACAACAAGTTCTACTCTTCTCCTCACGGTTGAAGTTGATGCCTGGCAAACTAAATTCAAGATCGACCGGCCCTTATACCGTGACTAAGGTATTCAACCATGGAATGCTTGAGTTGGAAAGCATGGAGAATGGGAGCCGATTCAATGTGAATGGACAGCGAGTCAAACACTACCATGGCGAGGTCAACTTGACAACACAAAAATACAACCTGAGCTGCCCATGGGATCCAAACCTGTGATCCCCATGCGTCGAGCCAACGCCGTTAAACAAAGGCACTGGTCGGGAGGTAACCCAACACCTATCTTACTTTCAGTAATTTTATTTTCTGTCATTTAGTTTTTACCGTAAGTCGCTCTCACCCATTTTTTGTATAGAAAAAATGACTCCTTGTAGGAATTGGTTTTTGGACCAAGATCAGATCAGCCAGGCAGCTTCTGAGAATTACCGGGCCTGCGCTGAGAGTTCAAGGCCCCAGCCGAACTCCCTCGATTATCCAGCTCCGAGGCATGTCGTTCCACGACACGACACAGAAAAAGGGAGTTCAGTTCTTCCCTTTTCCTTAACGTCATTTCCTTCTCTTGTATATATTTGCATGACTTTTGAACTAAGTCGTGCTGAAAGGCACGCCTTCGTTCAAAAGTGTGGGGTGAGAACACCTGTGTACATAGTTAGTCATGCTTTTTCTTTTCCTTTTCCCTTAATATTATCTTTTTGAAAATATGAACTTGAGAATGTGAAAAAGATAGATCTAAATTCATGCATTTACCTTGTGAAAATTCAACTGTTTAAAAACTTTGGATGTAACTTCTCATTTGTCCCTTTGTGCTGAGATATACAGGGGATGTGGAGTTGACATAAACTGCCCTAGAGAGGCTTGGCAAGCACTCGAAGGATCGAATCTAACTATATGGTTTTCGAAGTCAGTGGAGGCTGCACTTCGGGTTTCAGTGAAGATTGAAGTCATCTCCGCCGTGCAGCGTTTATGCAAGAGGCGGGACGGGAATCAAACCGTCCTATCTCTAGTCCTAGTAGCCGGGAAAATAGATGAGCGACCCTCATCTTGACCCGCGCGAAACGGCGAGGATGAGAAAGAGCGGGGGGGTATTTCCATATGCTCGCGGGCAATGATTGGACCTCCCAAAAGGTTGAGAAAATGGACTAGCAAGTCACAAAGAAGTAAAAGCTCAAAGAAGCTAATCAAAGGACAAAGGACAAAATTGTGAAGGTTTTAACCGAACAAAAGTGAAGAAACTCCAACTCAATATCAAAGGCCAAAGGCTGATTCACTACAGAAGCTGTCCCTCGCCAAAAAGAAATCAAAATGCTCAACTCAGTGAAACTCGAACCGAAACACGTGCTAGAAAAAGCTACAAGGAAACCATATAGTGCGAGTCGATCCCGAGAATGCAGTCCAGGAGCCTGAAAAGGGCTATCTCCCGAAACATCCGAATTAATTTGCATCTCGGCGCGAAGGTACAAGTATCAAGTTTCTTATAAGTATTTACACGGTTTAGTTTAGTAATAAGTAATTAATGCATGAATTAGGATAAATCTAGTCCCACAGTCTCACCTTCATATTTAAAAGTTTTTACTTAGATTGTGTTCCGCCCTTAAATAGCATTGTTCGGGACGAACAACTAAAAGTGTGCGGTGATCTGATGGACCATAATTGTATGAATCATAAACACAGTTAAACCCACCAAATTAGACTCTTTGTCTATTTAACTTTTGCTTGTTAGTTCCGATATTTATCTACAGGGTATTTTGAAGTCTAGAGAGAATACAGGCTAAGGAGGAGTTTTAAAGCTGAAAATGAATTACGAGTCATTCCAGGTCACGACCAAATTCTGATTTTCAAGAACCTGACGTGGAATCACTCAAAACAAGTCCAACCGAAGGGCAACCAGAGTCAGACCGGAGCTGAAAGGACCGATGGCTTTTTGGGATGAGCTCACAAAACTCACAAACTCTCTTCTCTCCTCCACCTAGCCGGCGGCTAAGCCACTCCACCTCTCCCCTTCCTCCATGTGGCCGGCGGCTTTTTGCCATGGTGACTCACCCCGATGGCTTTTGAAGCCTCCTCCCATCTTGTGACATGTGGTGGCTTCTCCTCCACATCCATTGCCTCCCTTAGCCTATAAATAGAGCCCTCCATTGCCTTTGTAAATCATCCCACAATCACATTCCAAAATCACAAACACAATTCACTTATCTCTCTAGCTTTTGTGGGCACAATCATGTAATCACTTTACTTTGGAATCAAAGCTTGATCTTTAGCACTCTCAACGGTTTTTGTAAGTACTCTCTTCTTTACTTTACTATCTTTCAAAGTACTTTACTTTCCTGTCTTTACTTTCGAAAACTTTACTTTCTGTCTTTCGAAAACCTTTACTTTTTAAAGCACTTAGCTATGATGTCCTGCTCCATGGATATTCGTAGCTAAACCCTTCATTCGGTTGAAAGGGTGTGCTTGTAACATACAATGTTTTAGGCCCTACTCTTAGTGCCTCTATGTGTTCAAAACTTGTTCTATGTGCCACATATTAGGTTAGAACTTCCAAGGTTGAGTGGATGCTTTAACGGGCAAAGCTCTTCCGTGGGGTTCGTGAACATACTCGGGTAAGTGGATGCTTTAACGGGCAAAGCTTATCTGAGGAGTTCGACCTCTTTTAAAAACCATTTGATTGCTCGTAACTGAAGATCAAATGGATGCACATAAGGCTAAGATACTTCGAAAGGAGGAATTAGTCTAAATAGAACAAGTGTTCTAAATGATGTGGCAAGTCATGTGCTAGAAATAGCCTTGATTCATCTTTGAACACATAGTATGATCATTAGAGGTCAATGATAAACAGACTATGATACAAGGCCCCTAAAACCGAATACTTCCCTTTAATTATAATATCAACTGTTATTTACTTTCAGTACCTTATCAACTGCTTACTTTCTGTCAAGTCTTGTCCATCAAGCACCTTACTTTTCAGTAACTAAAACCAAAACCAACCCCCCAACTGTTTTATTTAATCCCCCTTTTTCGAAAGAACAACTATCACCTAATTCCCTTGGGTTCGACCCGTACTTACCACAGACTACCCAAAATAGTCAAGTCGCGAGTATCGGAGATATAAATTTATTTTTGCACAGAGAACATCGCACCTTAACGACAGTGCGGTGGGCTCCGTCAATATGTAAGTGACAATTATGAAAGTGATGATGAGGTTGACGGTGAGGAGGATGGGGATGACTAAGAAGATGATTAGTAGTATTTTGGTCATGTTTGTTGCCGGTGTCATGTGTAATGGTTATTGTAATGGATGGTTTTGTTGTAATGTAAATTGTATAAAGATTGTGTTTTCAATTCGGATACCTCTTATGCGACTGATTAAACGTTTAATAGTTACCTTAGCTGCTCAGATTTATAGGGGGAGATTATTATTCTCAGGGCGGGACAAATTGAAGTTTTTAAAGGGAAATGAAATTTTTTGAATTTTCAAAAAATACCTTAAGCGTCTGATTGTAAATGTTAGTCGCGTAAGCTGAAAATTAATCACAGCCAGACACGTGTCTAATCTGAAACACGTGTACGCCAGAAACAACGAATACCCTCATTATACTTAGGGTTTCATTTCATTTCCTTATCCGCCGCACTACAACCGAACTCTCTCCATCTTCGATCTTCATCTTCGTTCGTCGTCTCCGCCATGGCTCCGTCGAAAAAGAAATCGCTCTCCGAAATCGCCAACGCCACCGCAGCTGCTCCGTTCACCTAGCAGTCGGAAACCGTCCAGGATTCACATGCCTGAGCCGGCTCCGAAGAGAGGACTGGCCAAAGAGAACCAGAAGAAGAAACCTGCTCCATCCAATAAGCCACCTACAAAACCTCCATCCGAAAGGCCACCAACTTCAAAGAGCACCAACCCTGCAACCGAGCTTCAAAAACTGACCGAAACTGCTGCTATCCATAGTACTCCGAAGAAGAAATCCATCCAACTCCAAATGCCGTAGCCCTAGAAATTCGTCAACGCTAAGTGTCCAAAAACCAACTTCGAACATTAAAACAGAAACCACTACTGTCCCTCCCCCAACTTTAAAATACCCTACCCGCACCTTGAGCTCTAATTCATCCCGTGAACGTTACCCATCCCTTACTCCGTCGCCCAAAGTATCTGACAAAGAAGATGATGCTGAAGAAGTTAATGATGCTGACAAAGTAGATGACTTTGCCTATGAAATGGTGGAAGATAATGTTGCTGACAATGACGATGTTGCTGAAGATGGTCAAATTGTGGTTCCGGAAGTCTCAAGTGATGCCTCTAAAGAAGTAGAGGCTGATAATACTGAAGAAAGAGATGATGAAGAACCTGCTGAAGAACTGTTGAGCATAAGATGCAGGACGTCCTCAAGCACTGGTAATTAGTTGGTCTCTAAAAATTAAGATTTCACTTTGATTTTTGTCATTTATTGATATTGGTATGTTTTTGATGTATTACATGTGCTTATTAATTAATGTCATTGTCTAATTGTTATGGCAGATTCCTCTGACGATCAACCAGGAAAAAAGCGCCAGCGTCGTGGAGTTGTCTGTGGCACCAAGTTAGCGGACTTGGTGTATAGATTGGGATCTAGGATAAAGGTGGAGTGTAGCTTTGAGGCAAATGGCCCAGTTAGCGACAAAATAAGGAGCATGATGACCAATCAAATTGGGAGTTGCATAAGAGAGAAAGTGCCGATGCTAGCCCTAACCTACTCTGAATTGGACCCAAAGCACTGGAATATTGTCACCAATTACTTAAGTGTAAGTTTTATTTGTTTATATATATGCATTAGAATGTTTCTTATTACATTTGTGAAACATTTATAGAACTTAAATACTTTTTGTGTTGGTACACAGCCTCATTTCTTCTTGCCCGAAGACGACACTATGCTATGGGAGTATATAACTACGTAGGCCAACTCTCGCTTCAAAGACTGGAAATCTGATTGTCGCACTCACTATCTGACTCATGGAGAAAAAACACCCAAGGAATTCAAACACAGAGAAGAAGAATGGAAATGGCTAGTGCAGCACTTTCAAGAACCTGCACAGCAGGTGATGTTACATTACTATAAGTGATAGTTTTTTGTCATTAGCTTCCATATTTTTGTTTGGCTAATTTTTAACTTTGTTGTGTAGGCAATATCAACTAGAATGAAAGATGCAAGGAAAAAAGAAAATGAACCACCATTCAGCCAAAACTCCATTCACCATCAGAGCTGTGAAGCACATGGAAAAGGGACATAAAGCACCCCATGTTGCCGCATTTGAAGAGGTGTACTCCAAGGAGCCAGAGAGTCTTCCATTGGTGGTAATGTTCTAAGTCATGCTTTTCAATTGCATTTTGTGTAAACTGAATAAATTGTTGGATATCATGAATATGTTGCTGGTATATTGTCTATTTAGGACTATACAAACTGTTTTATGCTTTGTTGTTCAATAATTATAAGTGTTCTGTTTTATGTTTATGTTGCATTTCAGCTGTTTAAGTACGTTTCTGTTATTTGTTTGGTAAAATACGTAATTTTTTGTTTTATGTAGGAGCAAATGAATTGTGCTGTCAATATGCTGACCCATGATCATGACCACGATGATACGGATGACCCCAGCATAGTTCTCTAGCGTGAACCTCTCCCGACAAAGATACAGCTAGACATCATTTACAAAGCTGTCGGGCAGAAGAGAGGGACTGTGGTGTCCGGAGCTGGTGGAACTCTTAAGAGGCCTCCTCGCCCTAGAGGCGGGGCATCTAACCATGCGCTCAAGGATGAGCTGATCAAGGCAAAGGAAGAGGCAGCAAAAAAAGATGCTGAATTCGAGTGTAGGCTCAGGGCTTTGGAGGATATGCTGAAGGCGGGGGCTTCAGTACATGGTGGTAATGTTTCCGATGGTGCATCTTTTGGTTTGGGTACTCTGTGAACTTTGGCTGCATCTTATGGACTGTCATGTTGGATAACTTTTCAGTACACCTTTTATAAGGTGTTATGTGTAACTTAATGTTGAACCTTGGTGTTTTTTGGAACTTGTTGGTGACTGTTTTGTGTAATATATCAGGGGTTTCTAAATGTGCCAAAATTGCATTAATGATATTAATTTCTGCCTTACGCGACTATTGATCGTAAAAAGATCACGTTTTTATGCTTATGTCACATATTCAAAAACAAAAGTGGAACTTACGCGACTAATCAAATGAACAACAATCACTTACGCGACCGAATAAAATAACTTATGCGACTAATCAAATGAACAGCACTACCTTACACGACTGCCTAAAGTACAGTACGTAACACACTAACGCGACTGATATTTGGAAAATAGACTTACGCGTCTAACTCAATTTCTAAAAACGTCATTTGACTTGTCGATATGTAGGATCTAATGCGACTAACGTATTTCCTTACGCGGCAGAAAGATGTTAGTCGCTTAAGTACACTTACGCGACATATGTCCATTAGTCAGTCACTAAACACCTTATGTCACACCCTTTATGCGACTGGTCCTTATGTCACTGACCGCAGTCACATAAGGTCTTATGCGACTGAGAACATCCTTACGCGGCATTTTTAGGTCATGTAGTGTGGGAACACTTGTGTCATCTAAACTTCTTCAAAT
Source organism: Rhodiola kirilowii (assembly GCA_033675215.1). NCBI lineage: Eukaryota > Viridiplantae > Streptophyta > Magnoliopsida > Saxifragales > Crassulaceae > Rhodiola > Rhodiola kirilowii. The sequence goes on along the minus strand of CM066203.1, from coordinate 55,053,978 downwards.
GAGATCCGACAATCTTCACGTGTGCCCAAACACTTTCATATGGGTTAAGTGAGGCTTACACGCCCCTGCTTCCATGCTACAAACGGAGTCTTTGTTCCCAGAATATCTTTGTTTTGAATAAAATGTGTATTCATTCAAAAAGGTATAACACAGAATAGCACTACAAAAAAACAAGATCCTTCATTCCCAGAATCTTTGTTGGCGGGTGTGATTAGGTCTAGCAACATAGATAGCTTGGTACATGCAAAAGGCTTCTTTGGATTCGCACACTTTGTCGAATAGTTTGGACATAAAAACTCACCTCCTCGACCTTTATTTTGTGATTTGCACCATTGCCTTATACTTTAAGAAAGCCTCATATGCTTCTCATATCCTTTGACTTCAACATGTATATCCACATGTAACGTGTGTTAAATCATCAACAAATAAAATGAAATATTTGTAACCTGTTATATAGCTGCTGGTGTGATAGGGCCACAACGGTCCGCATGAACACTTGATGTAGTTTGATTGTTCCGGAAACAAGAAATTGCTTCGCCACCAAGCAGTTTTCACAAATTTGATTTCAATATGCTTAATATTTGGCACATCTCATGCCCAACTCCCAAGGCATGAAAGTTCACATGTCCAAGCAGGCGAGCATGCCACAGCCATGCCGGCTCGGCTAAATTCATGAGCAAACACACTGTGTGGTTTGCATATCTTGTATAAACGATTTGGGGACCGTCTTACATTCATCATCAAATTGAGAAAAGCTCCACCTTGCTGCCATGCTCTGTCATTATTTGCCCCGGCCAGACTAATAATATTATTTTCCAAATTTGGAATAAAATATACATACCTCTGTTCTCCATTCTTGCACCTGAATAAAACAATGAATTTGCACAAAGGATCCATCATCAAATTTAACTGTACCCACCAATCTTCTCATTTAACTCATTGAACTTGGAGCGACCACCTGTCATGTTATTACTAGCGTCGTTGTCTAGATATATACCATATATCCGAATAAGTTACTGATTCATCATCATCTTGTAACTCTGGCACAATATTTCTTTCATTCAGGAGAACTTGGTATTCTGCCATAGCCATCATCAATGCAGTTTCCTCATCTTGAGCTTTAGACAAATTCACATCCTCATTACTCTTTCGGTTACGACATCCCGAAGCATAATGACCCATGCAAGTTACAGTTAAAACCAGGGACGAAGCCAGGATGAAAATTCATTTTGGGCAAAAACACAATTTGAGGTTTGGAATTCAATGAGAGACTCATTCTCGCGCCTTTTAACTACACCCTATCAAAATTCATTCTTGACCTACTAAGATAAAGTAATCTAAACATTTTACAATTTGCCTACGCCCTTATAGACTTTTAGACATTTTCGGTGTGAAATTAAACAATCACAAATCATACCTATCAATAAAAAAAGATGATTTCTATTTTTGATGAGAACTAATCGAATTAAATATAAATAAATAATAAATAAAAAAGTTAAAAAAACACTCACTGAATTTTAAAATGACAAAATAAAAAAATTGAATTCTTAAATTTCTATACATAACTATTGTTTCCTTTATAAATAGTGTTGGCTATGGTGTGTCAAATTATTAAGCTAGCTTGTTTGGTAAGTAGCACTCTCATTAATTCAACTGTCAATGGTTCGAATAGGCCCTCATCCATATTTTTGTAATTTTATGGATGAAAATTACCTTGGGCAAGTGCCCAATAAGCCCCCCACGTGGCTCCGTCACTGGTTAAAACATATCGCACCCCTATGTTTATCACGTCTTGTAGCTTGATTACTATATGTCACTGCCTTGTCGAGACACACTTTGCCAGTTAGGTCCTCCTTGGCCTCGCCAAAATATTTTACCACATCCATTCTTTTCTCTGCAATTACCTGCCTGTTTAAGGTGTTTAGTTTGTCAATCTGATACGACCCGACTGAGATAAATCCCAAAAAGGTCGTATTTGGGTGCGGAAGTGTGGTGGTGGGTGGATAGTGATACAAAGGGTTAATGCCCTCCAAGACCTCGTATCAATGGTGAAGGTCAGCTCCAAGGCGTGATGCCTGAATAACTACGAAACTAAGATAAAAATAAAGAGAACTTGAATTGATTCTTGCTTGAATGATGAAAAGAAGTACAATTGTGTTTATATATGACTAAGGGAAGCCAAAAACGCGTGCCTTCAATGCTGGTCTTTTCCCTCCAACCTCATTAATGAGGTGCATGAACCATGTCTCTAAAGGTGCGTATGAGCTGGTTCTTCCCCCTGGCCACGCGGCTTGAGTTCTCCTCCGTGTATGAGCTGTCTTTATCATTTATGGGCATTCCAAACACTTTGGTCGAGCCATATTTTTTTAATGCTCCGGTCTGCTCGAGGTACTCCCTATAGGGCCAAACTGGGCACTCAGGGCCTTGTCGGGCCCCATTTTGAGAACTTTGCCCTAACTTCTCAGAATGTTGCTGGGACACTGATGAGTCCTTCCCAAGTTGTCTGGTGCCTTGGTGAGGTCTCCATGCATTAATGCAAAGCTCGGGGTCTTCGCGGCCTTGGGAGCCTTCGAGGCCTGCGGCGCTGCTGGGACCTTCGAGGTCCTTGAGTCTAGGAATCCCAGATCACCTTGGCTGGTAATCCGCGGTAGCTAGGTCAGGTCACCTTCGAGGGTCTTCGGCAAGCCTCGCTCAAGGTCCACCGAGTAAGGCTTTGACTAGGGCCTCGGCTGGGACTTAGCAAATTCAGGGCCTCCACCTAGGGTCGTAAAAGGTTTGCTTCCTTTGAAACTAACCTTGTCCTCAAGGTCGAGGCTAGGTCCACCATCGCCTTCCTCGGGTGCCATGAATATGTCTTTGAAATCCTCCAGAACATCCATGATTGCCTTGGGTATTTCTTCGGCCACAATGCTCCTCGTCTCAACCGTTGGGCTCAGATCGTCCCATTCGATTGGCTTTAGTTCGATCAGGTAGCACTCAGTTATGTCCTTGTGCCAATGAACTATTGATTGGAAAGTCACCCCCATCATGCATTATGATGGATCGCCCATTAGTTGAACCTTCCTTCCAACATCTTCGAACTCCATCCGCAACAGCCCCCAATTTGTTTTTATGTCTCCTATGGTCCGTAGCCATTGCATGCCCAAAATTGCATTCGTTCCTTTCATATTTATAAGAAGGAAATTAGTGGATACCTCATTGTTTGAGAGTTCTAGTCGAACGTTGGGACATCGTCCTTGACATTCCTTCATGGTGCCATTCCACAGCAAAATCCTGAAGCAGCCATTGCCCTGGAGGCCTATTTCCTCGACTAACTTTCGGGAGATAAAGTTGTGGGTTGCTCCACTGTCGATCAGGACGAGCACCTCATGCTCTTGGATCCTTACTTTGATTTTCATGGTGTGTAAAGAGGTGAGTCTTGACAAGTTGTTTAAGGACACTTCAGCGGCGTAGCACCCTGGGCTTTCGTCCTCCTCTTCTTGCCCAACTGAGTCACCGGGGGCCTCCACCTCATCTTCCCCAAGATGACTAGAAGTAATTTTGAGGGACACCAATGATCTGTAGTCCACCTCTTTTCGCAACGATAGCAAAGTCCCTTCTTCTTCTTGGCTCTTATGTCACCCTCGGTCATTCTTTTGTATGTTAGTTGGTTGCACCTTTCGCCTCGGTCTATCTCTCGGGTCTGCTCCATGCCTTTGGCCAAGTTGGTCCTGAGGTGCCTTTAGCTGCCATGCGCCCCAAGTTGAGAATTGTCATTGAGAGCCTTGATTTGCTCGGGAGTGCCTTGCTCCTCTACCAGTTGTGCGAGCGTCATTGCTTTGCTGAGGTCCCTTGGCCTAAGGACACGAACTGAGCTTTGATGTGTGGCTTCAAGCCCTTCAAATAATTAACAAGAAGGCCTCGTCGGTCATCCCCTTGAGTCCTCCTGCTAGGAAAGCAAACTGGTCCCGGTAAGTACCAATTGATGCTTCTTGAGTGAGTGCAAAGAAGCGCTCATGGATTTCTTTTATTCTTTGGCCGCGGAAACTCTCTAGTAGACTTTCGCAAACCTCAGCCCAGAAATAGATTGGTTGTCTTTCTTCTCGCCAATGGAACCCAGCTAGTGCCCATCTAAGCAAAGAGCGGCACCACTTAACTTTTCATCATCAGAAAATATATGATTGACTATAAAATACCCCTAGGCTTTGTAAATCCATTCCTCCACATCTACTCCTTCGAAATATTGGCATTTGTAGCTTGTGTACGTGGGGAGTCATAAGCCCTTGGTTGCCTCTCCGGTTGGAGGAGTTGGAACTCAATTCTAGGTCCTCTCGCCCAAAGCTCTTAGCTTGCCCCATAATCCGGGTGGAATCCTCTGTGGTTTTAGCGCTCGTCATAGACTCTTTGACAAAAGCCACCCGTGTTGGATTTTCCTCCATGCTCAAAAACTCCATAAGTGGGTTGTTGGTGCGGAACTCCATGGTTTGGTAGGAAGGTAGGACCCGCTTGGGTCCTCCCTTGTGGTGCTTGCGGTGTGACGCCTTCCACTTGCACAAGTGCTTGCGTTTGCACTATGGGTTCCTCAAAAGGCACCTCTTGCTCGGAGGCTACCTCCTTGCCTTTTTCAGAAATAATAGGAGGGTTGGGAGTTTCCTTGTTGCTTACCTTGGTAGTTTTGGATGCGTTGCTCGCCAAAACCTTCTCCAATATCGCTTCTGGTCGAGCAAATTGCTCCTTGTTTTCTTACTGACGGGCGTCACTTTCCTCCTTTGCACTTGCCAGCTTTTGGTTGATGTCCCTGACGCGTCAAATTTGATATTTATATCTCCTGCTAAAAGCTAGTATAGCGACAAGCAGGGTCGAACCCAAGAGAGCTGGTTGTTGAAGTTGTATCTGAAAACAAGAAAAAAAGGCGGGTTGTGAGTATTTATGAGTGCAGAAGAGGCAAAAGGAAGGAAGGTTTCAATCAGAGAGAGTATTCAGCTTAGGGTTTCTATTGTGACATGTTTATCATTAACTGCTAAATATCAAATCTTATGTTTCTAAGTGTGGAATTCCGACAAAGGTAATTCCTAAAGTATCCCGACAAAGGTGATACAACACATCTAACCCGACAAAGGTGCTAGACTTCTAGTTCTTTCCTAAACACAATAATCCGAGAAATGTATTATTAAATCTAGGTGTTACGATCTACCTTTACGACCAAGTTTCCAGTAGATATTAACGATAAGAATTAATTCTTTGATTAAGCTTTGCGACAAAGCTTCCACTTAACCTCACAAATTAATTCATGGAATAAGCACAAGAACTAGAGAAACATAAAATTGCATTAAGAACATAATCTCAAAACTTGCGAAATCCTAAACTGAATTCAGAGTTTAGCTACACATAATGGAAAAAAACACATGATGAATAGTAGGAAAATCTCTTCTCTCGTCGAAAGCTTTGCCTTCTCCTCCAGAGCCGTCTTCAAACGTCTTAGAATGATTGATTATGGAAACCCTAACCCAAACCTCTTATTTATAGCAAAACATAGGGTTTCCAAGTCTGATTTTTGGGTTGAATTATCAAACTGGGTTTCCAAATATGTTTTTGGGCTAAATTGCCAATTTTTGGACTTGCTGATGTCATCAAATGCGTTGTTGACATCAGCGGCCACGCCCAACCTCTACGTTATGACCTCGCCCACATTAACGTTAGAACAGCGCTAATGTTCACTTTGGGCGCGGTTCCCACTGTATCTCGACTTCGACTCTTGATTTGACCATCTAGATGACCTCGGATGCTCTCGGTCTGAACTAGAGAGTTGTAGAGAATTGAGTCAGCTACGCAACGCCATGTAGAAAGTATTGTTGTGATCAACGGTCAATTTCCAGCACTTCGTCGAAGGTCCAAAGGTTTGATCTGTCATTGTGATATTTTTGGCACAAAATGCCATCTTTTATGCGCGTTTCCTCCTAGAGTTTTCGAAAAACCTGAAATGCAAAACCATACTAAATAGTAATTGTTCGCATAAAAAAGAGTCGAAATAAATGGGATTAGTTGATTTGACGAGTCGTATTAATACGACTCCTTAGTCCTCCTTCAGCTCCTTTAGTTCTCCTTCAAGAGTTGTAACTCTCTCTTAAATTTTTGATGTTTTCCTTGTCATCATGGTCGCTCGATCGACCGACTCTGATGGTAAGATGATACGACCCGGCTGAGATAAATCCCAGAAAGGTCGTATTGGTGCGGAAGTGTGGTGGTGTGTGGATAGTGATACAAAGGGTTAATGCCCTCCAAGCCCCCGTATCAAGGGTTAAGGTCAGCCCCAAGGCGTGATGCCCGAATAACTACGAAACTAAGATAAAAATAAAGAGAACTTGAATTGATTCTTGCTTGAATGATGAAAAGAAGAGTATAAATGTGTTTATATAGGACTAAGGGAAGCCAAAACGTGTGCCTTCAATGCTGGTCTTTTCCCTCCAAAATGCCTCATTAATGAGGTGCATGAACCGTGTCTCTAAGGCGCGTATGAGTTGGTTCTTCTCCCCTGACCATGGGGCTTGAGTTCTCCTCCGTGTATGAGCTATTTTTATCATTTAAGGGCATTTCAAACACTTTGGTAGAGCCAGATTTTCCTAATGCTCCGGTCTGCTCGACGATTCTCGCTATGGAGCCAAAATAGGCGATCGGGGCCTTGTCGGGGCCCATTTTGGACATTTCGCCCAAACTTCCCAGAATGTTGTTGGGACAATCCAGAGTCCTTCCCAGGTGGTCTGGTGCCTTGGCGAGGTCTCCATGCATTAATGCCAAGCTCGGGGTCTTCGCGGCCTTTGGAGCCTTCGAGGCATTCGGCGCTGCTGGGGCCTTTGGGGTCCTTGAGTGTAGGAACCCCAGGTCACCTTGGCTGGTAATCCTCAGCAGCTGAATCAGGTCACCCTCGAGGGTCTTCGGCAGGCCTTGCTCAGGTCCTCGCTCAAGGTCCACAGAGAAAGGCTTTGACTGGGGCCTTCGCTGGGACTTCGCAAATTCGGTGCCTCCACCTAGGGTCGTAAAACAACCCCATGCTGCTTCACTTGTGAAGCTAACAACAATCTTTTGCCTTCAACATCATCTACCGCCCGCACACGCTCCTCATGTGTTTTTGGCAAGCGTATTTTTAACCCTTTATAGTTGTCAATTTATACGTTTTAGGGGTCAAGTTGCAGTCAAACAAAATTTATAACCTTGGTAAGCCAAGGGTCGATCCAAGGAACTGACGCGTGTGAATACTAGCTAACAAGCAACCTATTTAGCTATTCCGATTCAAAGAGGTTTGGTTTGTGATGAAAATTGCAATAATTAAATAACAGAAATTAAATGTGCAGAAATTAAAGGTTATGTTTTTATCACAGAAAGAATTCCAGAATTCATACTTCACCCGTGCTAACCCCACTAATCATACAATCATGTTACGTAAATTATTCATGCTATCGAATATGGAATCAAACGAAAATAACACTAGACAAGCCGCCCATCCATAGATCATTGTCTAGATTAATCTCAATCGTTGAACACCGTCCATCCACGGATTATCAACGATCTCGATTTATTAAACTAAAGGTTTTCCTATTAATTCATGTAAACATGACCTAATATCAATTTCATGTAATCCGGTTAATACCTAGGACCCATCCATCTTTCGGTTATTAACCTAAATACGTTCTAGCAATGCAAACATACCCTTTGATGTAAATACTTGCATAGAACAATAAAATTAAGCACACGATGAAATTGAATATTCGAATCGCATAAATAAAATACTTCAATTGATCACATGAGAGTTAGGGGTACATAGCACGGGATCCGTAGGATCCCAGAATAAAGAGACTACTCACTCTTATGGTAAAATACCGAGAGTAGTGTAATGAAAGAAAATAAGGACGAGTTAACCGTAAACGATGTGGCTCGATGATCCTCAATCTCTCGCGATGAATTGTTGTCTCTTCTCCAAGCTAGGGTTTCTTCTCCAAAATAGCACACTAAATTCGTTCAGGTTGTTCTCCTTTGATAGCCCAATCGATTGATTTCCAAAAAGGCCCAGAAAAGTTCCAAAATTAAATTAGGAAACTCTTGAAAAATCTGTGCTGACGCTGCCCATGAGGCCAGTGACCAAGGGATGCGTCACGGGGCAAACGCCAACGACATGAGGTCGTCACGGCCTGTCACGGGCTTCGTGAATTCTTCGCATGCCTGATCCAGTCTGTAGCGCTCATGACCTAAGTGCTGGTCACGAGGCACTAGCCCGGGATGAAAGTGTGTCACGGGGTGCATGGGGTCCTCAGTTTATCGGGACTTCTGCGGCCCGTGACGCCCGTGGCGCCCGTGACCAAAGAGTGGGTCACGGGGCACTTGCCCTTTTGCTGGATTATCGTCGATTCTTCATCGTTTCTTGTTCGTTGGCTCTGAAGGAGGGGTAGACCTGAAACACTAGAGAAGGACATCAAATAGAGACAATTTGCCCGGAGAACGAGTGTTATCCTTCATCGAATGTAGTGAATAATTAGTCAAAATCGAATGTAGTGAATAATTAGTCAAAATATTGACTGATCAAAACACTCCACACTTAGGATTTGTTAGTCCCGAACAAATGTCGAACAAATGGCAGAATAAATGCATGAGTGAATATAATGCTCAACGACCATGAGTTTATAAGCTACCCACTCAAGTGACATGTGATCAATTCTAACTAGAACAAAAAACAAAAAGATAACTCACTGTCGTAGAGGACACGAATGCATTTAGCATATGCATTAAGCCTTTATACCCCTAGGCTGCCCTAGTAGGACGAGTATAGTCTCGTGAAGGTTTTTAGGAATGGGACTACCTACAAATCCCCTGTACAACTAACTAACGTGTATGCATGAATGATGCTCAACGAGTCACAGTAAAGTCATGTCATACTTCGGATCCATCGTGTTACCTCAACGTCAAGTCAAACATCTTCATCAAAGTTTTTAGACAATCATAGATTAAACGAGTCATGCATTCAAACGGTCAGTACACACGGCTAGCAGTCGACTGATCACATGTTCTAAATAGTTCTAGAGCAACGTAAAAAGAACATGAATAGTTACACAAAACATGCTCGCCATTCACCTATGCTATCTAGGGATAGTCCACGGGTTCTTGGCGCAAAGCTCATTCTCAAGTGCCAAGGACTAGGCAATGACCCGTAAGAGAAGAGGAGCCTGGCTTGAGAATTTTCTGAAAAATAGTACAAAAATCTGCATCAAAATTTCAGTGCAAGCACGAGGATCGTCCCATAGTTTCTAGTACATGAATACGCAAGACAAGTCATGATTTGCACGCAATGAGAAGGTGGAATTACACTACACCAAGCAAAAGGGGGCAGAAATTGTTTCAAAACTGTTTTCCATACACAAAGGGTGACTTTTCACACTTTGCCCTTGGTACTAAAAAAAAAATTTCTCCACACAAGGGGTGACTTTTCTCACTTTGCCCTTGGTGTTTTTCCGCTTTTCTAAATTTTTTTCTGCAGGAAATTTTTTTTCTTCAAAAACAACTATGCTTGGGGTCAATTTTTCACCCTCTTTTGAAAATTCAAAACTTTGTTCTTGATTGAAAACATTGAAAACCAATTTTCTAACTCCACACTTAAAACTTGACATAGTGTATAAGTAACGGCGGGTGCATGCAAATCACAACAAGTATATACAAACAAATACTAGTACTAAGGTCACCTAGAAAAAGAGATGCATATTTAAGATTTTGACATTTTTGAACCGGTGCCTACTAATTACAAGTCTCAAACATGCTTTAAGAAATACGTAGAACATGTGATAGGCAAAGGCTAGCAATGATACTGATTCAAGAGGATACACACATGAATAAAACTATTTCAAGTCTTAGACTTTGAATCCAAAAGAATGTCAATCAGTCAAGATGTATCGTAGAAAACGAGGATTTTAATCACAATACATAGACATTTGAGCATATGCAAGAGTGAACGTGATATGCAATGTGTGTGACTATGCGCTACCCACTCCACACTTAAAAATGAGCTTAGTCCCTAAGCGAAAAAATAAAAGATAAGAAAAAGTGCATAGGAACTTCACTCGTGCGTGATGGCACGATATCCATGGAGATTAAGCGATGTCCAGTGAGTGAAACACGGCTTGTGAGCTGGTAGATATATAGAGAAACACACAAAGCTTCACAAGTAATAGGTTAGCATCGATAATCGCAAAGAAATCTGGATAAGGGATGCCAAATGAATGAAATTGATGTACTCGAGCAGGTCCCGTGATGATCGATCCGTCACGGGCAGTCACGGGTCTATGAAGTTACGCTGCTACGGCTTGGTCCCGTGACACCTAATCCGTCACGGCCTATCACGCGACTGAAAATCTACTTTTCTTGCTGCTGGGACTCCACACTTAAGAGCGCTGCACACATATGAAATCACGCAATGCAAATGCATATGAAAACTAGCTAAATACTTACAGCGCGGGTTACTCCCCGAAGAGACCTAGTTTAACGTCTTGGTGACACATAGCTAGGGAGGTAGGATTAGAAGCATTCTCGGGAAGTCCCTTGCTGAGATCCCTTTCCGAGAAGTAGGTCATCATCAATGTCGTCAGGTGGTTCTCGGGGCTTCAGGACGTGGTAAAGCTTGAGGCGCTGCCCGTCGACCACCATTGACTTGCCTCTCTCACTGTTAAGCTCAACGTGGCCGTCTAAGTATGCTCTCGCCACTGTGTAAGGACCACTCCATTTGGTGCGCAGCTTCCTAGTAAATAATCTAAAGCGGGAGTTTTAGAGAAGAACTCGCTCGCCTTTATTGAATTTTCTGCGCACGTTTCATTTGTAGTGCCACTTTGTCGTCCTCTCCTTAAAGACATCACCGGGGTCAAGAAGAGGCTTCAGCTCTCTTTTGCAGGGTTCCTTATCTGAGCCTGGAGTCTGTTCATCATCAGCTGCTCCCTCTGTGCTCACTGTGCATATATTCATCGGGATGGGGCAGTCCTGGAGAACTCTGCAAGGCTCAATAGAGGTCAGTGAAATAGGCTCATTAACATCAGCAGAGTCCAGTATATCACAGTCAGCAAACTGTTATATCCGGTAAAAAATAAAAAATAAAAAAAATAATGATAATGATAATGATAAATATAACTAATGAAAAAAAACCGATGTGTTTGACTAGGTAATTTATATCGTGTGGTTTTGATAACCAAATATGAGATAAGGATGGAATATCATTATTTAAGAGAGAGAGACAAAATTAATTAAATTTAGAAATATTCACTAAATCATGATTTATTATAAATAGAAGTCAAGTCTTTAGGGTTGTAGAAAGAAAAGAAGATTACGGCAAAAGAAGGAAAAAGAGAGGCGATCAGGTGAGCTTAAAGTTACGGCGTATGAATTTGAGGCGGTCAGGAGAGTTTGATTTATGTTCAGAGTTTGATTTGCTGTAGTATGTGGGTTAATTCAAGTTATTAAATAATGAAGCGTTAATGTTTTATTTATATATAGAAGTACATGGTTTGGCTGATATGAGTGTGAGTTGTGACAGTGCTCAAGTGATGTTCATTAATAACAATAAACAGAAATAATCATGTTGGCAGTATGTCAGAGGGTGTAATCGAACTTACAGCATATGTGTAGATAGTGGGATCATAAAGTGGTAGTCAAGTATGTCCTTGGTTATATGAGTATAATATGCCTTAATACTTAGGGTGGAAGTTGTCAAGTATTTATCATAGTTGCAAGTAAATTAATACGTTTTTTTGGAGTCTCGTTTAAATGATGCTATTAACGGGTTATTAAAACACAAACATATGAAACTCAACACATTCGTTCAGGTGATTTAAGAGGTCGCATTCAGCAAAGGGATCATATTTGAGCTTTTCAGAATTAGTCAAAGGCGGATCAGTGAGTGGTTAATATGCTTAATTATGATACATTATTTATTTGACACGTGATATTGAATTGTTTGGGTGATTTCGAAAGTGATGAAAACGAAACCCCTCGTCTTGCGAAGACGTTAAATATAAGTGGTGTGTATTGACATGCGGTTGAATGATATGATTACGTGATTTATGTGGAGTACTTTGATATGTATATGTGCAGCATTGCGTACACGATATGCATTACCATGACCTTGTTAGAGCGTCATACGCCCCGCTAGGTTACGGCCCGCCAGGTCACGGCCTGGTGGCAGAAGGGGTTTGGGCCTAGTGGCAAAATGGGTTCGATGACGGTGCCATACGACCCGCCTGGTGAATAGTCAGGTGGTCATATGGGTTCGATGACGGTGCCATACGACCCGCCTGGTGAATAGCCAGGTGGTCAAATGGGTTGATGGCGGGTAATACGATCGATCGGGTATTCACACGTTATTGCATATGTTATTATTGTGATGTGAAACTTGGAGTATGTAATTGTGGACATGTACTTATGAATATGGTTGTTGTAATTAAGTGTATTAATTATTCACTGAGTCTCCCCAGACTCACCCCCTCTTCCCCATCTTTTTCAGATAAGTGAGTCGTCAAGTTAGGAGCTATCTATCATCTTTTCGAGGAAGATTTTCTTTTCGCGTATGGTGCCACACAACCAGTCCTCCAGTTGAAGTTATTTTTAGTTAGCTAGTTATTTCATTTTCTGTTAGACATGTCGCTCCGTTGTACTTTAGATAGGATGTTAGTAGTGAGACTTGTTACGTTATACTCCCAGTTATTTATTTCATTTTGGTTATTTTATTTAAAGTGTACGTGTCGAGAGTAAGTATTCGGTATTGAAACAAGTGAGAGGCTTGCTTGGCATTGGGTCAAGTGCCGGTCTCGGCCTAGATTTTGGGTCGTGACACAAACAGACTAGGACTCTTAGACATGTCAGGCAAACTAAAAACAACTCTTTCACTGCCCACTCGCAAGGCTAAGGAACCTCTATCCATGTCAATGACCGCCTTAGTCGTGTATATAAATGGTCTACCAAGAATAATTGGGATATCTACGTCCTTAGAGATGTCCAATACTATGAAATCAGCAGGAAAATACAGGTCCTTCACCTTGACTGGAACATCCTTCAGAATCCCTCTCGGGAGTCTACAAGAACGATCCGCAAGGCGAATGGTGATATTAGTAGGACAGAGATCACCCAATTTCAGTTTAGCATATAAAGAGTATGGCATGATAGACACACTAGCACCAAGATCACATAAAGCATGACGAACAGGAAAACCACCAATATCACAAGGGATAGAAAAACTCCTTGAGTCTTGAAGTTTGGGTGGCATGGGCTGGTCCGTGGCTGCACTACATTCCTCGCTCAGGGCCACATTATCAGTCCCGTCAATCTTTCTTTTCCCAGTCACAATCTCCTTCATGAATTGGGCATAAGTTCGAATCTGCGTGATTGCATCGGTGAAGGGCATAGTGATGTACAGAGTACGAATCTTATCCACGAACTGCATGAACTCTTTATCTCTCCTTGCACCCTTGAGTCGCTGAGGGAATGGGACTGGTGGCATATAGGGGCTGGCTCTACTGTCTGCGTAGAATTTTCAGATCAATTTTCAGCTTCCTTTGACGTTTCCCCTTCGGCAGGTGTAGAATCAAACACCGATTTTGTAGCTGGAGTTCGAGTGGCTTGAGCTGGCACCATTTCAATATGTTTTCCTCCTCGGAGAGTGATGGCATTCACGGATTCCCTGTGATTCATATCCGGTTTTGATGGGAGTTTTCCCTGCTCTCTGGTTGCTGAGTCTACCTGTTGAGCAATCTGATTTTCCAGCATCCTGTTCTGAACGGCTAGCTGCTTGTTTTGGGCGCTGATCTACTCAAGTGTCTGCTCGAGTCCTTTCACTCACCTATCCTGCTCTTGAGCTCGCCTCTCTTGCTCTGCCATGAAACTAGCCATCATGGACTCCATGCTAGACGAGTCGCCAGATTCCTATTGCTTGGGCTGCTGCGACTGGTAGGTAAAGCTCCCTGAATTCTGATTTTGCTGCCCTTGTGAATGATTATTGTACTGAGGCCTCGGCTGGTACGGTGTAGCATCCTGCTGCTGTCTAAAAGGAACGCCTGATGGGGCCTGATTTTGTGGCTTATAAGAAAAGTTGGGATTATTCCTGTTGGGATTATCCCACCGATTCATTCCTGATCTTTGATTGTATTGCCCCACATAATTGGCATTCTCTTGGTTTCCGCCGTTGTCATCTGGTCCAATCACCGGACACCCATCTGCATAGTGAGAAGGAGAGCCACATATCTGACAATACACACCTACATGAGCGACGTCTGAAGACTTCATAGTGCACCCTAACTTCATTTTTTGGATCTCGGTTGCAAGCATCTTTACGGTGTTGGTCAATTTAGCAATTCCATTAGAGCTATCTGTGTGACAGAGTTCTTGCACACCCTTCTTGTCTTTAGGGTTGCCACGATCACTTGTCCAGAGATAGTAATCTTGAGCTGCTCTCTCTATAATGTCATAGGTGTCTTCCAGAGGGACTCTGTTCAGTCCTCCACCAGCTGTTTGATTTATCAAGCTGCGCATCCCCTGGTCAATTCCCTGATAGAAAGTGTCTATAATCTGCCACAGCTCTAGATTGTGATGGGGGCACATCCTCATCAACTCCTTGTACCTCTCCCAAGCCTCGTAGAGAGTCTCACCATCCATAGATCGGAACGAGATGATCTTGTTCCTAAAATGTGCTGTCTTTGATGGTGGGAAGTACTCCTGTAGAAAGGCTTCGGCCAGTTTGCCCCATGTAGTGAAAGTGCCCTCTGCATGACTGTCGAGCCACCTAGTAGACTTATCAGAGAGTGAAAAAGGGAATAGCCTCAGGTAGTAGGATTCTGGAGGGACACCATTGGTCTTGACTGTGTTGCACATCTGAACAAACCGCTTGAGATGCTGATGAGGGTCTTCGTTCATCCTTCCTAAAAACTTGTTGTTCTGCACCATCTGAATCAGTCCTGTTTTGATCTGCCATGTATTGTTGGCGTTGCCCGATGGTGCAATGGCTGACTGAAATCCCGAGACACGTGGAGCAGTGTAATCTCCAAGAGTTCTGCGCACTGGTTGTTGCGCAGGATGCTGCAGGTCATCTTCGACCACTCCATTCAGCAAAGCTGGGTTGTTTTGGTTCATAGCCATTGCTGTGAAATTTTTGTTCAGTGCTCGTAGCTGCCGAGCTTCGTTCTGGCCCCGACGAGTTGTTCTTCGTAGGTCCGGTGTGTCCTCGTCTGAAATCTGAATTTGCTTCTTCTTTCGGGGTGTTTTCCTTGGCATGTACTAAACAGTACCTGCAAAAAGCCAAGGGAAGAGTGAACGTAGAAAGAAAAAAATGACAAGTAATGAACAAGGTGGAATAGTCTAAACTACACGTTAATCTAATATCACACTAAACGCTGCTCCCCGGCAACGGCGCCATTTTGACAAGCGTATTTTTAACCCATTATAGTATTCAATTTATACGTTTTAGGGGTCAAGTTGCAGTCAAACAAAATTTATAACCTTGATAAGCCAAGGGTCGATCCAAGGAACAGACGTGTGTGAATACTAGCTAACAAGCGACCTATTTAGCTATTCCGATTAAAAGAGGTTTGGTTTGTGATGAAAATTGCAATAATTAAATGACAGAAATTAAATGTGCAGAAATTAAATGTTGTGTTTTTATCAGAGAGAGAATTCCAGAATCCATACTTCACCCGTGCTAACCCCACTAATCATACAATCATGTTACGTAAATTATTCATGCTACTGAATATGGAATCAAACCGAAATAACACTAGATAAGCCGCCCATCCACGGATCATTGTCTAGATTAATCTCAATCATTGAACGCTGCCCATCCACGGATTATCAACGATCTCGATTTATTAAACTAAAGGTTTTCCTAGAGAGTAGTGTAATGAAAGTAGTGTAATGAAAGAAAATAAGGACGAGTTAACCGTAAACGACGTGGCTCGATGATCCTAAACATGTTATTGAAAAGTAAATGGCAAGTATGTACAATCTACCTAGCTCCTTTTCGTAGGTGTTACGAATGCATTTAGCGTATGCATTAAGCCTTTAAACCCCTAGGCTACCCTAGTGGACGAGTTATAGTCTCGTGAGAGTTTTCAGAAAAGGGAATACTCACAAATCCCTCATGCACATATCCCATAAAAGTGAATGCAAGAGTGCTCAACCAAGGCCACGATTTTTCAAGACCAACCCCACACCCCAAACTAGAACTATCATCACAATATCATTAAAAGAGCTTTTTCAACCCTTTGAGTACCTTTGAGAACATGCATTCGAGATTATCAATACTAGGGCTATAGAATGTCTCATCCCAAATTCTACTCATTTTCAAGGCAACACTATCGAGGCAAGGCTTATAGTTTGCACAATAGAGCGTCAACCGCTCACCTATGCTAGATAGGGCTAGTCCAAGGGCTCGCGATAAGGAACTCATTCCCAAGTTTTAGGCGCTTAAGCCGTAATCCGTAAGGGAAGTGGAGTTCGACACTAGAGTTTCTAAATAAACAAGCATAGCCCAAATGATAGCTCCCGTGCAAGGCACATGGGTCGTCCAATAGTTATTTTAACAAGCACACATTGTAAATGAGTGAATCTCGCACAAATGAAGAATGGAGGGAAAAACATATAGTCAAGTTTTAAGTGCTTCTTATTTCTTTCTGAAATGGCCTTTGGCCTACAAATGCTTTCGAGGGGGGACTTACCTCCCTAACCCCCGGCATTTGTATACTTTGGATCAAAACTTCTCGTGATCATTGAGAGAGTTTTTAGTCGGGGCTTTGCCCTCTTTGACCGCAAACAATATTTTTTTATATGAAATGGGGCCTATTTTTTCGCCCTCTTTTGACTCCACACTTACAATATGTTCAAAAAGTGTATGGAATGTGCGGGAATCAATCATGAACAAAGCACTATGTTAGAGAACTCAAGTCACCAAGGAGCAATCAAGTGGTCTAAGTTTTTCACATCATATTTTAAAAGTGTTTGCTAGCTTGACCCAAGGTGTTGCAACGAAAATACTTAGAAAGTTGGATAGACAAGATATAGCAATGATATTGATGCTCAAGAATGCATGCTTGATGGACCATAATTATACGAATCAAAAACACAGTAAAACCCACTAAATTAGACTGTTGGTCTAGTTAACTTTTGCTTGTTAGTTCCGATATATTTCTACAAGGTATTTTGGACTCTAGAGAGAAAACACGCTAAGGAGAGGATTTTACGCCGAAAAGATGTTACGAGTCATTCCAAGGTCACGACCATGCTACACTCAAAATCAGCCTTAACATCCTTCATGGAACCGACTTGGAATCACTCAAATATGCTAGAACAGTCGGCATTTGGACAAGAACGCAATGCAAAGGCACAGAGCCCGGTAAAGGCCAGACAAGGGCAATTTCATCCGATTTGGGATTTCGACCATGTTCCGAGCAGAATTTGGTTTAGGTTCCTTCTTGAGATCATCTTAGAATGACATTTTCATTCAAAATACACTCTCCAAAATCCAAGAAGCTCCGGCCAAAGCTCCGGTCAGATCCGGTCAAACCGATGGCTTTTATGAAAAGGTCACAAGCTTCTAGAAGGATGCTCCTCCTCCATGAGTGGCTAAGCTCTCCTCCACTCTCCTTCCTCCACCTCATAGCAGTTGGCGGCTTTTGAGACATCACAAGGAGGTGACAGCTGGTGGCTTCTCCTCCACAAGCTCATCTCCTCCTCCTCCACCCTTGGATGCAACACCACTTGCCACCATCTTGGCCCTCCATCCTCCTCCCCTTTAGCTATAAATAGAGGCTCACCCCTCCTCATTTGTATCCACAATCTTCCACACTTCACAAATGTTTTAGAGAGATAGAGGGCTTAACCCTCTTCTCTTCACTTTCAATAAATATTTTGTTCTTCATCGTGGAGCTACTTCTCTTGCGTGGATCTTGTCTAGGAGCTTCTCTCCTCCGCCTATTGTAAGGTATAAAATTACTTTCAGTATTATTTGTTTTTACTGTAAAGTTATTTTATTATTTGGTACCCTTGTGCAAGGCATTAGTTTGCTTGTATTCCTTGACATGAATACAAGCAGCTAAAAGCTTGTACTCGGTCGCAGGGGTATACTTGTATTATAAATGTTTTAGATCTTACTCTTAGTATACCTTTGTATTCAAAACTTGTTCTATGTGCCATATATCAAGTCAGAATCTCCAAGGTTGAGTGAACCATTTGTAACTGGACCAAAGGGACCAAATGGGCAAGCTCTTCCGTGGGGGTTTGTGATCATACTCGGGTAAGTGGACCATTTGTAACTGGACCAAAGGGACCAAATGGGCAAGCTTATCCGAGGAGTTCGGCTTATCTTTAAAAACCATTTGGAAACTGGACCAAAGAATTCAAATGGATGCACATAAGGCTAAGATACTTCGAAAGGAGGAATTAGTCTAAATAGAACAAGTGTTTTAAATGGTGTTGCAAGTCTTGCGCTAGAAATAGCCTCGATTCATCTTTGAATACTTAGCATGATCATGTCTTGCGCTAGAAATAGCCTCAATTCATCTTTGAACACTTGGTATGATCATTAGCGGTCGATGATAAACAATTACAATACAAGGCCCCTAAAACCGAATCATTTCCTTATAGTCCATTATCAATTGCTGTAACATACTTTCAGTTCTCAAAACACACTCAAACCCAACCCCAATCGTAATTAAATTCTGCATAAGCTTCATTAAAGAACAATTAATCCACACTGACTCCCTTGGGTTCGACCCCTACTTACCACTTGCTACCCAGTAGTAAAGTCGCGAGTAGCGGACTTATAAATTTATTTGTACATTTGCTCTGACAACAAGCATCTGTCAAATTGGCGCCGTTGCCGGGGAGTTGTGAATCGGAATAGTTGTTCTATTTTGTTTTTTCTTTTTTATTTTATCATGCAATTCACTAAGTCCTACTACTACGGAATGGAACCTTGGAACATTGAGGAAATTTCCCCACCACCCTTCGAACTTGAAATCCGCGAGAAGATCAACAATATAAAACAATCCCGGGATGAAACATTGGACGAGTACTTGTGATGTTCCCATGAATGGCATGCCTTTGGCAAAACGGCTTTAGACAGTTCGAGCAAGAGTTCAAGGAGTGTTCAAACAACTACTGGAACTCGCATACAGCAGATCTGAAGATAAGACGTTTCCTAATCTGGACGATTGAAGATCTGATCTGATTAGAGTCGGCTCAGAAATAAATTAGAGGATCAGATATTCAAATGAATATCCTCTCATCAATTAGGAGTCATTTAAGAAGATTCGGAATTACTTGGTGAGAAAGAAAGATCGAGATCTTCTTGAAGATTGGATTGAAGATACGAATGTTTCCTAATTCGGAAAATTCTCAAGATCGAAGATATGATCTGCTGGAATCAATCAACGAGCAAAACAGAAGATACGATATTCAAACGAATATCTACAGATTGGTTTCGAGTTGGTTTCGAGGATATTGTCAAAGATATGATATGGATATCCAAGATTGGATTGAAGATACACATCGAATATTTAGGAATATTTCCTAAATATTTGATGAGGATATGTTGAACAGATTTGGACATCGACCAAAGCATATAAATACAATGCTAGGGCGTCCATATCTGTGTCGCTTCCTGAGAGAAAGAAAACACGAGAGTTCGTGAGATTGGAGGAGGAGCGACCGCCGGCTGAATATTCCACACCGGAATATCAACGGGGAAGTAACAGTCTGTTCAGTGTGCTGTTCAGACTGTTCTTGAAGGACAACAAAGCGCACACACACACGGTGATCAACATACGTCTTTGAGAGAAGGCGACTGGACTTCCGAGAAGTCCAAGACTAGGCCGAGAGGGAAGTCTCGTCCTACCCATAGGGGATCGAGGTTGCTTGTTGTGAACCTCGGTTGCAAATCCGAGAGATGGAGAAGTAGAGGCTAGGCGATTACAAACAAGGTGTTGTGTAAGAGTAAGACCACTTGTAGCTCTATTCTCGTAATACGATTTGTGACCCTTTCGGGTGTGGGAAACCCCCCAGAGTAGGCGAGGCCGAACTGGGTTATCATATCGTGTGTGCTCCTATTTTGTGCTGTTTATGTTCTGTCTGATATGGTGTTCCAGACTCTGTTTGAACATAACCTGAAACTGTCCAAGTAAGTGTTCGAGACGCAGTTCGAACACCATCTGGAACTCGTCTTGACTAAGACAAGTAGAATTTCAATTGGTATCAGAGCAGGCACTCGACATACAGAGTGTGATCCGGCGACAGTTCAAGATGAGTTTGAAGGAAGGACAGAGCACTAACCGACCACCGTTGCTTGAAGGGCCCAATTATGCCTATTGGAAATCCAAGATGAAAGCCTTTCTGAAATCCATGGATGAAAGGGCTTGGAGAGCTGTAATGATAGGATGGACAGAACCCATGATGGCCAACCCTGAAGGAGCTGTTATGCCAAAACCCAAAGCCCTGTGGTCTGAAGCAGATGATGTAGCGGCTGTTGGAAATTCAAAGGCCCTGAATGCAATATTCTATGGAGTAGACGAGAATGTGTTCAAATTGATTGCTGAATGTGAGGTGGCCAAGGAAGCATGGGATATTCTCAGAATAGCCTATGAGGGTCCAGAAAGTGAGTCTGCAGATGAGGAAGAAGAACGTGAGATTGTCAATCTCGTCGGACATATAGTCACTATTGAAGACGGCAGTGAGGCAAGTGAAAATCCATATTCTAGCACACTGTCTGAACAGCCTATTGACGACGCTTCAAGAAGTGACGATGAAGGACTTGCTCATGAGACCTTGGCCGAGACGTACAAGGAACTCTATGAGAAGTGCCTATTGGTGATTGGCCTGAACAAGAAGCTCACAGAAATAGTGGCAAGCCTGACAGAAGAAAAAGATAAAAAGTGGCAGGAGGTTGAACTTCTCGTTGCCCAGAAGGTGGAACACCAGGAGGAAATATATGCTTTGAAGCACGAGATGATTGGAATGAATCAAGAACACTCGTCACTTCTTGCCCAGAAGGTGAAACTACTAGACACCGTATCGGTTCAGAATGCTGAGTTGAGTCGCAAGGAAGTTCATCTCAATATGACAGGTAATCCTCACTATCTCATCAATGTTAAAGCTATTCGCAAGCGTCAGTTTGTCACTTTTGGAGATGGAGGGAAGGGCCAGGTGATCGGCTGTGGGACATTGAAGGTTCCGGATCTACCTGAGCTCGAGGATATCCTCCTAGTGGATGGGTTAATGGTGAACCTGATCAGTATCAGTAGATTGTGTGGTGAAGGACAGTCTGTTACATTCTCTTATGATTCCTGTCAAGTACTGGATAGGAATGGAGACACACTGATGGAAGGAAGTAGGTCATCCAACAAAAGCTACTTTCTAGGCACAGTTGGAACAGGAGCTGCCACTGTCTGTCCGACAAACACGATACATGAGATGGAATTGCAAGGAACATGTATGGTGTCCTCTTCTGGAAAGGTGAAAGATGAAGTTTCCCTAAACTCAGTTCCAGAAAGTGATAAAGTTAGAGGTGGGACATCGTCTGAAACACCCATTCAGACCAAGTCTACAGGTGTAGAGGGAGGTCCAGCTGATGAAGCCACACCTACTCCAGCTGGGACACTTGACAATGCACCAGCGCTTCAACCCTCATGGAGAATTATGGAGAATTTCCCGACCACGAAAACTATTGAAGATCCATCTGAAGTAATGAAGAGTCGAGCGAATAAGATCAGGTGTCGAGAACTGACTGCATGTTCATCCAGTCCGAAGAATGTCAACAAAGCATTTATTGATGAGATTTGGGTGGTGGCCATTCACGTGGAACTGAAAGAGCTCACCGGATATGAAGCATGGAAGTTATATCATCTTGTGCACAGTCACGAACTGAAGGAGACTATATACGGACTCACACAAGCGCCCAGAGCATGGTACGAGACTTTTCTCATCGACCATGGCTATGAGCGAGGGGGAGAAGAGAAGCATATGTTCGTCACAAGTACACAGAAGCTGGTTGGCCAGTTCGTGAGACAGATGCAAAAGGAGCTCCAGCTAACCATGGTGGGAGAGATGAAACACCCTCCTAGAACATATGTTGACCAGGTGCTGGGAGAGCGGGAGAGCATCGCTGCAGGGAGCTGCTGCACTCAGTTCCTATGTATGAATCAGAATCTGTCTGAACACGGAATGGAACGGGTGAAGAAGGTTCTGCCGAAGAACCCAGTACAACACTCTATGAGCAGATATCACTTCATCAGAGAGCTAGTGGAGAAGAAGGTCATCACATCGAAACACATGACAATTGTAATTGTCGTACTCACCATGCCACTAGACGTCGCTCAGTTCGAAACACTTAGATCCTCTCTGGGTCTGCGTGTTATCGCCAACTAAGTGTTCCAGACGGAGGTCAGCCAAGAGCAGAGCCCCAGCAAATCAGATGAGCTGACCTACCAAAGAAGAGGGCTGGAACAGTGGTACGTGGCTGGAACTAGTTATTCGATTCAAAATATTATCAGTATTATGAACCATTGGAGCATATCAAAAAGGAGAAGAGGCGACTTCGAAGATGACTAACCTTAATCCATCTGAAGGGAGAAAGCTAACGAAAAATCAGTCGACGGCTGAACTACCCCTAAAAGAGGTAATCCTGTGGTTCAAATCTCAGATTCATGTACCTAATTCTATGAATATGAATTCGATGAGGAGCGTGGAGGAAACAGATGATGATTAGGGAGAGAAGTTAGTGGTTAAACCTGTAGTTGAGCTACAAGATATTGACAGCATGTTGTCAAGTGGTTCTGGTTCTGTGAAAGAAGGAGAAGCCAGTAGGGCCAAGATTGGGGTTTCTGATAAGAAGAAACTATTGAATGCAAAAGTGCAGGCCACCAGTTTCATGCTAAAGAAGACGAGGATTTGCAGGAAGGTCGTGCCTCAAAGGAATGACTCTCCCACGGAATACGTTGCACGTATTTGTGCTGTAAGGGGGAGGAGACTTGTTATGGCAGAACAGAGGCTGAACAGTTTGTTGAATCATCCTGCAAGAGGAGTCTGGTTCTTGAGGAAGACTCGGTGGAAGGAGAAAAGAAGTCAGATGATAAGGATGTGTCAATGCTAGCTGAGAAACAGAAGCAACACCAGCTAGAAGATGATGGATTCAGACCCCTCTGAGAAAGATGACGAGCTTAGTGAAATGTACAAGGACTTTGATGAGGTTGTCCAAGATTTGCAGAAGGAATGTACTATCACTCGAGAAAGAGGTGAGCCTGTTAATCCTACAGAGAAGTCAGAGACCGACAAGGCTGCTGAAAAAGTGTCTGTTGAAGCTGATGATCCGAGGGAGCTAGAACACCCAGCTAGACCAGATAATGGAGATTGTGAAGAAAATCGGGACTCGATTTCATTGGTTGAGCTCAAGAAGTGTGAAAAGGAGAAACCAAAGAAGAAAGTGACCATCCAAGCATGGTCGACTGGAGTAACTACCAAGAAGGATGGTTAGAGAACAGATGCAGGGGGAGCAAGTGCATCCAAGAAAAAGAAGAGGAGTATTCTAGGTTCTGGTCCGCCTAGTGTACCAACTGGAGTGACTAAGCATATAGTGTGGTTTGCCAGTACAGTCGCAGCTGCCAAGTGGAAAGCAGTGCAGAAAAGAAGGATCTTCCCTGAGAGGATGCTTGCTGAGAAGAAGTACAAAGGCGAGGTGAATATTTAGCTCCTGAAGGAGACGGATCTAATTTTGGATTGTCCAAAGATGCAAACCGTTTAATGAACAGTTGTTGAGAGAAGCTATTGCTGATGATAAAGGCTACGGCATAGTCTTTGTCAGAGGAAAGAAGGTCAAGATTGATCCTGAGATCATCAATGTGTACTTCGCAATGGATGATTCTTACGAGATGGTGGAAGAGGAGAGCTATGACAAGATTGCAAGCTGTTTAACGGCTGGAGCATACCCTCGGTGGGAAGACACCTCCATCCTAGTTGCAGATTTGACCACATTCTACTCGATGTTGTTCTTCATCACCATAGTCAACTGGAAGCCTACATCTCATAGAACCATGAACATCAAGGAGATGGGACAGCTGCTCTACCAGATTGCAGAACATGCCATATCTACAAAGTCTCTGCACCAGATAATCTTCCCATCGCTTCTATAAGCTGAACATCAACCAGCATCCAGATTTGAAGACAGACCAGGACAGACTGTCAAGTGCTTCGTTGAAGTTGGTAGTTGATCACAAGCTGTTCAAGGGTCGACATAAGAATGATCTGAAGGACCCCGGGTTGAACAGGAAGGACGCACCTGAGTCTTTCATAAGGAGAGCTGCTGGTGAGAAGTTGTCCCGAGCTGAACGCGGACAGCTACTAGAGGAGGCGAAGAGTATACTGGAGGTTGAACAGGCGCAGAGGACAAGAATCAATCAATTGGTGCACGCTCTGTGATATCCCAGTGAGGATAAAGAAGACGGAGAGAGTTGATGTCCTGCTTGAAGAAAAGACATGCTGCCATGAGCCAAAGAGAGATATGTCTGGAGAAAGACTACCATGCAGCAAGACTGGACGAGCTGAATAAGTTCAAGAAATCAGTGAAGATGATAATCTCTGGATCAAAAGACCTAGATACAATTTTGAAGTCCCAGAGAATGATTGGAGGATGTAGAGGCATTGGCTACACTGATGGGAGTAGTTTAGGAAAGACTAAGTTTGTCAAAGCTGAACAGTCGGTGAACAGAGAGATGAACAGGTACCCTCTGACCATCATGATGAGTTCTAACGGAGAATGGAGACGACACTCAAGAACCTGTTGAACTGTCACAAGAAGGTACACATCAAGCCAAAGTGTCGCGAGTTCATGGCTATGCGCAGAAAGTTGCAGTAGAACAATACTCCAAGGATGACACGAGAATGGAGAGTGAGAACGTGGGCCGAGAATCTCTGATGGAGGAAACCAGATCATCAAAATCCTACCAGTTGCTGACCTGTGGTCGAACAGCTGCTGAGACACCATGGTTTGATAGACTCACAGTATGTGTCACTGTCCCAGGCTATGTTTGAGGGGGAGTTGACAAGATTCCAGATGCCGAGGAGACCAGATTGCTCGATTGGACCCCTTGCCAGTTTGTGGCAAAAAGGGGGAGTGTTTTGAGGTAACTGTTCTGGTTCCTCAAGTTGTGTCTAAAGCACAGATTTGGTTTTGCCAAGATGCCAAGGGGGAGATTGATGTTCCCATGAATGGCATGGCTTTGGCAAAATGGCTTTAGACAGTTCGAGCAAGAGTTCAAGGAGTGTTCAAACAACTACTGGAACTCGCATACAGCAGATCTGAAGATAAGACATTTCCTAATCTGGACGATCGAAGATCTAATCTGATTGGAGTCGGCTCAGCAATAAATTAGAGGATCAGATATTCAAATGAATATCCTCTCATCAATTAGGAGTCGATTAAGAAGATTCGGAATTACTTGGTGAGAAAGAAAGATCGAGATCTTCTTGAAGATTGGATTGAAGATACGAATGTTTCCTAATTCGGAAAATTCTCAAGATCGAAGATATGATCTGCTGGAATCAATCAACGAGCAAAACAGAAGATACGATATTCAAACGAATATCTACAGATTGGTTTCGAGTTGGTTTCGAGGATATTGTCAAAGATATGATATGGATATCCAAGATTGGATTGAAGATACACATCGAATATTTAGGAATATTTCCTAAATATTTGATGAGGATATCTTGAACAGATTTGGACATCGACCAAAGCATATAAATACAATGCTAGGGCGTCCATATCTGTGTCGCTTCCTGAGAGAAAGAAAACACGAGAGTTCGTGAGATTGGAGGAGGAGCGACCGCCGGCTGAATATTCCACACCGAAATATCAACGGGGAAGTAACAGTCTGTTCAGTGTGCTGTTCAGACTGTTCTTGAAGGACAACAAAGCGCACACACACACGGTGATCAACATACGTCTTTGAGAGAAGGCGAGTGAACTTCCGAGAAGTCCAAGACTAGGCCGAGAGGGAAGTCTCGTCCTACCCATAGGGGATCGAGGTTGCTTGTTGTGAACCTCGGTTGCAAATCCGAGAGATGGAGAAGTAGAGGCTAGGCGATTACAAACAAGGTGTTGTGTAAGAGTAAGACCACTTGTAGCTCTATTCTCGTAATACGATTTGTGAGCCTTTCGGGTGTGGGAAACCCCCCAGAGTAGGCGAGGCCGAACTGGGTTATCATATCGTGTGTGCTCCTATTTTGTGTTGTTTATGTTCTGTCTGATAAGGTGTTCCAGACTCTGTTTGAACATAACCTGAAACTGTCCAAGCAAGTGTTCGAGATGCAGTTCGAACACCATCTGGAACTCGTCTTGACTAAGACAAGTAGAATTTCAACTTGGCGTATTTTGACTCCATGTTGATAAGCTGCCCGCACCACGGATTCACCAACCACGATCTTCTTCAAAGATTTCTCAATGGGATGATGCCACAAGAGTGGGATTGGCTAAACGATGCAGCGGGAGGCTCGGTGAACAACTTAGGCATAGATGATCTTTGGAACTTAATAGATAATTTGGCCGTGAGGCCAAGACAAAGACAAGATCAGGCCATGCGAAGTGAAGAACTAGACAACATAATGAACGAAATCAGGGCAAAAACTGAGTTATGGGTGGCAGAAAACGAGCTGGCAGCTAGCACCCAGCAATTGGCCACAGACATACAGCAAATGAATGCCTCAATACACCAATCCACGACCAAGACATACCCGGACCTCAATGACGAATTGCCCATATCAGACCCATACCTCAGTGTGATTACCCCCGGAGACCATACTGATGACGAGAATGAGGACCCATGGTTGCCTGAAGAAGAACTACATTCAGATTATCCCTGGGAGTTAGAAGAAGAACTGCCCAAATCAGGCCCGGTCCTTATCACCAATCCGTCCGAGGAAATCACAGTCCTAACTACCGAGCCAATAGAAGTCCCGAACATCACTACCAAAGCGGCCGAAGAAATCAAGCCAGGCCCGGTCCTTGCGCTCGGAGCACCCGAGGAAGTTCCGGACCTCATTGCCGAACTGTCCGAGAAAGCCCCAGTCCCACTCACCTCGATGCAACAAGAAAAACTACCTGAAAACTCACTCGTTCCAGGACAACCATCCATCACTGCCACTATGAAGAGGATTGGCAGAGGCGCATGCTTAATGTCGCCTACATTGAATGGCACAAAACCAAATTTCCAAACTCACAAAGGTGCCAACTATTCCATCATGAAGAGGCGGCAAAGACATGGGCCGAAAGAATGGAAACCCGGAAGGAGTAACAAGCAAGCACGACTCATTGGACCAGCAGCTATGGTCAAAGAAACCTCACCCTCTCGGAGCAAAAGGGCTGCCGAGAAGAAGTTTGACCTCACTCACCCTTGGGATCCGACCTTATGATCCATAATTGAGGTACCGTCGAGCCAACGACGTTAAACAAAGGCACTGGTCGGGAGGTAACCCGACACTATCTTACTTTCCGCACTTTAAATTTCTGTCATTTAGTTTTTTCATTCTCACCTTTCCTGTATATATTTGCTTGCATGACTTTTGAACTACGTCGTGCTGAAAGGCACGCCTTCGTTCAAAAGTGTGGGGTGAGATCCACCTGTGTACATAAACATGTTTTCTTTTTTAATTTTATCTTTTTGAAAATATGAACTTAAGAATGTGAAAAAGATAGATCTAAAATTCATGCATTTACCTTGTGAAAATTCAACTGTCTAAAAACTTAGAACGTAACTTCTCATTTGTCCCTTTGTGCTGAGATAAACTAGGGATGTGGAGTTGATAGAAATGCCCTAGAGAGGCTTGGCAAGCAATCGAAGGATCGAATCAAACTATATGGTTTTCGAAGTCAGTGGAGGCTGCACTTCGGGTTTCAGTGAAGATTGAAGTCATCTCCGCCATGCAGTGTTTATGCAAAAAAGAAAAAGGCGAGGACGAGAATCAGACCGTCCTCTCTCTAGTCAAAGTAGCCGGGAAAATAAATGAGCGACCCTCATTTTGACTCGCGCGAAACGGCAAAGATGAGAGGAGCGGGGAGGTATTTCCATAGGCTTGCGGGCGATGATTGGACCTCCCAAAAAGGCTTGAGAAAATGGACTAGCAAGTCACAAAGACGCAAAAAGCTCGAAGAATCAAATCAAGAGGCCAAAGGCCCAAAATTGTGAAGGTTTTAACCGAACAAAAAGTGAAGTACTCAAAGAATCAAATCAAAGGCCAAAGGCCGATTCACTACAAAAAGCAGTCCCTCGCCAAAAGAAAATCAAAGTGCTCAAACCAGTGAAACCCGAATCGAATCACGTGCTAGAGAAAGCTACAATGAAACCATATAGTGAGAGACGATCCCGAAGTTGCAGTCCAGGAGCCTAAAAAGGGCTATCTCCCGAGACATCCAATATAATTTGCATCTGAGCACGAAGGTACAAGTATCAAGTTTCTTCTATTTATTTATACAGTTCAATTTGGTAATAAGTAAGTAATGCATGAATTAGGATAAATCGAGTCCCACAGTCTAATTTTCATATTTTAAAACCAAACTTAGAGTACCGCCCTTTAATAGCATTGTTCGGGACGAACAACTAAAAGTGTGGGGTGATCTGATGGACCATAATTATAAGAATCAAAAACACAGTAAAACCCACTAAATTAGACTGTTGGTCTAGTTAACTTTTGCTTGTTAGTTCTGATATATTTCTACAGGGTATTTTGGACTCTAGAGAGAAAACACGCTAAGGAGAGGATTTTACGCCGAAAAGATGTTACGAGTCATTCCAAGGTCACGACCATGCTACACTCAAAATCAGCATTAACATCCTTCATGGAACCGACTTGGAATCACTCAAATATGCTAGAACAGTCGGCATTTGGACAAGAACGCAATGCAAAGGCACAGAGCCCGGTAAAGGCCAAACAAGGGCAATTTCATCCGATTTGGGATTTCGACCATGTTCCAAGCAGAATTTGGCTTAGGTTCCTTCTTGAGATCATCTTAGAATGACATTTTCATTCAAAATAAACTCTCCAAAATCCAAGAAGCTCCGGCCAAAGCTCCGGTCAGATCCGGTCAAACCGATGGCTTTTATGAAAAGGTCACAAGCTTCTAGAAGGATGCTCCTCCTCCATAAGTGGCTAAGCTATCCTCCACTCTCCTTCCTCCACCTCATAGCAGCCGGTGGCTTTTGAGACACCAAAAGGTGGTGACATGTGGTGGCTTCTCCTCCTCAAGCTCATCTCCTCCTCCTCCACCCTTGGATGCAACACCACTTGCCACCATCTTGGCCCTCCATCCTCCTCCCCTTTAGCTATAAATAGAGGCTCACCCCTCCTCATTTGTATCCACATTCACAATCATCCACACTTCACAAATGTTTTAGAGAGATAGAGGGCTTAACCGTCTTCTCTTCACTTTCAATAAATATTTTGTTCTTCATCGTGGAGCTACTTCTCTTGCGTGGATCTTGTCTAGGAGCTTCTCTCCTCCGCCTATTGTAAGGTATAAAATTACTTTCAGTATTATTTGTTTTTACTGTAAAGTTATTTTATTATTCGGTACCCTTTTGCAAGGCATTAGTTTGCTTGTATTCCTTGACATGAATACAAGCAGCTAAAAGCTTGTACTCGGTCGCAGGGGTATACTTGTATTATAAATGTTTTAGATCTTACTCTTAGTATACCTTTGTATTCAAAACTTGTTCTATGTGCCATATATCAAGTCAGAATCTCCAAGGTTGAGTGAACCATTTGTAACTGGACCAAAGGGACCAAATGGGCAAGCTCTTCCGTGGGGGTTCGTGATCATACTCGGGTAAGTGGACCATTTGTAACTGGACCAAAGGGACCAAATGGGCAAGCTTATCCGAGGAGTTCGGCTTATCTTTAAAAACCATTTGGAAACTGGACCAAAGAATTCAAATGGATGCACATAAGGCTAAGATACTTCGAAAGGAGGTATTAGTCTAAATAGAACAAGTGTTTTAAATGGTGTTGCAAGTCTTGCGCTAGAAATAGCCTCGATTCATCTTTGAATACTTAGCATGATCATGTCTTGCGCTAGAAATAGCCTCAATTCATCTTTGAACACTTGGTATGATCATTAGCGGTCGATGATAAACAATTATAATACAAGGCCCCTAAAACCGAATCATTTCCTTATATTCCATTATCAACTGCTGTAACTTACTTTCAGTTCTCAAAACACACTCAAACCCAACCCCAATCGTAATTAAATTCTGCATAAGCTTCATTAAAGAACAATTAATCCACACTGACTCCCTTGGGTTCGACCCCTACTTACCACTTGCTACCCAGTAGTAAAGTCGCGAGTAGCGGACTTATAAATTTATTTGTACATTTGGTCTGACGACAAGTATCTGTCAATGCTCAAAGGACTAGGTCGGTAAATGTGACAAATAGGCTAGATGTGATTTATAGGGGTTTAGAATTGAAAATCACAAGCCTTTGTGGTTAAAATACTCTCATGTTGGGATAGTGTGCAAGTATGCAAGAGTCCATCTAAAAATGATATGTATGGCATGCAAACATGTGAACTATGCGCATCAAACCACTCCACACTTAATTCAAGCTTAGTCTCTAAGCGCAAAGAATGATAAAATAAAGGCAAATGCGCATAGGAACTCCCCTCGTTTGTTGACCCGGTGATATAACCCATGGGAGTGAGAAATAACCTTTGGGTTGCAAATGTAGATAAAGGGGTGTTTTTGGACATGATAAGAATATAATAGTGGATATCCTGAAAAGTGAACAACATAAATAGTAAACACCTCCAATATCATAAGAGTGTAGCATGCAACCAATAGGCAAATGAGGATAAATATCACCAATCATGGCATACATCATCAAAATTGCGCCAAAAGGCGACTTAACATCCAAAATATCATCCAATGCAACAAGTCAAATAAGAAAATACACATGTGTAAACAAAAAGGAGCATGGAATCATGATGTAGCCTCGTCGTCTCCGGGTCTAACTGAATCGACCACACCCTCATCATCAGGCGGCCCCATGGGACCCATCATCAGAGGGCTACCCTCGCGATAGAAATGATCTGGCGGACCGGTGTCTCCTGTGAGACGCGATCCCACCTCCCCGACTCTAGAAGCTGGAGTGGTAGGCAAAGGGGAGGCGCCTCGAGGAGCTGAGAACTCTGGGGCTAATGGAGGGACGACGGGTGTGCTGGGGCCTCCGGCAAAGGACATGAATGTAGATCTGAGCCACTCCCACTCTCGGCTGGCTCTCGCATCAGACTCTCGGACGAAGTCCTCGAGGCGAGTCAATCCACTCCTCAAGTCTGCCACGCCGCTCATCAAGCCAGCAATATCGGATGTGACCCTCTGCCTCCACTCCGCTGGGTCATCTATGACTGGAGGGGGGATCTCTGCGTCGGGCTCTGCTGGGGGAAGCTCCTCATCGACTGCTAGGAGGCCCTCATCTGCCTGTGCCTCAGGGACGTCTGCCGGAGGGGGTGGAGGAGGAGAGGCAGGAGGTGAGGGAGAAGGGGAGGGAGTGAGGTGGGTAAGGCAATAGAGCGGGTTCTGCTGCTTGAACATCCTCCGCCTCAGCGCGACAGCAGTCACAAGCCCCTCCTGATGGGGCGTCGTGTCACAGTCCCAAGTCTTCCCGTCTTGCTTGACGATATGCATGTTCTTCATAAGACCAACGTCAAGCACGCTCCTGGTCGGGGCCTCACATCCCTCGTGGCCAAAGGTGAAGTTACACCTTTGGGCTATCAACGTAATCAAGGAGCCTCCTCCCATGCCCCGGTTCCTCGTGCCCGGCTTCACAATAGTCTCAAAACGGTCGGCAAGGCTAGCTAGCCAATCAACTGTCTGCCCGTGCTCCATAGCAAGCATGAGGTCCATATCTGGGAGAGTAAACGACCTAGCCCTCGCTGTCCTCGTATTAATCCCAATCGCTATGACGTGGTGTATAATCTTCCAAACCGGATCAATAATGGTCGAAGAGTTATACGATGAAATAAACCACTCATTCCTCCCGGAAATCCTCTTCCAAAATTGGGTCTGGTCGTGCTCATTGAATTTCCGGGGCGACGCCTCAGGCTCTGGGAATCCCAACCACTCTCGGATCAAACTCTCCCTAATCCGGAAGTCCCGGCCTCCCAACGTAAATGTCCAATAATTACCAAAATCATCCCCCTCCTTCTCCTTCAACCACTCAAAAGAGCATGTGAACTCCTCAACTACCCTCTGGTAGGTCCCCGGATCATCCATAAAAAGAAAAGACAAGCCATGCTGAGTGAGGCGAGAATGTACCTCATCAGTGACCGCTTCATCGATACCACGAAGCAATACCATGTCCAAGTAAAGCGTCGGGATGGCCGTCTTTTTCTTCGAAGTGATAGTAGCATGATGAGTCCGGTGCTTCTCATCCCTAAATACCAAGGGAGCCGAGAATGGGTACGGGACCGGCATGGGCATCGGTCCCTTATAAGGCTCCTCGCGAGGCTCAACCGGGACTATGGCCGCGGAAGGAGGAGCTGCAGCAGGAGAAGGCTCTCTGGGCACTGGGGGCGAAGGAGCTTTAGGGGCAGGAGGCACGGGCGCCTTCCTCTTCGGTGCCGGTTTCCTCAGTTGAGGCTTTTTCTTCTTAGGAGGCACGGGAGAAACCGGCACGGCCTCAATCTCTGCATCTGACCCCGAGCTAAGATCAGCTAGCGAACCCCTCAATAACCTTCTCTTGCGGGAAACAAGAGGTCTATCATCCTCGTCCTCGCTATGAAATTCATCGATTTGATCGTCGAGAAAGGGTTCATGAGCAACCCCCTTTCCCTTGGACTTGGAATTAGATGAGGCACCGGCACGAGGCATAATTTCACTGGGAATGGGGCACAAAAACTGAAGGGAGCAAAATATGCACTGAGCTGTAACTCAGTCGATCGACTGGGGTGGAGGAGGTGGCTCAGTCGATCGATTGGGGACCAAATTTCAGTCGGGTTTAGGGCGAAATTAGGGTTTTTCAATTCCGGCCTTGGGGGTTGAAATTGAAGGTCGGGGATTGTTGGCGGACAAATGGGGAGTAGAACGGTGGTCGAATTGAGGGGATTGGATGGCTGACGGCGGAGATCGGCGGAGGTGAGGGGTTTCGATCGGAAAATTGATATGGAGCGGCTGAGCTTTTTCCGGCGGTTGGATGGGCGGTGGACGTATGGCGGACGATCGGCGAGGGGCTGAGCGGAGATTGGTGAAGGTCGAGGAGATTTGGATTCGAAGGTTTTTGGATTAGGGTTTCGAAGGTTTGAAAGAAGTGAAGAAATGAGGAAGAAAGGTTAGTTTTGGATAGGAGATTCCCAATCGATCGATTGGTAGGCCAGTCGATCGACTGGGAAAACATGAAATGCAAGGGCTCATGAACCTCTATTCAGTCGATCGATTGGCGTATTGCTTGCCTCCCAGTCGATCGACTGGACCAAAATTCCTGCAAAAATATTTTCCACTTCTCGTCGAATCCCAACTCCACACTCAGAATTTTTACTCATAATCAAGAATAGGTAGCACTCAAAATATCACATATAATCAAGGCACCCTCTCCTAAGCAATCACTAGCACATAAACATACGATTTTCAAACAAACATGCTAGGATTACCACTCCACACTTAGAATGCCACCATCATCAAGAAAATTCATGCAAGCCTTATATCACGTCACACACACCTAATCATGCATTTAGAATCATCCCAATCACCAAGCCACATGATAAGTTCACAAAATGCATGCTACACATATATGAAAGTTACTTGTGCATAGATAGACAACTCACAAACCGGGGTACCTCCCGTGAGGTGCCTAGTTTAACGTCTTGGCAAAGACCGAGCCGATCCTTTTCTTACTAAGAAACACACTTGAGGAGTCCTTTGCTAGGATCCCTCCTCAAGCGGATAAAGGCTCTCTATGGGTCGGTCAAAGAGAAGGTCACATTTTGTTCATCCCAAACGCCTTCTCTATAATGCTTTAGCCTTTGCCCATTTGCAGTAAAAGTGGTTCCATCATTGTTGAGCAATTCTACGTGTCCATCCTCGTGAGGCTTGTGGACAATAAATGGACCACTCCACCGGCTTCTCAACTTCCCCGGAAACAACTTGAGCCTAGAGTTAAAGAGCAAGACCTTCTCTCCCTTTTTGAACTCACGACGAAAGATTTTCTTGTCGTGCCATTTCTTAGTCTTCTCTTTATAGATCCTAGCACTCTCGTAGGCTTCATTCCTTATTTCCTCCAACTCATGGAGTTGAAGGACCCTATGATCTCCCGCCGTTTGTAAGTCCATATTTAGCATTTTAATTGC
Source organism: Rhodiola kirilowii (assembly GCA_033675215.1). Lineage (NCBI taxonomy): Eukaryota > Viridiplantae > Streptophyta > Magnoliopsida > Saxifragales > Crassulaceae > Rhodiola > Rhodiola kirilowii. Next base: position 55,019,615 of record CM066203.1, on the reverse strand, counting down.
CCACATCGCCTTGTACTCCAATTCCACCGGCAAGTGGCACGGTTTCCCATATATAAGGTGATAGGGGGACATTCCAATAGGGGTTTTGAATGCCGTACGATAGGCCCATAGCGCGTCATCTAGCTTTGATGACCAATCCTTTCTTGAGCTTCCCACGGTTTTTTCCAAGTTTGCTTTAATTTCGCGGTTTGAAATCTCCACTTGCCCACTAGTTTGTGGGTGGTATGGTGTAGCAACCTTGTGACTAACTCCATAATTTCGAAGCAAGGCCTCAAAATGTTTTTCCTTGAAATGTGAACCCCCATCACTAATGACGGTCCTCGGCACTCCAAATCTAGGGAAAATAATCTTCTTGAAAAGCTTGGTGACCACCTTGGCATCGCAAGTAGGGGAAGCGATGGCCTCGACCCATTTGGAGACGTAATCAACCGCGACCAATATATATTGGTTCCCATATGAAGAAGGGAAAGGGCCCATATAGTCAATGCCCCACACATCAAATATCTCGACCGGGAGGATGCTTTGTTGGGGCATTTCGTGCCTCTTGGAAATATTCCCCGTTCTTTGGCATTGATCGCAAGCCTTCACAAATTCATAAGCATCGCCAAAGAGAGTTGGCCAATAAAAACCGCTTTGTAGGACTTTGGACGCCGTCTTTGCTCCAGTACCATGTCCTCCATATTGGGAAGAGTGACAATGGTATAGAATATCTCTCATTTCTTCTTCGGCGACGCAAGTCCTATATAAACCATCCGCGCAAAGCCTATATAAATAGGGCTCATCCCAATAGTATCTCTTGGTCTCGGATAGAAACTTCCTCTTTAGATGGTGGTTCATATCGTGAGGAATAATCCCACAAACCACGAAGTTTACAAAATCCACATACCATGGGAGGGCCTCCGCCTCAACTCTCATGAGTTGCTCTCCAATAAAAGAATCATCTACGGGCCTCGTATCCTCTTCAATCTCTTCATTTCCCTCTAGCCTCGGTAATTGGTCGGCTACCACATTTTCTACTCCCTTTTTATCCTTGATCTCGATGTCAAACTCTTGGAGCAATAGAATCCATCTTATCAATCTTGGCTTAGAGTCTTTCTTTGCTAAGAGGTACTTGATCGCCGCATGATCGGTGAATACTATAACCTTTGATGCCACTAGGTATGGACGAAACTTATCAAAAGCGTTCACAATAGCAAGAAGCTCCTTCTCGGTTGTAGTATAGTTCAATTGAGCTCCATTAAGAACCTTGCTTGTGTAGTGGATGACATGAAGCTTCTTGTCCACCCTTTGTCCAAGGACCGCCCCAATGGCATAATCACTTGCGTCGCACATGAGCTCAAAGGGCAAATCCCATCTTGGGGGTTGAATGATTGGAGCCGAAATCAACGCCTCTTTCAATTTCTCGAAGGCCACCAAGCACTCTTCATCAAACCGAAACTTGGTGTCATTGCATAATAGGTTTGTTAAAGGCTTTGCAATCTTCGAGAAATCCTTTATAAACCTCCTATAGAACCCCGCATGGCCTAGAAAGCTCCTTATACCCTTGACATCCTTTGGGGGTGGCAATTTCTCCATAACTTCTATTTTGGCCTTATCCACCTCAATTCCCCTTTTCGACACCAAATGGCCAAGCACAATTCCCTCCTACACCATGAAATGACATTTTTCCCAATTAAGTACAAGGTTCGTCTCAATACATATTTTCAACACTTTAGCCAAATTAGCTAAGCAATCATCAAAAGACAAACCATAAACAGAAAAGTCATCCATGAATACTTCCATAATCTTTTCAATAAATTAAGAAAATATAGCCATCATGCATCTTTGAAAGGTACCCGGCGCATTACAAAGTCCAAAGGGCATTCGCCGATAGGCAAATGTTCCATAGGGACATGTAAAGGTGGTTTTTTCTTGATCTTGTGGGTGTATAGGGATTTGGAAAAATCCACTATATCCATCAAGATAGCAAAAATAATCATGCTTAGCTAATCTTTCCAACATTTGGTCAATGAAAGGGAGGGGAAAGTGATCTTTTCTAGTGGCTTGGTTGAGTTTCCTATAGTCCACACACATACGCCACCCGGTTACCGTTCTTGTGGGGATTAATTCATTCTTTTCATTTTTAACTACGGTCATTCCCCCTTTTTTGGAACTACATGAATGGGGCTCACCCATTTAGAGACCGCAACGGGGAAAATGATTCCCGCATCAAGCAATTTGAGAACCTCTTTCTTCACAACCTCACCAACAATAGGATTCAACCTCCTAGCTCTCTCCATAGATGGCATACTATCACTCTCTAAATTGATTTCATGCATGCATAAATTTGGGCTTATTCCCTTTAAGTCATCAATAGAGTAGCCAATAGCATCCTTATGTTCTCTAACCACATCAAGCAATTTTGAGGTTTCAACATCATTCAAAGAAGCGTTCACAATGATAGGCAAGCTAGAGTTTGGGCCTAAGAACTCATACCTTAGGCTTGTTGGTAGAGCTTTTAGCTCTACCGAACAAAACTCCTTACCTTTGGCGCTTAGGGTCCCTTCTTCACATTCTCCCTCCAAGATAGCCCAACAATCGGCAATGTCGGGAAGCTCATTATCAAGGTCAATAGCACTCATGAGAGGGTTAGGCACATCATACAATTCATAAGTATAAACTAGGTCAAGATAATTACAAGTCATTGTAGAATTAGGACCTCGTTGTGCTTTTTCAAGATTAAACTCAATCTCCTCATCTACTACTCTCATGGTGATCGACCCCTTAGTTGTATCAAAAATAGCCCTCACGGTGTAGAGGAAGGGCCTTCCCAATAGAATGGGAATTTCATTGTCCTCCGCCATTTCTAGCACCACGAAATCCCCCGGAATATAGAAATTCCCTACTCTAACCGGGACATCCTTAAGAACTCCCTTAGGGAATCTCGAGGAGCGGTCTGCGAGCCTTAGAATCATGCTAGTTGGTTTAGGCTCACCCATATTTAGCTTTTTACACAAAGAATAAGGCATCAACGATATACTTGCACCTAAATCACACATTGCTCGTTCAATCTTAATATCATTAATAAAGCATGAAATGGAAAAGCTACCGGGATCCTCAAGCTTTGGGGGCATGCGAGGTTGGAGTATGGCACTACATTCGCCATTGAGCGACACTGTGTCGACGTCCTCGATTGTTCTCCTGCAAGTAATAACATCCTTTAGAAATCTAGCATAAGAAGGAGCTTGAGTTATCACCTCGGTGAAGGGCATTGTGACATAGAGCTTCCTCATCATCTCGGCGAACTTGGAGAATTGCTTATCATTGCTCTTCTTCTTCAACCTTTGAGGAAATGGAATAGGAGGAGTGTATACTCTAGGTTCGTCTTTCTCCTTCTCCACTTCACTTTCTTTCTCAACTTGAGGGTTAGGAACCTCTTCATCCAACTCTTCAATTTCGGCACTAGCTTGGCCTTCAAGATCAAAGGTAACTCTCTTCCTTTTTGGTAGCTCGCTCTCTAGCTCTTTCCCGCTCCTCAAAGTCACCGCATTGCAATGCTCTCTATTTACTTGGTCGGGTCTAGCCGGTAGCTTGCCCGGTGCCCTTGTAGATGCCTCGGCTTTTTGAGCAATTTGGGTTTCAAGCATCTTGTTGTGAATTTCTAGCCTTTGGTTCGATTGCTTAACCTCATTCAACTGTCTCATTTTGGTTTGCTAAGAGCTTTGCAAACATTGCTTCAACTCCGGAAAGTTCACTAGAAGGTTGTGGGGGAGGGTCAACTTGTTGGTAGGATCTTTGAGTTTGAGCTTGGTATTGTTACCCTTGGTTTTGATTCCTTTGAAGCAAAGTCGGTCCTTGACTTTGATATTGGTTCCTAGGTTGGAACCCTTGATTTGATTGAGTAGGCTTAGGACCGAATCCGGGAGGTGTGGATCCAAAGTCGGGGCGAGTAGGATTAGTGGTCTTGTAGGAGAAATTGGGGTGATTTCTTCATCCCGAAGAGAACTTTGATGTAGTATAATTGGCTTGAGAGCTTTGCCCTTGATTGGCACTACTTCCATAGTCTCTACTTTGGTTTCCTCCCACAAAATTGACTTCTCCATAGCCTTGCCCTTGCACGTCCCTTTGAACCAAGGGACAAGAAACGGTCTCATGCTCGTAGACCTCACAAATATCACATCCTTGCTTTGTTGAAGGTTCCTTTTCCGGATGTTTTAGCTTGAAGACTTCATCCGAGAGGTTATCAAAATCCTTCCTCAAAGCATCGTAGTCGCTCGTTCTCACCGCTTTCACCTCATGCCTTTCATGCCTCCTTCTTGGGTTTTCTCTCTCACTTCCCCACATGAAGTAGTTATTCGTGATTTTCTCTATTACTGCAAACCCTTCATGTGGTTCTAGTTCCATAATAGCACCACCCGAGGCGGTGTCAAGAGCAAGTCGAGAGTTACCATCAACACCGTGGTAGAAGGTATGGAAAACTTGTAGATCATCGAGGTTGTGGTGAGGATAAAGCCTTTGATATTCTTTATACCGTTCCCATGCTTCATAGAGGTTTTCCCCATCCAATTGTGAGAAATTTGTAATTTTATTCCTATAGTATGCCGTCTTGGAAGGAGGGAAATATTTGTTTAGAAATGCCACGGCGAGCTCCTCCCAAGTGGTGAAACTATCGGGAGTTTGGCTCCTCAACCAATCCTTCACCTTTCTCGTGAGGGAGAAGGGAAAAAGCCTTAGAAGTTTGCATCTTCTGAGAACCCATTGATCTTGAAGGTGGCACACACTTCAAGAAATGTTGTCAAGTGAGAATTCGGGTCCTCATTGTCCCTTCCCGAGAATTGGTTGGATTGGACCATTTGGATCGTGGAAGTCTTCAAATCAAAATCTCGATTATCAACCGTCGGTACGAGGATTGGGGAGCGATATCCGTAGGCCGTAGGAGTGGCATAATCCTTGAGAACCCTCCTAGCTTGGGGCAAGGGTGGAAGGTTATTTTGGTTGACTTGATGAGGAGGGGCGGAGGAGGAAGTCTATTATCTCTATCTCCCATGACTTCTTGAGTGTTGGAAGTTTCTTGAACGTTTGAGGTTGATCCTTTATCCTTGGTTGTCTTACTCCTTGTAGGATATCGGTTAACTAGTTCTCTTATCGGTTGATTCAAATCTCTAACCACAATTTGAGTAAGCTTCTTGGTCTTCGGTGGCATAAAAGAAGTGAACCTACAAGGGGAGCCAATTAAAACAAGTAAGCGTAGTGAAGTAGTTCAAGAATTGCAAGTAACAAGTAAAATAAAGTAAAACATGGAATAGTCGGAGCACTAAATGATTTTCCTAGGGGTAATCTAGCTATTGCTCCCCGGCAACGGCGCCATTTTGCCGTGTGTATTTTTGGGATACGGTCAAAAACAATTTATAATCAACCGGTAAGACCGGTGTCGAACCCAAGGGAGCAAACGGACTACGCGCTAAGTCTATCAAATTTTCTTACTCGGCTAATTCCTAAAATTCAAGTGTGATTGAGTTATCAATGATTCAAAACAAGAATGAAATGGTTTTTAAGGGATTAAATTCAATTAAAAGCGAGTTTCGAGGGATTAATCCCCTCCTTGGCAATTTCCCAATGATCATGCATACAAGAGTTTAATTAATTACGAGTTGATAGGTTTTAAACCTAGCTTGGACTAAAATTGAACAAACCATGCATGTTTAATCCTAGTCAAGCCATCTTAGCTAGGATCTCACTAATTAAAGAATATTGATCCACTATATAGCATTTACTCTCATAAATGCTACATGCACAAAGTCCTAGTTCACCTCTCACCATGCATTTACTCTCATAAATGTAGGTTAAGTTCAATTTTACTACATCCAAACCATCACGAAGCTCTCTCGAAACTTAGATCATAGTTCTAACACAAACATGTCACTTAGGCATTTTATCAAACACTTAGAGACATGTCTAACATGAAGAGCATAGTAAAATGAAATCAACTTCAATAAATCCATTCAAATGTGTATACCATGATCATTGAGTACCAAGGAGGTTCATAGAACCCTCAAAACACAAGGGAAACTACTCACACATCATGTAAGACAACATGATGTGTAGGTTTTTAACACAAATCTAAGAGAAAGGAAGAGGGATTAGAGTAGGATTGATGATCCTAGTAAACTCCCTTAGTCTTCAAATCCCCTTGATTGGATGATGATGAAACCCTTGATTTAGCTCACTTCCTTTTGTCTTTTCTCCAGAAAAATCCCAGAGATAGGTCAAATTTCCCTCTTTCTATTTATAGCCTCGGGCAATTTTCGGTACTGTAGCAGGTCCAATCGATCGACTGGCGTTGGGCTGTTGGCCCAGTCGATCGACTGGAGGGAGATAAGGCGCTTGGAAAGCAGATTCTCAGTCGATCGACTGAGACAGGGTAGTCTCCCAGTCGATCGACTGCGGTAATGTAGAAAACAGGCCCTCCTGAGACTCCATTGAGTCGATCGACTGGAGTCCCAATCGATCGACTGAAGGCACGTTGCTTGCACGCTCAGCTGGAGAACTCGCCAGTCGATCGACTGGAGAGTCCAATCGATCGACTGCAGTAACTTGATTTGCAGCACCTCCTGAGAGTCCATTGAGTCGATCGACTGGAGCAGGGGAGCTTCCCAGTCGATCGACTGGAGGCCAAATTCTGCCAACTTTTGCTCTAGACTCCGATTTTCTCCGAGTTTCCTTCTATGGGCTTTTGACACTGAGTCATCTTGATTCGCACCTGAAACGCATGAAAAGGGGATCAAATGACATCAAATAATCATCGAAAACGAACTAAAGCTATAGTGAAAATGGGCACTAATGAGTCGAAAACTCGACTCATCAATAGCACACTAAATTCGTTCAGGTCGTTCTCCTTTTATAGCCCAATCGATTGATTTCCAAAAAGGCCCAGAAAAGTTCCAAAATTAAATTAGGAAACTCTTTAAAATTCTGTGCTGACGCTGCCCGTGACGCCTGTGACCAAGGGATGCGTCACGGGGCAAACACCCGCGACCTGAGGTCGTCACGGCCTGTTACGGGCTTCGTGAATTCTTCTCATGCCTGATCCAGTCCGTAGCGCCCGTGACGCCCGTGACCTAAGTGCTGGTCATGGGGCACTCGCCCGGGACGAAAGTGTGTCACGGGGTGCACGGGGTCCTCAGTTTATCGGGACTTCTGAGCCGGCCCGTGACGCCCGTGGCGCCCGTGACCAAAGAGTGGGTCACGGGGTACTTGCCCTTTTGCTGGATTTTCCTCGATTCTTCGTCTTTTCGTCGTTCGTTGGCTCTGAAGGAGGGGTAGACCTGAAACACTAGAGAAGGACATCAAATAGAGACAATTTTCCCGGAGACCGAGTGTTATCTTTCATCGAATGTAGTGAATAATTAGTCAAAATATTGACTGGTCAGTTTTTAATCTAACAATTGCCTCATCAAGCGACATCTTGTCAAGATCTCCAAATTGCTCTATTGTCGATACGATATGAAGAAATCTTCTGCTTACTCACGCATATATTTATTTACAACATTTACTTCTTCGATGGATTGCCCAAGACCCCGTATGCGACTAACTAAGCATGTCAACTTCGTCGCATATTCATCAAATTTGTAAGCATCTCTCATACGAAGTAACTCAAACGATGTCCGCAATGTCTGTATTAGTGCATTCTTTACGATCCGCACCGAGGTGCATTGTCTTCAAGGTGTTCCATACATCTTTAGCCCTTTTCTTTTCCGTAATAGCTAAAAGGGTTTCTTATAGGATGCACGGATAGATAGCTATTAAAGCCATCTTGTCTCTACGAGGATCCGCGACGGCTGCTACTGCTGAATCAACAATGTCGCACACGCCTTGAGCCTCTTAAACACTTTCACCTTGATGACCCAAGATGCCTCATTGTCCTTGGCTGTCATTTGATATTGGAGAGTAACTGACCCCTCCTGAGTCGCTGATCTCTCCACAATCGGTACACCAGCAACTTGATTTCTCGCGGCGGAGCTAATTGAAGTGCAAGCTTCAAGACATGTTCTTGGTGTACTGGCTCTAATACCAAATGTTGGAAAATATCCAAGAACCTAGCACACATGAACACACAAAAAACACAAAACTGGACTGAGTTATGTAGTAGACGGCTCCTAGATGAGCAATGCTTTTTTATTAGAATTCAAAGGAGAAACATATTTACATCAAACTAAGTTAACCACCCATAAAAACTAACACACGACATCATAACTGCACCACTACCCCACTACTAATAAACTACTGAAACAAACAAACAAAGAAACCATACACATGTTCATAGTTCGAATTATCCTTATATCCTATTCAAAGCACTAGCAAGTAAAATAAAATTTGATCCAATGAATGACATTGACATCATAACAGAACCAATGCTCATATCAAGCACAACAATAGTATGACAATGTTGTCAGAAAACATTCAAGCGCCCTCCTAAACGCATAAACAAAATACCAAGCAATGTGACACCAAATACCAGCAAAAATTCAACTTTATAAACATGCTCACCAATTTTACAAATGGTGCATTCAACAGATAAAAGTCTATTGTGATCTAAAAATAGCAAGCATGAAATGATATGTCACAAAAACATGCTCATAAAATTGAATGGTGGCAGAACCAACACATTCATTAACAACAATAACAAAAACTGACACATGTCAATTTGTTCCACCAACAATAGAATCATGAACCTCAACAACAAATTTTGGACTATATGATCAAGACAATCACAAACAACAAATTGAAAGCCCCAACACACCGCGCATAACAAAATGTTATTTACAAACTCCTCATTTGGGGAAAAGTCGAGCCAAATCATATAAAAAATTGACGAACCAAAAATACTTGAAATTAGAATTAGGTTTCAAACTCTCAACGGCGGTGTAACGTTCAATTCTTAACTTTCAGTTCTTTCGACGTCAGCAAAGAAAGATAGAGAGAAGACAAATGGGCGGTGACAAGACAATTAGACAGGTATTTAAAAATTATTTCTAGCTTTCTGAGGTAGAGTAATTTGACGATACATGTGCCAAAATCAGTGTTCTAAAAAATCTACTCCTAGAAGGTAAATTTCATGAATATGTCCTGATTGTTTTGAGATGTTATTTAATGCACCTCAATAATTTTCTTATACGAGGTGTTTTTTTTACAAGTTTTAGGGTGATAAATTCAAAAGGTGCATATAAACCGATCCGTCATAATTTTAAGGGAAATTTTCAAAAACATGTCCTGGACTACCGCTCCATTTCAAATCAAGGACCGGACTTTTTCAATTTTCAATTTAATGATTTTTGGACTAATATGCAAATTTAGTTTAACACCATTAAAAAACACCGTTTACTTTCTTTTTTATTTACTCTCCGTTTACTGGCGTTGAATTTCTGATTGGGTTGCTCATTATTGACTTGAATGTAGTCGGATTAACATCGTAGTTCTTCTTTTTCTATGTTTATTTAGTCACAACATTTGCAGCGCAGAATAAACACTATTGGACCTTCAGTGTGTTCATGTTTGAATTGCTTCCATCCTCGATTTTATAGTTCAGATTGTTGGCAGTGGTTATTTTAAAAATCACATTAATGTTTTGTTACTAGCAAAGTTGCAAAAATGTGATCCGGCCACTTTTGCCAGATATTGAATTTGCAAAGAAAAAAAAGGATTGAAAATTTATTCTGCATTATTAATTAATAATGATACTTTTCTAATTTTGTAAACCAAATAAGTGATATAATTGGATTGAAAGTTTTGATTTCTAAATTTTGAAAAATAATCATAAATGGTGTTAACTAACGGTGTTAAACGAAATTTGCATATTAGTCCAAAAATCATTAAATTGAAAATTGAAAAAGTCAGGTCCTTGAGTTGAAATGGAGCGGTAGTCCAGGGCATGTTTTTGAAAAATTTTCTAATTTTAATCATAAACCAATACCGCCCCCAGTAAAAAAAACCTTGGGTCCGTCACTGTCACTGCTCTATCATATAAGCTATGATAGTTAACTGAGAATGCGACGTAACTTAAATACTGGCGTGCTCTTAGTTCCTTAACTATTAATACAATTAATAATTTTTTGTGAATTTATGATAGCTAATAATTAGAACAACGAGTTAAAGTTAGTTTATATTTTTAGAGAATGAATTAAATACAAATCATATCTTTTTATATTAACTATAAACCACCGGATAATATGATCTTTGCCTTATCACTAAATATTTTGTTTTTTAAAGGTTTTCACCTATTTTAACTAAATTTTCAGTGAAAAAACTAAATGTTCAGTGATAACGCTTAATATGCAATGAATTGTACACGTATTTTGTGAATTTTCAGTGGTTTTAACTAAATGTTCAGTGGTAAGGTAAAATGTTCAGACTTAAGCCAAAATGTTCGATGAATAAAAAAAGTGTCGGTGAATTGAAACGAAAAGTAAAGATTTTTAGTGTTCTATTTGGTTTATCTTTTAGGAAAAAGATCAGGTGAGAAGTGGTTGTTTTTGTGAGAAATAAGAATGTATCTGGTGTTTTGATTTTTAAGATCGAACGGTTAATATTAAACAGATTTTTTAAGCATATTAGGAATATAATTAAAAGATAATAATGGCTAAAGGGTAAGTTTGGAATATTCAATAACAGATTTTTTTAAGAATATTCAGTCGATCGACTGATTCGATCCTGTTTTTCGCAAACGGAATTCCCTTCTTGTGCGTTTCGGTCGTGCGCTAAACCCTACAATGCATATCGATTCACTGATACGAATTTCCAGGTCGCTCATTTCGTCTCCGTCGTTTGATCACAATTTTACCATTCACGATGCATATGGTCGACATCGTCAATCCAGGTACAATCATCCGACGATTGATCCATACGTTTAATTGATTCCCGTCTCATGTTCTGTTGATCTACTTTTGATGTTTGTCGTAATGCGCGATAATTTCTACATATCATCTGGTTTAGTCCGCATATTGTTCGGTCTCATCAAGTTTTGATCCTATTGGTTTTGTCAATTTTCATGAGTTAGTACGTTTACGTACAATTTTCATGATCTTTAAAGAAGCCACTGAGATCAGTTTTCACACTTGTCACTCGAATACATGATCATATTTCATTGTGCTTTTCCTTATGTATCTCAAGTATGACTCATAATCTTACTTGTAGGCTTGCTTTGAGGGAAACCCATTCAAAACTGTTCCTGGTCCTTTCAAGCTCTTTTGGCGCTGTATGCGATCTAAGCCTGAGTATGTCATCTGTTCTTTCTCCTTTTTTATTTTACTTAAAGTAAGTCCAGCATTGATGGTTAGATCTTGTTGTTTGAGTAATGTATTGGATTGTGTTCAATCTCACATTTGTAAATTAAAATGTCATGTTTCCTTGTAAAATGTTTACTTGCACTCAAATGGTTAAGTTACCATCAGGTTTCCACGTATTCTTATCAACTTTTGCAAATAATGTTTGTTACAAAATCTTCTGTTGACACTCTTCTGTTATCTGATTCTTTTAGGGAGGAGCCGACTGAGCCATACACCTATCTGGACTTAGAGCCTCCAAAGTTGGAAGTGAAACTTGATTAAGCCTTCCCATCAATCAATAGACAATATCAGCAAAAGATTTGTATCAGTCTCAGCAGTTTCATATTGCTCTGCCAGCACAAACACCTCAATTTCCTTATAATAAAAGTGCTGTGTATGAACCTTGAAGGTTTCTGAGATTTGTAACTGCTTGACCAATCTTGTAAAACATGTGCAGTGTTTCATCTCATTAAAAAAGATGGGTTTGGCAAGTTATATTAATAGAGATGTTTTTTCATGGTGGGTTACAACTTACAATCGAACTCGAAAACCATATTGTAGCAAGTACCAATGTGATATGATTCAAAATCTTAAATAATGGGCTCCAAAACTTTATCACATAATTCCTACTGATCCTGCAGCTCTGAATATCTTGATGACATGTGGAGTGTAAAGGCTTTAAACTGAAGCTTACTATCTCCTAGAAAAGCTTATATGTGATGTTGATTTAGTTAGGTACCACATTATCTAAATGAGCTGGCCAACATAATGAGCGCGGGGATATTCGGCCTTCAGCTGAGGCCATTGGACGAAGAACTGATCAGCCATACACAACTTGCAGATGAGCAGCCCACTCAAGGAAAGTCTCTTCACTCTTGCAATGCTCTCAACATAAAAGACGCAGATGACCATCTGATGCCAAAAACCTGTAAGACAGTTGCAGAGTTACTTAACAAATAATTTTGACATTGGTTAATAAATAAGCTGAAAGGCGTCATCGAATAAATAAGCATCGAATTCAGTATGCTACGAATCATGATACAACATGCTACGAATCACGCTACAGTATGCTACGAATCATAATAACAATGCTACGAATTATGAAACAGCATGATACGAATCATGATATAGTATGCTACGAATCATAATACACCATGCTACGAATAATGAAACAACATGCTACAAATCATGATACAGAATGCTATGAGTAATGATATAACATGCTACTAATCACGATACATTATGCTACGAATAATGATGCAGTATGCTATGAATCATGATATAGTATGCTACGAATCATGATACACCATGCTAGGAATATTGAAACAGCATGCTACAAATCATGATACAGAATGCTACGAATAATGATACATCATACGATACAGTATGCTACGAATTATAACACAGAATGCTACGAATCATGTTACAGCATGCTACGAATCATGGTACATTATGCTACGAATCATGATACATTATACTACGAATTATGACTAGAATGCTACGAATTATGACTCAAGATTTTAAACTTGACATTGCTCTTCGGGTCAGATTGTTTCTCATTATTTTCTAGCGGCTCGACAAACTTGAACACTGCCATGGAGAAATACTTACATCAGATGTGAGTAGTAAACAGATGAAAGAATGGCCACAAACAAACAGAATGCTACGAATCAATTTCAAATTTCAAACAACAGCAACAAAAAAATAATTTCAAAATTCAAACAACACATGCATATTCAATCAACCTTGCAATCAATGGATCAATAACAAATATTTACCTCTATCCACCTACGCATCTGTTGCGTTTCGTTGCAACAGCGTCCAACAAGATTGTCAAAACCAGGCCGGGACTGGAAGAGGAACAGAAGCAATTCGGCTAAATTCAAAGCATTGGGATCGGAGACGCATCCGGTGATTGGAGAGATGTGCTTGTTTGATTTCGGTGGTCGATTACATCTGGAGTCGTCGGATGTCTCTGAAATCTTCCCCTGGTAGATGAGATGTTGTTCTAGTCGGGTGCAGAACAATATCTAGAACAACTTATGTGAAATATAAATGCAGTACGGAAAATAAACGACACGCAAAGTTGTTACCCATTTCGGTGTTAACGAGCCTACGTCTGGGGGGCGTCTCCTAGCCCGGTGGATAGCAATTCACTATTAGTTGAGTATTGCGAGTACAGGATTTACCGTTTACAGAATCCCTCTTAAACAACCTGAGCCTCGGACACTCTATCAACTGCAATCTAGGTCTCCCCCTAGATCTTTGCTCCCGCTCCGTATCCACCAATATGATTCTCCGTGAGAATCAGCGCCTTCTCCCGAATGCGCAGATCGGAACAGCAGTGCTTGAGCCTTCAGCTTGTTCCACGATCAATCTGCTGAGCACCAGCACAGAATGATTCCGAGCACCTTTGAGTAACCAGTGACGATTAACTCTCCGGTCGATTACGTGCGTCGTGAAATAACCAGTTACGATTAGTTCACTGTCGTTTGCCTCCTCCTCCCTTCAGTGAGTATGAGCGTGAATTATATCCGAAGTGCTGGCTAATAGCTGAGTATTAGCCCTCCTTATATAGAGCGGTAGAAACCATAGGATGATTAGGATTTCCGAACTTAAACCGACTCTAATCTTAGGAAACCTTTCCTAATCTTTTCGCGTATCTTCGAAGATAATCCTCTGTTTGAATCTTCAATCTTGATTAGGCAATCTTCGAATATCTTATCGAATAAGATATCTTCAAGCGCAAGTAACCGACTTCAAGGATGTCTTCAATTATCCATAAGCACCGACTTGCCAAAAACTGATCTCGGAAATATCCTCAGGTGAAGTTGTGCTACGTCGGCTGAGACAAGTTTCCAAATCTGAATTTGAAAACTTCCAACTTCTGTCCATTGATGTGCAACCGCCTTGCTCTTCCAACGGGCGGCTAAGTTTCCTAATTTAAATTAGGAAACACTTCGTTTGCTTCAACTTGTTGTCTCATCTAGTCTAGAACAACAGCTTGAACAACTATTCTAAGTTTTACCAAACTACATGCCATAAAACTAACAATCTCCCCCTTGGCATTTTTGGCAAAACTACCTACTGTAATACAGTTGAATCTTTGAGGAGATTTCAAACTCCCAGGCTGTGCTACTAACTAAGCTACCAAATGAATCTTTGAGGAGATTTCAAACTCCGAACCAAATATAAGCACACGATGAATCTTTTAAAGAGATTTCAAACTCCAAAACATGTCCAACAAAACAGCACAACTGAATCTTTTAAGGAGTTTTCAAACTCTGAAACTACTCCCCCTTTTGCCATAAAGTGACAAGGGAGTGAAAAAAAACATTACCTCATAGTCTTTTAATCTCTGCTAACCTTTGACCAAACATTCTTCGTCAATTCCAAAGTTTGAGCCGTTCGCCCTTCCTTCAGGGTCAACCCTTTAATCATGAGATACGCACGCTCCGATTGACCACCTTGTACTGGAGCAACTTAGTTGTCAACGACACACAGACCCAGTGAGGATCTAAGTGTCTCGAACTGAAGATTGTCCAAGGCTTTTGTGAAGATGTCTGCCAGCTGCTTCTCAGTTGATACGTGTGTCAAGGTGATAATTTTCTTCTCAACTAATTCTCGAATGAAATGATGCCTGATGTCGATATGCTTTGTTCTGGAATGTTGTACCGGATTCTCGGATATGTTGATGGCACTCATGTTGTCACAGTAGAGAGTCATCACATCTTGTTTTACTCCATTTTCCTCTAGCATCTGTTTCATCCATAACATCTCGGTGCAAGAACTTCTGGCCGCAATATATTCTCCCTCAGCAGTAGATAGAGAAATACTGTTCTGCTTCTTACTGAACCAAGAGAGCAGATTGTTTCCAAGAAAGAAACATCCTCCAGATGTACTTTTGTGGTCCTCTGCATTGCCAGCCCAATCTGCATCGCAATAGCCTACTAAGCATGAGTTGGTATCCTTAGTGTACCACAACCCATAGTCGGCTGTTCCACAAAAATATCTAATAATTCTCTTCACATTCATCAGGTGACTTTCCTTGGGATTAGCTTGATATCTGGCGCAGACTCCAACTGCATGAGCAATGTCCAGTCTACTGGTTATAAGATATAACAAACTTCCAATCATACTATGGTATAGGGTTTGGTCCACCTTTGCACCGGCTTCATCCTTTGTAACCTTCACATGAGTTGCAGCGGGAGTTCTCTTATGAGTTGCTTTTTCGAGATCAAACTTCTTGATCAGGTTCCTAGCATATTTGCTTTGGGAAATAAAGATACCATCCGCCTTCTGTTTGACTTGTAAGCCCAGGAAGAAACACATCTCTCCTACCATGCTCATCTGGAATTCGCTCTGCATTTGTTTGACAAACTTGTCTACCAGCTTCTAATTGCTAGAGCCGAACACAATATCATCCACATAAATTTGAGCAATAATAAAGTCTGAACCTGTGTGTTTCACAAACATCATTTTGTCGACTCCCCCTCGCACATAGCCATGGTTTATTAAGAATTCTGTAAGCCGCTCGTACCATGCTCTGGACGCCCGTTTGAGACCATAAAGTGCCTTCTTCAGGCGATACACATACTCCGGATGATGAGGATCTTCGAAACCCTTTGGTTGTGCCACATACACTTCTTCATTCAGCAGCCCATTTAGGAATGCACTTTTGACATCCATCTGGAACAACTTGAACTTTAGGTAACAAGCAAGGGCAAGAAGCAATCGAATGGCTTCTAACCGAGCAACAGGTGCAAAAGTCTCATCAAAATCCACTCCCTCAATCTGAGTGTAGCCTTGAGCCACGAGACGTGCCTTATTTCTGGTGATGTTCTCGTGTTCGTCGGACTTGTTCTTGAATATCCACTTTGTCCCAATATCATTCACATTATCCGGGCGCGGAACAAGATCACATACATCATTCCACTGAAATTCACCAAGTTCTTCTTGCATGGCGACAATCCAGTATTCGTCATTGATAGCTTCTTTGATGTTTTTGGGTTCTATAGTAGATATGAAACACGCAAAGCCAGCCAATTGTCGAAAGTTAACTTGTTTACCTCGAGTTTGTATGCCTTCTGTAGGGTCACCAATTACCTCTGATTTTCCCATGATTGGCATGTCTTTGGCAAAACGTCTTTAGACAGTTCAAGCTGGAGTTCAAACACATATTGGAACAGAGGTACAGCGTACAGAAGACGCATGATCAAGATACGGTTTATTCTGAAGATACTGAAGATTGATGATCTTTCCAGTTGAAGTCGGTCAGTAAAGACACAGATTATTCGAGAGGTCAGTCGAATATTTCTTTACCTGATTTGGAAACCACCTGTCTAACTTGCCGAAGAAGATATCTCATGAAGAAGATATTGACGACGAGACTAATTGATTGAAGTCCCGAAGATGGCAACGAAGCTATTTGATTGGAGCCAATCGACAGATCATCATCAAAGATGTGTGAGATCAAATATACGCAGATTGGCTGAGAGAATATTGGATGGCTTGGGGTGGAAGTCATCTTCGAAGATTGAATATAGATTGAATATTCACCAAATATTTCGCAATATCTCCGAATTATTTGACGACATATTCTGATCGGATTAGGGTTTCATCCCAGCATAAATACAATGCTAGGGCGTCCCTATTTGTGCGACTCCCGAGAGAAAAGCTAAACACGAGAGTTCGTGAGATTGGGGGAGAAGCGACGGCTGGCCATTCCACATCGGAATATCAGCCCCAAAGCAACAGTCTGTTCGGTGTGGTGTTCAGGCTGTGCTGGAGGATCAACAAAGTACACACACAGCTATCAAGCTACATCTTTGATAGAAGGCGACTGGACTTCCGAGAAGTTCAAGACTAGGCCGAGAGAGAAGTCTCGTCCTACCCACATGGGGTCGAGGGGAGTAGCGACGAACCGAGATTGCAAATCCGAGAGACGGAGAGTTAGAGGCTAGGCGATTACAAACACGGGGTTGTGTAAGAGTAAGACCACTTGTAGCCCTAAATCTCGTAATACGATTTGTGTCCCATTATAGGGTGTGGGAAACCCCCCAGAGTAGGCAAGGCCGAACTGGGTAACATATCGTGCGTGCTCCCGTTTCTTTTCCTTTGATTTCCGGTTCTGCTTGATAAACTATTTAATCCACTGTTGGAACACTCTCTGGTAGAGTTCGGTTCTGGTTAACTATGTGTGTTTCAGTTGTCTCCTCTGACTACTGGATTATAGCGAGAGATGTTCAAGGTATGTCTCAACTGTACCGTGAACTGTCAACTGAACTGTTGTGCAAAGAGTTCAAGGTCTGTTGCAACAGAACCCTGGACACAAGCTTGAATAGGGGATATAATTTCAAATGGTATCAGAGCAAACACTCGACACACTGAGTGGGATCCTGGAACTGTTCAAGATGACTGCACAGCAAGGACAGCTACCATCAAGCACGGTTCATGACTGGAAAATAGACACCAAAACTTACAGAAGTAAAGATGTTTGCATGGTTGCGTTCAGCTCTTCAAGTCACATGGAGAAAGATCATTGGTACTTCGACAGCGGATGCTCTGCCCATATGACAGGAGACCCAAGATTTATTACGCAGATTCGACCTATGATTAAGAAGCAGTTCGTCACCTTCGGAGATGGAGGAAAGGGACAGGTAATCGGCTGTGGGACATTGAAGGTTCCGGATCTACATGTCCTCAAAGACACTCTCCTAGTTGAAGGACTGAAAGTGAACCTGATCAGCATAAGTCAACTTTGCGACGGAGGATATCACGTCAAGTTCACTCACAACTCATGCCAAGTTCTCGACAAGGATGGAGGAATATTGATGAAAGGAAGCAGAGCAGCCAACAATTGTTATCTCATCGGATCTGATGGAATAGGCTCTGGGACAGGTACTGGAACAGCCTGCCTGTCTAGTCAAGCAGATGAGATGTCCCTTTGGCACAGACGGTTGGGACATCTGAATCTCAAGACATTGAAGAAACTTTGCTCATCTGGACTCATCAGAGGAATGCCAAATGTCAAAGGAAGTCAGGATGTGATGTGTGGAGAATGTCAGATCGGGAAACAGACGAAAGCATCACACCCCAAGGTCTCTCAAATCAGCAACAACCGACCTCTGGAACTGATCCATATGGACTTGATGGGACTGACGGAGCTCACTGCACTGTCGTTAAGGTGCAATGTCTCTGTGCAAAAATAAATTTATAAGTCCTCTACTCGTACTCTACTATTGGGTAGTAAAGCGGTAAGTAGGGGTTGAACCCAAGGGAATTAGTTGATAGTTGTTCTTTCGAAGATGGAAATTAAGACAGTTGGGGGTTGGTTGTGATTTTAGTACTGAAAGTAGCGTGGGTTGGTTGTGATTTTAGCACTGGAAAGTAAATGACAGAAAGTAAAGAAAGTAAATACGAGACTGAAAGTAAATACTGAAAAGTAAAGTGCTTGAAGGACAAGACTTGCTGAAAGTAAATGCTTGAAGGACAAGTCTTGCGGAAAGAAATTGCTTGAAGGACAAGACTTGTGGAAAGTAAGCAGTTGATATGGACTGAAAGTAAAGTTACTGAAAGTAAATGACTGGAAAGTAAGCAGTTGATAGTAAGACTGAAAGTAAATGACAGGTGATGTTTGAATTAAAGGAAAGATTCGGTATCAGGGTCCTTGTATCATAGTCCGTTTATCATTGACCTCTAATGATCATACTAAGTGTTCAAAAGTGTATCAAGGCCATTTCAAGCACTTGACTTGCCACACTGTCTAGCCCATTTCAAGGCATAGAGCACTTGTTCTATTTAGACTAGCACCCCATTTCAAGGTATACTAGCCTATGTGCATCCACCTGATCAATCATTTCCGATCAACCAAGTGGTGTTTAAGAAAGGTTGAACTCCACGATTAAGCTTTGCCATTTCAAGCATCCACTTAACCGTGTATGTTCACAAACTCCCATGGAAGAGTTTTGCCATTTCAAGCATCCACTCAACCATGTGTGTTCTAACCGAATATATGGCACATAGAACTAGTTCTGAACACAAAGAGGCACTAAGAGAAGGGTCTAAAACATTTTATGATACAAGTACACCCCTTCAACCGAATGAAGGGATTAGCTACGAATATCCATAGAGGTGGATATCGTAGCTAAGTACTTGGAAAAGTAAAGGTTTTTGAAAGACAGTAAAGTAAAGTTTTCGAAAGTAAAGACAAGGAAAGTAAGAGGGAGAATACTCAAGAACCAACAGGAAAAAACTCAAGAACAGTAAGGAAAAGCTTGAGTACTTCAAGAACCGACAAGAGTACTCAAGATCAAACTTCAATATCAAAGTAAAGTGTTTACATGATTGTGCCCAAAATCTAGAGAGAAGTGAGAGCTTGTGGTATGAGATGATTGTTGTGAATGGGATTGTGGGATGATGATACAAGGATGAAGGGATGCTCTATTTATAGGCAATGAAGAGGAGAAGATGTGGAGGAGAAGACAACACTTGGCAAGGGATGAGAGGAGGAAGGAAAGCTGCCGGAGGGGAGGTGGCAAGGCCAAGAGCCGCCCCCCCCCCCCCCCCCCCCATGTGTCATCTCCATGGCCAAAGCCGCCGGGCTAGGTGGAGGGGAGTGGGTGAGAGCTTTGTGATCTTTTCCCCAAAAGCCATCGGGTCCTGTCAGCTCCGGTCTGACTCTGGTTGCCCTTCGGTTGGACTTGTTTGAGTGATTCCAAGTTAGGATCATGAAAGTTGTACAGTCAGAATCTGGTCGTGTCCTGACTCGTAATCCATTTTCAGCTTTAAAACTCCTTTTTAGCTCGTATCATCTCTAGACCTCGAAATAGCCTGTAGAACAAAAGTGGAACTAACAAGCAAAAGTTAAATAGACAAAGAGTCTAATTTGGTGGGTTTAACTGTCTTAATGAATCATATAAATATGGTCCATCAGGGACCAATGCAAACTGAGAGCTATGGAGGAAAGAAGTATGTTCTGGTCTGTGTTGACGACTTCACCAGATTCACCTGGACAAGGTTCCTTCGTGACAAGACCGAAGCTGCTCAACAATTCATAGAGCTTGCTACTCTTATCCAACGAGAAACGGAAGACAAAGGAGAGAAACTGGTGTCCATCAGGAGTGATAATGGCACAGAATTCAAGAATGTTACTATGAGTACCTACTGTACGAAACACGGAATTGCTCATCAGTTCGTATCTGCAATCACCCCTCAGCAGAATGGAGTGGTGGAACGGAAGAATCGTACCATTCAAGAGATTGCCCGGGTGATGATCCATGCCAAAAAGATTCCTCTGAAGTTCTAGTCTGAAGCTATGAATACAGCATGTCACATCATAAATCGAGTTACTATACGCACTGGAACGGAGAAGACATGCTATGAACTCTGGAAAGGAAAGAAGCCCACTGTCAAATATTTCCACATTTTTGGAAGTGAGTGCTACATTCTGAACGACCGGGAGTACCGACAGAAGCTGGATCCAAAGAGTGATGAAGGGTTCTTTCTTGGTTATTCCTCAAACAGTCGAGCATATCGGGTGTTCAACAAACGCACAGGATCAGTCATGGAATCTAAAAATGTCAAAGTAAAGGATGAAGTGATCGTACAGGCGGTCCCGGACGATGCTGACGACAGTACTAGCACAGCACCTGCGACACAACCATCATCCCAGCAGACTGAGCATGACCCGTCTGAGCATGACCCGTCTGAAGGCACCTCTGCTAACTCCCCTATAGATCATTCCTCTGACGACGCTGTTACTGTCAACCCCCAAGAAAATGTCACTACGCTACAACCCTCCCGACGAATTGCCAGGGATCACCCAATCTCTGAAGTTATTGGTTCACCTAGTGACGGAGTTCAAACTCGCAGAATTCTGAGCAACTCCAGAGAATCGGCTGCCTGCTCGTGTTTCCTCTCTTCAATCGAGCCGAAAAACACAAAGGAAGCGTTACTTGATGAGTATTGGGTCCTCGCTATGCAGGAGGAACTGGAAGAATTTGCTCGAAACGATGTATGGGATTTGGTTCCAAGACCTGATGGGGTCAACGTCATTGGTACAAAATGGATCTTCAAAAACAAGTCTGACGCATCGGGGAACATCACAAGAAACAAAGCTCGTCTCGTGGCACAAGGATACACTCAAATAGAAGGGATAGACTTTGAGGAAACCTTTGCTCCGGTCGCACGTCTTGAAGCCATCCGCCTACTGCTTGCTCTGGCATGTCACTTAAAGTTTTGACTGTTCCAGATGGATGTAAAAAGTGCCTTCCTAAACGGATTTCTGAATGAGGAGGTCTTCGTCGCTCAACCGAAAGGGTTTGAGGATCCGCATCACCCAGCATCTGTGTACCACCTGAAGAAAGCCTTGTACGGTCTCAAACAAGCACCCAGAGCTTGGTATGAGCGTCTCACTGTGTTCCTCGTCGACCATGGATATGTGCGAGGGGGAGTGGACAAGACCCTGTTTGTTAAACACACGAGGTCAGACTTTATTATCGCACAAATCTATGTTGACGATATTGTGTTTGGGTCCAATACCCAGAAACTGGTGGATCAGTTTGTTGAACAGATGTAGAAGGAGTTCAAGATGAGCATGGTTGGGGAAATGAACTACTTTCTAGGACTCCAGGTGACTCAGAAGGAAGACGGCATCTTCATCTCACAAAGCAAGTATGCCAAGAATCAGATAAAGAAATTTGATCTTGAGAAAGCAAGTCACAAACGAACTCCGGCCGCTACTCACATAAAGATAACCAAAGACGAGGCTGTAACAAAGGTCGATCAAACGCTGTACAGGAGTATGATTGGAAGCCTCCTATACTTGACAGCCAGTAGACCAGATATAGCATATGCCCTTGGCGTTTGTGCAAGATACCAGGCGGATCCCAAGGAAAGTCATCTCCTACAAGTTAAGAGAATCATAAAGTATGTATGCGGGACTGTTGAGTTTGGAATCTGGTACACCAAGGACACCAACCCACATCTGGTTGGCTACTGCGACGCAGACTGGGCAGGAAACGCGGAGGATCGAAAGAGCACATCTGGAGGATGCTTCTTCTTAGGAAATAACTTGGTCTCGTGGTTCAGCAAAAAGCAAAACAGCATCTCACTGTCTACGGCTGAAGCAGAATACATAGCAGCAGGAAGCAGCTGCACTCAACTACTATGGATGAAGCAGATGCTATCTGAATACGGAGTTAAACAAGAAGAAATGACTCTGTACTGTGACAATATGAGCGCAATCAGTATCTCCAAGAACCCAGTGCAACACTCCAGGATAAAGCACATAGACATCAGACATCACTTCATCCGAGAGCTAGTTGAACAGAAGGTGGTTACTCTTACGCATGTTACAACAGACAAGCAATTGACGGATATATTCACCAAACCACTTGATGCCACTGAGTTTGAAACACTCAGATCCTCCTTGGGTCTGTGGGTTATCAAGAACTAAGTGTTCCAGACAGTGGTCAGTCACAGGCAGATCACCAGCTTAAACAGTTGGGCTGACCACCTATCAACAGGAAGCTGGAACAGAAGGTACATACCTAGAGATTTACATTCTTATACTTTCAGAAATCAGTCCTATGCCATTATAAAACGACCGGGAAAAGGAGGGAGTGTCAGATCTGAAACGAACCTACCCTAAATGAGGAGAGTGTGCAGACTACGATGGAAAATCAGATGATTTCTCAACCGTAAATGAGGCAATCTCCTCTACTCACCCAAGACTTGCTCTCATACTGCTAAGGAAGTACGAACGATTGGTCAAGCTTGAGTGAGCTAAAGGTGACAAAGTAGTTAATAAAAGCCGAAGGAATTGAAACCTGCTGCAGATTCTGTGACCAGTACTGCAGAAGAAGATAAAGCCCACAGGGCTAAGAGTGTGGTTCCGATAAGCAGAAGAATGAGGATGCAAGTGGAGAACTGCAAGCGAAGCAATCTGGTAATATGATGGAAGAGTCCCATGCATCCGGCAAGAATGAAGAACTGGATGCGTCGTTCAAGGGTATTGATGATGTTGTCGATAAGTTGCTAAACGAGAAGGTTTCAATTCGTGTTGAGACAAAAGCTGACCAGTCTTCAGAAGCCCAGGTCGTAGATATGGAGACAAGTGTACCAGATGATGCAGTCTCAGCTATGCAGTAAGGTGGTGAGACAGTTTCACCTCAAGAGTCCTCTAGCTCTTGTATAGTTCCAGAGAATGAGTAAATTAAGGGACCGGAAGGTTGCATGATGATTTTATGGAGGATGCCCATGTGATGATGGATCCCCCGACTATTCCTGACCTTGTGTCAAAGAAAGTCAGCTAATGAGGATCAGAAGATTCAGACCCCTCTGAGAAAGATGACAAGTTCAGTAAAATGGACAAGGACCTTGATAAGGTTGTCCAAGATTCGCACAAGGAAGGGACTATCACTCATGAAGGAAATGAGTCAAGTATGCAGAAAAGTCAGACATCGACAAGGCTGCTGAGAAGAAATCAGTTGAAACAGTGTTCCGGATGACTGGAGACCAGATAATAGAGTTTTTAAGGGGAATCGGAACTCGGTGTCATTGGCTGAACTGAAAAGAGTGCTGAAAAGGAGAAACCAAAGACGAAAGTGACCACCCAATCATACTCGACTGAAGTATCCACCATGTAGGGGGAGCAAATACATTCAATAAAAGGAAGAGGAGTACTCCAGGATCTGTTCCCCCTGATGTATCAATTGAGGTATCTAAGCGTGAAGTGTGGTTCGTCGGTATAGATGCAGCAGCTAAGTGGACAGGAGTGGAGAAAAGGGTCATACTTAAAAGCAGATCTGACTATATTCTACTGAAGGAAGTAGAGATCATAAAGGAGTTCAAACAGCCGCAAAGACACTTTGGTCCGACAGTCTCCCGGTTTGTGTCACTGTCCGAGGCTATGTTCGAGGGGGAGTTGACCAGATTCCAGCTCCCAACGAGTCTAAAGTGCTCCTTCCGCCTGCCCGCACTGATTGATTGGCTGGTTGAACTCGGTTGGACCCCTTGCCAGTTTGTGGCAAAAAGGGGGAGTAGTTCCTGGTGTCTAAAGATAGTCTCGGTTTTGCCAAAATGCCAAGGGGGAGATTGATGTTCCCATGATTGGCATGTCTTTGGCAAAACGTCTTTAGACAGTTCAAGCTAGAGTTCAAACACATATTGGAACAGAGGTACAGCGTACAGAAGACGCATGATCAAGATACGATTTATTCTGAAGATACTGAAGATTGAGGATCTTTCCAGTTGAAGTCGGTCAGCAAAGACACAGATTATTCGAGAGGTCAGTCGAATATTTCTTTACCTGAATTGGAAACCACCTGTCTAACTTGCCGAAGATGATATCTCATGAAGAAGATATCGACGACGAGACTAATTGATTGAAGTCCCGAAGATGGCAACGAAGCTATTTGATTGGAGGCAATCGACAGATCATCATCAAAGATGTGTGAGATCAAATATACGTAGATTGGCTGAGAGAATATCGAATGGCTTGGGGTGGAAGTCATCTTCGAAGATTGAATATAGATTGAATATTCACCAAATATTTTGCAATATCTCCGAATTATTTGACGACATATTCTGATCGGATTAGGGTTTCGTCCCAGCATAAATACAATGCTAGGGCGTCCCTATTTGTGCGACTCTCGAGAGAAAAGCTAAACACGAGAGTTCGTGAGATTGGGGGAGAAGCGACGGCTGGCCATTCCACATCGGAATATCAGCCCCAAAGCAACAGTTTGTTCGGTGTGGTGTTCAGGCTGTGTTGGAGGATCAACAAAGTACACACACAGCTATCAAGCTACGTCTTTGAGAGAAGGCGACTGGACTTCCGAGAAGTTCAAGACTAGGCCGAGAGAGAAGTCTCGTCCTACCCACAGGGGGTCGAGGGGAGTAGCGATGAACCGAGATTGCAAATCCGAGAGACGGAGAGTTAGAGGCTAGGCGATTACAAACACGGGGTTGTGTAAGAGTAAGACCACTTGTAGCCCTAAATCTTGTAATACGATTTGTGTCCCATTATAGGGTGTGGGAAACCCCCCAGAGTAGGCAAGGCCGAACTGGGTAACATATCGTGCGTGCTCCCGTTTCTTTTCCTTTGATTTCTGGTTCTGCTTGATAAACTGTTTAATCCACTGTTGGAAAACTCTCTGGTAGAGTTCGGTTCTGGTTAACTGTGTGTGTTTCAGTTGTCTCCTCTGACTACTGGATTATAGCGAGAGATGTTCAAGGTCTGTCTCAACTGTACCGTGAACTGTCAACTGAACTGTTGTGCAAAGAGTTCAAGGTCTGTTGCAACAGAACCATGGACACAAGCTTGAACAGGGGATATAATTTCAACCTCACGGACGGAATGATACTTTTCAACTGCTCTTGATGGATGAAGAACACGTGGGGGTGTTGGTGCAACTTCCGTATCAGCATCCTCTTCTGATTGGTGTTCATTTGTTGTAGAATGTTCTGGATCTTTATCTGAGATGATATCTGGGTTGGAAGTAGTGACTACAGGTTGTTCTGGATGAGGTGGGACAACATCGTCATTTGCTAAATTTGTTTCAGATCCTCCTGGAACAACGTCTTGCACAACAACATTAATAGATTCCATGACAACTCCGGTACGTTTGTTGTAGACACGGTATGCCCTGCTGTTAGTGGAGTATCCCAGAAAGATCCCTTCATCACTTTTAGGGTCCAGCTTTTACAGATACTCTCGATCTCTGAGAATGTAGCACTGACTTCCAAATATATGGAAGTACTTGACCGTAGGTTTTTTACCTTTCCATAACTCGTAGCAACTCTTTTCTGTGCCGGATCGAATCATAACTCTGTTTAAGACGTAGCATGCTCTGTTCATGGCTTCCGCCCAAAACTTTAACGGAACCTTCTTTGCATGAAGCATTACTCGCGCCATTTCTTGAATGGTTTGATTATTTCTTTCCAAAACTCCATTCTGTTGTGGTGTGATTGGGGAAGCAAATTGTTGAGTAATCCCCCTTTTTGAGCAAAAATCCGCAAGAGCAGCATTCTCAAACTCCTTTCCATGGTCACTTCGTATATTCATAATATGCTCGTCTTTATCTTCTCTTTCACGTTCCAGGCGAGTGCATAGTTGGACAAAGGCCTGAACGGCATCTGATTTTTCTCGCAAGAAACAAGGCCAAGTGAATCTAGAGAAGTCATCAACTCAGACAAGGACATACCTCTTACCAGAATAACTTTCCACTTGCATTGGTCCTATCAGGTTGATGTGGAGCAGTTCCAGGGGCCTATGTGTATTGATCTGAGTGGTGCTCTTGTGTGGAACTTTGATCTGTTTTCCAATCTGACAGTCTCCGCAAACGATGCTTAGTTCTCCTTGAACTTTGGGAATCCCACGAACAAGACCATCGGAAGCAATTTTCTGCAGAGTCCTTAGATTCACGTGACCCATCCGCTGATGCCATAAGTTCATCTCTTCTGTCCTGCTCAGCAAGGACGTAGTTTCAGCATTGGGTTTACCAAAGTTCAGAAGATAACAGTTATTTGAAGATCTTCTTCCAGTGAGGACTGGTTCATCGTCCTTGTTTAGAACCACACATTCATCCTGTGTGAATTGAACATGGTGCTCTCCATCACACAGCTGGCTAATGCTGATCAGATTTGCCTGCAATCCTTTGACCAAAAACACTTCTTTTAGTCTGGGCAGTCCTTGAACATTCAACATTCCCTTCCCAAGGACTCTTCCTTCGACTCCATCACCAAATGTCACATTTGAACTCCCTTTGTACTCCTCAATGTCGGTCAAAAACTCAGGATTCCCTGTCATGTGTCTTGAGCATCCACTATCAAAGTACCACTTTTCCTTCTTCAGATGGCTGGTAGAGCTAAACGCAACATAGCATGTCTCACTTTTTTGCTTAACTCTCCAAACTTGCTTCATACGTGGTTTCTGAGCTTGCTTCACCTTTCTGAGAGACATGAGAAATTCATGACACCTTGATTCCAACTTGATTGTAGAAGAAGCATCGTCGCCTATCACGCTGTCTTGGAGGATACCTAGTTGTTTTTCTTGGTGGTCGATGATGAGCTGGAACAACTTGTGGTCGTGACTCCCCAAAGGTTTTCCTTCGTGAGTGATTGAAAACTGGAGCAGGTTGCGGTTGTGAAGCAGCTTTGACAAAGGTTATCTCTCCAGAGCTGGGTCCCCCAATGAAACCAAGCCCTCTGTGGCCGCCTCCAATTCTTTGTGCTCCCAAAATAGAGTCTAAGTCTTTTGTTCCAGAATTCAACATTTTGACTAATTTCTTCAAGTTGTTTAATTCCTCCGTTGTCTCCTCATGAGCAAGTTTCCCTGTTTCAATCTCGCATTTTAGGGCATCCACAATATTGACGAGATTTACCTCTCTTCGTTTAAGGGTATCGTTGTCCCGCTTTAGGTCGTCCAAGATGTCTGGATAGTCTCCCCGCTCCCTTTCATTCTGAATCTTCAGGGATGAGATAACAGCAAGTAACTCCGCCTTTTGACGTATGAGCTCAGCACGATCATTTTTTGCATCAAGCATCTGAGCTTTAAGGTCGGTGATAGTCTGAAGATGTTCCAGCTTCACACCACCCTCTGTCCTGAGCGTCTCTTCCAGTTTTTCTACTGACTTCTGAAACTGTTTGTTTCGCTTGACTTCTGCCAACCACTTCTGGTATAACTCTTTGTAGTTGTTGGCAATCTCCTCATCAGTGATTTCTTCATTGTCGCTACAACTAGAAAGCAGACCATGATTTTCAGGAAGAGCCTTCTTTTCTTCTCTGCAGCTTTGGTCTTCTACCAGGTTGAAACTGCTAGACAGTGCAACAAAATTGTTGGTTTCCCCTTCAGATTCACTGTCACTCAAGTTGACGACATAGGCATTCTTTTTTTTCTGCGTATTGATACATTCTGCCCGAATGTGTCCATAACCTTCGCATACTCTGAATTGTATACCTTTGCCTTTGTTGTCATGATTTGAGTCTCCAGGTTGATTCCCCTTCTAAAAATTTTCATTCTTCTGGAATCTTGAGTTAGAGGATAGTCCAGAATCAGCTCTTTTGTTGTACTGCTTCCTCATGAATTTGCCGGAGTTTTTAGCAAACATTGCAAATTGTTGTTCTACTAAATCCCCCATCTTGTCTGGCACAGATGAGACTTCAGCTTTCAGACCAATGCTTTTATCCTTCACAAGTTGATTTTCTTGATTCATATCCATCTCATGTGTCTGAAGAGAGCCCATTAGTTCATCCAACCTCATGGTCTTACATCATTAGCTTCCTTAACAGCAAGGGCTTTCATAGCGAACCGCTTGGTTAGGGATCTCAGCACCTTTCTTACCAGCTTTTCTTCGGACATTGGTTCTCCAAGAGCGAATGCTTCGTGAGAAATATCAAGAACCCGTGTGTTGAAGTCAGCAATGGTCTCATTCTCCTGTATTCTTAAGTTTTTGAATTTTGTTGTGACTGTCTCCATTCGATAGATTTTCACTTTGGTAGTACCTTCATGAGCAGTTTGCAGAATGTCCCAAGCTTCCTTTGCAATCTCACAGGTGGAGATCATCTTGAAGTTCTTTCCATCAACTCCTGAGAAAATGCAATTCATTACTTTGGAGTTTACCGCTTCAGCATTCTTTTGAGCCTCTGTCCACTTGTCCTTAGTCAGTAGGATGACTTCGTCGTCTTTGGTGACGACTGGAGGTGTCCACCCGTTTCCAACAGCTTCCCAAACTGATTCATCCTGAGACTTTAGGAATGCCTTCATTCGAACCCTCCAATAGCCATAATTGTTTCCTTCTAGCAGCGGCGGACGAGTGATGTTCTGCCCTTCTCTTGAATCCATCTCAATCAACCTCTGGATCCTACTCTGTGTGTCGAGTATTTGCTCTGATACCAATTGAAATCTTCCCCTGGTAGATGAGATGTTGTTCTGGTCGGGTACAGAACAATATCTAGAACAACTTATGTGAAATATAAATGCAGTACGGAAAATAAACGACACGCAAAGTTGTTACCCAGTTCGGCGTTAACGAGCCTACGTCTGGGAGGCCGTCTCCTAGCTCGGTGGATAGCAATTCACTATTAGTTGAGTATTGCGAGTACAAGATTTACCGTTTACAGAATCCCTCTTAAACAACCTGAGCCTCGGACACTCTAGCAATTGCAATCTAGGTCTCCCCCTAGATCTTTGCTCCCGCTCCGTATCCACCAATATGATTCTCCATGAGAATCAGCACCTTCTCCCGAATGCGCATATCAGAACAGCAGTGCTTGAGCCTTCAGCTTGTTCCACGATCAATCTGTTGAGCACCAGCACAAATTGATTCCGAGCAATTTTGAGTAACCAGTGAAGATTAACTCTCCGGTCGATTACGTGCGTCGTGAAATAACCAGTTACGATTAGTTCACCGCCGTTTGCCTCCTCCTCCCTTCAGTGAGTATGAGCGTGAATTATATCTCCGTAAGTGCTGGCTAATAGCTGAGTATTAGCCCTCCTTATATAGAGCGGTAGAAACCCTAGGATGACTAGGATTTCCGAACTTAAACCGACTCTAATCTTAGGAAACCTTTGCTAATCTTTTGCGCGTATCTTCGAAGATAATCCTCTGTTTGAAACTTCAATCTTGATTAGGCAATCTTCGAATATCTTATCGAATAAGATATCTTCAAGCGCAAGTAACCGACTTCAAGGATGTCTTCAATTATCCATAAGCACCGACTTACTAAAAATTGATCTCAGAAATATCCTCAGGCGAAGTTGTGCTACGTCGGCTGAGACAAGTTTCCAAATCTGAATTTGGAAACTTCCAACTTCTATCCATTGATGTGCAACCACCTTGCTCTTCCAACGGTCGGCTAGGTTTCCTAATTTGAATTAGGAAACACTTCGTTTGCTTCAACTTGTTCCAGGGACAGTTGTCTCATCTAGTCTAGAATAACAGCTTGAACAACTATTTTAAGTTTTGCCAAACTACATGCTATAAAACTAAAGTCTCTTTGCTGACCCTTCAAGAAAGAAGAAGGTTCTTAAACAATGTTCCAGTTACAATTTGCCGATAAATAGTTGAATGTAATTAATCGTTTTGACTTTTGTTTTTGTTTACAGCTTGCTGTTGAAAATATGGAATATCAATTCATGTTCTGGTGTTGTGGGTGTTTTTAACTGTCAAGGTGCGGATTATATTGGTGCAAGGTTAAAAAGAAGACCTGCATCCATGACATGTCACCAGTCGCGTTCTAATCTGGTGATGTTGATATGATAGCTCAAGTTGCTAGCGAAGGCTGGAGCGGTGAGACAATTGTTTATGTATACAGAATAGAATCGGTACATCCGTACGTACATTGAGTAAGCGTTTGACGCTGTTACTAACACCGTGTTAGTTTATATTTACATATTAGTCTAAAAGTTTTATATTTACATATTAGTAAGTAAGTAAATTGAAAAATAAAAAAGTACATTACTTGATTTGAAATCGAGTGATAGTTCAGGTTATGTTTTTGTAATTTTACCTTATATAAATGCGAATAAGAGAAGTTGCTTAAAAGTTAGGGAAATGGCAAAGAGGGGGTATGAACTAGCACTCATTGATAAATTACGGTCCGAACTATGAAAATTAACAATTAAGGACAATTTCAAAATATTTTAATTATTAATTTCACAATTAAGGGTAAGAATGTTTTTTCAATTCATTTGTTTAGTTAACCTTGTTAATTGACGAAATGATATTCTATCAATCAAGTGTATATGATGATCAAAATATTTTGAAATTATCCTTAATTATTAATTTTTTATAGTTAAAACCGTAATTTGTCAATGCATAATCTGGTGTTTGTCATTTTCCCTATAAGTTAAAGAGTAAGAGAAAGTGATGAGAGAGAGTCTCATCCTCTTCACCTGAGACGCCATCATCAACATCTACTTCATCATCAGCTTTGAATTTCAATCGCCTCTCAGAGAAACATGCAACCTTCACATCTGATTCTACTTGTGTATTTCTTGCTTGTGCTCATCACCGCTTCTTCCGCTCAATTCTTCAAGCCGTTTAATGTCACCTATGACAGCAGAGCTCTGATCGTCGATGGCAAGCGCCGCATGCTCATCTCCGCTGGAATTCACTATCCTCGCGCCACTCCTCAGGTCTCTCTCTCTGCTGTATCTTCAATTTTACGCTTCTGAATTGCTTGATCAAGTTTCATTGACTTCCATTTTTGAGACACTTTATAATAATAATAATAATAATACTTAAAACCTATTTTATCTTCTTCAGGATCCAACTTAAAGATCATTTTCATCAATACCAGTCATGTAACCATATTCATATTGTATGACTAATTCCCATTTCATAGTATATAAAAGTACCATATTTGATCTGTATAGCATATAGTGAACAACTGTATTAGTTACAGGACAACAATGATATATATTTTTGCCTAATGATGAATTTGCATGATGTATGTCAGATGTGGCCTGACTTGATTGCAAAGAGCAAGGAAGGTGGAGCAGATGTGATACAAACATATGTATTCTGGAATGGACATGAGCCAGTCAGAGGACAGGTAGACAAACTGCTATAAATATGAGTCATCAACTATCATAGCTAGGAGTTCTAAATGTTTTGTGCTCTTGTTGTTCACCTAGTATTACTTTGAAGGGAGATTTGATCTTGTCAAATTTGTGAGGACAGTTGGATCTTGGGGACTGTATCAGCATCTCCGCATCGGTCCATATGTATGTGCAGAGTGGAACTTTGGGTACTTAGAACTTCCTTACTCCTTTTTGCAAATATTTTAATATATGAAAATAAAGCATATATATAAATATATTCTTTTTTTGAAATGATAAAATAAGAGTCCCAAAAAGAGTGTTATGGCTTTGAAGGGGCAAATTCACAGAGCATAAGAAATTGTTGTGCTGGAAATAACTTAGTTATCTCATAGACCATAAGAAATTATCCCAGAAAACGTTTCCATTTATCAAGCATGTCATAATTCGACATGCTGCACCTGCAAGTTTAATTCTTTATTTCATTGCAAAAGGAGGGTTAATTGTATCTTGTTATGCGAAATTTCTTCTCTACTTGCTCTTAATATTGCAGTGGATTTCCTGTTTGGCTGCGTGATGTCCCTGGCATTGTCTTTCGAACAGACAATGAACCATTCAAGGTATGCTCATACATCTGTGCGGCAGTATTATTATTTTTGTTATTGTTATTATGAGTTTCTGATGTCATCAAAGTAGTAAGAATGGAACCTCAGTATCTAATATTTCTGGGTTGAGCAGTTTTGCTATGGAATCATTTCCCCTGCTTACAGACTTGAATCCATTTTCCGTGTACAAGAGACAA
Source organism: Rhodiola kirilowii (assembly GCA_033675215.1). NCBI lineage: Eukaryota > Viridiplantae > Streptophyta > Magnoliopsida > Saxifragales > Crassulaceae > Rhodiola > Rhodiola kirilowii. The sequence continues at coordinate 54,986,965 of CM066203.1, read as the reverse complement.
TAAGTGGCAGTTTAATGTATTTCAACATTGTTTAATTTGCATGAATGTTTCACCTAACAACCGTGTAACTGAGTGGTGGTGGTCATTTAGGGCTGTATCATACTCCAAATTCAGCAAGCTTATTTCTTTTCATTCTAAATGTTCATGAAATTTTTGGATTACGTATCAATAATGAAGTTTGAAATCTATTTCTCTGAACGGAAACTTCAGTGTGTCTATTTTAATTGTGACTGTAGGTGGAAATGCAGCGCTTTGTTACTAAGATAGTGGATCTGATGCGACAAGAAAAGCTTTTCTGTTGGCAAGGCGGGCCAATAATAATGTTGCAGGTTTGTTTGTATAATGCTCCTTCTATTTTCAGATGGTACTTAAATAAATTAAGTTGTGATATGAGGGCTTAGACCAGCAACTCATTAACAGATAATGCAAAATATTCCACCCATGTCTTCCTCCAGTACTCAGAAAAAAAAAACTTGTCACCGGCCACCTCTGAATACCCCATTTCAGCGGTTTTACATCCGATTTCTAGTTGTTTTATATAAGTTAATATACTATGTGATTAATACTAACTGGAACACAGCCATTATCAGATAGAGAATGAATATGGAAATATCGAAGCATCATTCGGAAAAGGAGGGAAGAACTATGTCAAGTGGGCTGCTAAAATGGCTCTTGGACTTGGTGCTGGGGTTCCTTGGGTCATGTGCCGGCAAGATGATGCCCCTGATTCTGTTGTAATACATTTCCCTTCTAAATCAATGTTTTCTGCTATTACCTTTTCCAAGTTTTATGTGTCTTGTTTTACTAAAAGCACTACTCTTCAAACTCATGCTCATACATCTGCCTAGAGACACATGTATTTTCTCGTTGATTGAATGCTTAACCTGTTGTTTTACGGAAAAATGTCCACTTTTATATGCAGGTTGGTACTTGCAATGCATATTATTGCGATGGTTTCAAGCCAGCTTCCAATAAACCAAAGTTTTGGACGGAGGACTGGAATGGATGGTATGATTATGCCTCATGATAGTATGCTTCAAAATTGAAATGCATTAGCAACATTGTACACCAAATGCATTAGCCCCAGGATGCATATTAGCACCTGTGTCTACTTACTCTTAAAATTTCCATCATCTTGGATTATGCCTGGACCGCAAGATCTTATAGCTCTTTGTGTAATTGCATAGCTACTTTGAACTCTAGCTTTGTACTTGAGTTCAGGCCTAGAAATTGTGCTGCAAGTACTGGTTTTTCTGAGTTTGTGTAATGTGGTTCTTTCATGCTGCATTTATTTATTCGAGTCAAGTTTTGAAGTATTAAAAATAATCAATTAACATTTCAGTCAGTTCTACTTTCCAGTCATTGTGGGCTGTTTGATTTCTTCAGTTATCGAATATTGGCCTTTGAACAAAAAAAACGATTACCAAGTTGAATTCTTTTCAGGTTTGCTTCTTGGGGCGGAGCACTGCCTCATAGACCCGTTGAAGACAATGCATTTGCAATTGCTCAATTTTTTCAGCGTGGAGGGAGCTTTCATAATTATTATATGGTATGGATGGATGTATTTGCGTTGGTGTTGTAGAAAAAAGGTATTTATAAGAATATTTTACTGAGGTCTTCATATATTTCTCAGAACAAGTTTAGTTGCACCAAGAAAAATGCCATGCAATTTATTTCTTGGATATTCCCAACAAAATGCACTTCTTACACTTTTTTATCATTCGATTAAAAAAAAGGAGATAGAGTACACTGCTAACCTTTTTCAATACCAACTACGCAGCGCGTAAAACAACAAAGTCCAAGCAATGTTTGACAATCTAATAAAAAAGAGCTCTTATGCTTACAAAACAGGAAACTAAACTATAGCTAAATACTATGCAAAAGAACCTACCGTTTACATGCCTTTCATTTTCCTCATCCAGTCAAGATCCAGTTTCCCCTTTTTCACTTTTGACAGCGACCAACTTCATTGTCATTCTCCAGGTTATCTCCTATGCATATTTCCCCCACCCAATAGTCTTCTCCTTGAATATATTATTGTTTTTACTCTGTCATACACAGTATATCATGTCTAGATGGTATTTTGATATTACAACATTTTTCCCAATATTTTACCCTACCACCAAACAATGGAAACTCAGTTTCTATGCTACAAAATTTCTTGCCTCTTATTGTCCTTCGGCTAAATAGGTCCTTGAGGGAGAAGACATTAAGGAAACTTATATAAATTTTAAAAATAATTCTGAACTCAAAGTTAAAGTCAAACATGTCTATGTTATTAAGCTGTTTAATCAGGTGATTGTTTAATTTTATTTTTCTTTCTACACAATAGGCTACAAAGATTGGTGTTTTGCAGTATATGCATGAATCCATTACCAGTACTGCATTACATTTTCATGTTTCTAAACGATATGCTATTTATTTATTCATGATGGTCTGTAACTTTTTTGTGGTGCAGTATTTTGGTGGAACAAATTTTGGTCGTACCTCTGGTGGCCCTTTTTACATCACTAGCTATGACTATGATGCTCCAATTGATGAGTACGGTATGTAAAATTATTATCAAATTCCAACAATAGAAATTGCTCTTTTGTTAGAGCTAACTAACATGTTTGCCATTGCATACTGTTTTCTGTAAGGAGAACAAATCAAATAATTAACAATACAGAACCTGCATATGACTGAAAAGCAATTCTTTTTTCCTGCTTGTGTGAAAATCATTGATAGTTGATTAACTGTCTCACAGGCCTCCTTAACCAGCCTAAGTGGGGACATTTAAAAGAATTGCATGCAGCAATAAAGCTCTGTGAACCAGCACTAGTTTCTGTGGATTCAGCACTGTATTTTAAGCTCGGTCGAAATCAAGAGGTCCGTCTCTTCCTTCTCAATTGAACAATATCTTTATATAGCTTTAGAACATCCTCACTTAATCATTTTCAGTAGAACGAGAAGGGGATAGGATTTCGTAATTTGGAATACTATCCAGATTCTTGTTACATATATCAATCTTTTGTCTGCTCATATTGATCGTGACAAGTAACTTATATATGTTGTTGGTAATGACAGAGTTCTCATTCTGACTTTTCATTTCTTATTATGTGATTCCGTATTTAATATGAGGCGTACAGGGTTACCTTCTATTCTTATCACATGAAGTAAACCAGCATGACCCTTAACATGTCTGACATATAACTTTGTTTCAGCCATTTTATTATAGTCTTAATTTTAATATTATGATTTCTGACTTTACACTGCAGGCACATGTATATGGTGACACTTCAATTCGAAACTTTACTAGTTTTGGAAGTGGGAGCAAGTGCGCTGCATTTCTTGCAAATATTGACGAACGTAAAGAAGCTCGTGTCACTTTCCTTGGCCAAGTATACGATCTACCACCATGGTCAGTGACCATTCTAGCAGATTGCAGGCAAGCAGTGTTCAATACAGCCAAGGTTTTGATCTAACTTAGAACTATTTTATTGTAAAGTCCTTAAGGTACTTAGGTACATCCAACTCTCTTACTTCCATTTACAATAAGATTGACTCATAAGTTAGTCTGTAAGTTATACTTCCCAAAGGTAGGGAGCTAGGAACGATTATCTCTGATATTTCATACTTCTGAATTTTTTAAATCCATGTGAAATTTACCTTGTGGGGTAGGTTGGGACTCAGACTTCCATCAAAACTGTGGAGTCCAAGCTACCTCTTATGTTAAGTGCATCACCTAAAAAATCCATTATCCCAATAAAAGCTCCAGTTTTTGAATCTTGGACAACATGGAAAGAACCTATTGAAATATGGAGTGAGAGCAGTTTAACTGTGAAAGGCATACTGGAGCATCTAAATGTGACAAAGGATCATTCTGATTACCTATGGCATTTCACCAGGTGACTTGGTGCATTTATCGTGTTTTATTTTTCTTCAGGCCAAATGGTCTGTTTTTGCTTTACTGAACTGATTGATTGCAGAATAAATGTTTCCGCGGATGATATAGCATTTTGGAAGAGTAACAAAGTTGGCCCAACCATTGTGATTGATAGTATGCGTGACGTACTCAGGATTTTCATTAATGGGACACTTGCAGGTATAGTCTATTTTCCATGAACCCTCAGTTTAATCTGTCTCTATTTACTGAGATACACTATTTTGTAACTAAAGGTAGCATTGTTGGCCATTGGGTAAAGGTGGTGCAACCAGTTCAATTCAAGGAAGGGTACAATGAACTAGTTATATTAACTCAAACAGTTGGTTTACAGGTGAATACATCAAATTTTTGTCCCTTATGTACATTTTTTTAGAATTTATTTTAATAGTATAGATAGGACTACCAAGAGTACAAGTGTTGCTCATTTTTTATTATCATGCAAGTAGAGGAAAAGCCTCTTCCCAACTAAATTGTTAGGGTGGATGTTTAGATCTCCAAATTCCTCAGTTGGGGAGTTTTAAAGCAGGATTTGCTGGATTATCACTACCTCACAGCCTTCCTAGTTTCAGAGAATCTTTGGTTTCTGTTTTTTGAGCAATGACAACACTGGTTTATGGCAGAAGATATCGTTTTTTTGTGTGTGCATGCCGTACCGAAGATACCTGGTTGTGTTGCCTAATATTATTAAGCCTCTTTTTCTATTTTTTTGAAGTGTTAGTTGTATTTCCTTGTATATGCCTGTAGTGAGTTACTTGACAGATTGGTCATACTGGATGAAATTAGAGCTTCGGTCCCCTAAAATGTTAATTTGTCTCTCAGAACTATGGTGCTTATCTGGAGAAAGATGGAGCTGGGTTCAAAGGCGGGATGAAGATTACTGGCCTAAAAAACGGGGACGTTCATTTTTCTGATTTATTATGGACATACCAGGTACATATTGAGGCTAGTATCTCACATTTGACATGTAAGATGCAAACTGTATTGAGATGTGCATGCATCAAATCAGAAACACCCATCTTTAGAATTTTTGACCTTCATAACATGTACCATCAATGGCCCTGCTCACTTACTACTCTTTTGTTCCATTTTCAGCATATTTGTCCAGTTTTTACAAACTTCTAACTTCCTACTCTTTTGTTCCCTTGTGATTTTTGCCACTGTAAACATATCAAATAGTTGGGTTAGTATATAACTTGTATGAGCTTGCATAGGTTGGACTCAAGGGAGAAAACTTGAACATATACACTACAAATGAAAATGATAAAGTAAGATGGACCGATCTGGATCCTGCCGCAAATGGGACTGGTTTCACTTGGTACAAGGTAAACAGTAAGCTCCCATCTCTGTCATACTGACAAAGTGGTGTGTCTTAGATATATGTATTGTTTTATGCTGTACTGTAGTCTGTAAGGTCGCCTGCGATACAAGGAAATGTTTACATAACCAGACTAATCAATTTTGTTAGCCAGTTAATGTTATATGTGGTAGTCACTCTTATTTGATATTCAAAAGTTGTGGCAATGAATTTCTCTAAGCCTGTATTCTGTGAATAGTTAATGAGAGCTAAACTGAGAAAACTATATTATCTCTTGACGGAATAAATCTCTACTATTTGGACAGACTTACTTTGATAGCCCGGCTGGGTCAGAGCCTGTTGCCCTTGATCTAGGAAGCATGGGAAAAGGGCAGGCCTGGGTCAATGGCCATCATATAGGACGATATTGGACTCTAGTTAGCCCCAAGCATGGATGTCAAGAAACTTGTGACTACCGTGGAGCTTACAACTCAAACAAATGTACAACGAACTGTGGGAAGCCTACCCAGATATGGTTAGCTTCTGAACTTGCATGAATAGGCGCATAATTGTTTGGTATATTAATCTAAAAACAGGCACTTGCTACCAAAGGTTACTTGACATTGGCTGTATTTTTACTTTTTAAAATATTAATTCGTAAATCTCCCAAGTTCTACTTATTAGGTATCATGTTCCGAGGGCATGGTTGACAGCATCAAACAACCTACTGGTCATCTTTGAAGAAGTGGGAGGTAACCCGTTTGCGATAGCAGTCAAGTCACGCTACACAAGTACCATCTGTTCTCAGGTTTCAGAGTTGCACTACCCTCCAGCTGAAAGGTGGTCAGATCCAAACTTGAGTTCTGAAAAGGATATCAAACCAGAATTGAATCTAAGGTGCGAGGATGGATATGTCATTTCATCAGTTGAGTTCGCTAGCTACGGAACTCCTCGAGGTAAATGCCAGAAGTTCTCAAAGGGAAAATGCCACGCACCTGATTCGTTATCTCTGGTTCTGAAGGTATTGTTCGAGTCCTACTATATGTATCTTAAAAGAATTGTAGAGCAGAAAATGGCTAAATGCTTTAATCTGTATATGCTGCTGTAATGCCCAGTCGCGTTCTGAATAAATGTGTCTGGACTCTTGATTTATTATGGTGCCTGTTCGTCCTAAATTAATGACAATTTACTTCAGGCGTGCCAAGGAAAGACGAGGTGTTCCATTGGAGTTTCAAATACTGACTTTGGTGGAGATCCATGTAAAGGAGTTGTCAAGACTTTGGCTGTAGAGGCAATGTGTACACCAATCAATGCCGACGTGTCAGACGCCACTATAGAAGGAAAAAGCAGTTCGTGAAGTAACCTCAGACTGTAACAGCACTGTCATCTTTCTTGAGCTCAAAACCTTCAATGATTCTATGTAATTATGTATATGATTAAACCAACCGCAGCAACAACACATTTACATGCTCTTGTAACAAAAAACTATTCTGGATATAAGTATGTAATAAATCCAAGTATCCATTGGGCATGACCATGATGATGATATGGTTATATTGTTTATCAAAAAAAAAGCTCAAAGACTCAACTCTGAGTTAGGGCTGCAAGCGGGTCAATACTGAGAGTTATTCGTGAACGAGATAAATCAAAGGGTTGTTCAAGTATATCAGTACTTGCTCGTTTAAGTTCCCAATCAGCTTGCTTATGCACTTGTTTATGCGTTTGACCAAAATTTATTTATAATATATTCTCTAACACCCCTCAAACTCACGGTGGATCAACAAGACTAAGTTTGGAGAGAAAGAAGATGTGATGTGCTCTAGTCTGTGCCTTTGTGAAGAAATCTGGAAGCTGGATCTTCGAAGGGACATACTGAAGAATAATAATCTGATCCTGTACCTGTGATCTCATGTACGAAGCATCCACACCAATATGCTTGGTGAGCTCATGCTTCACCGGATCGCGAGCAATACTAATAGCACCTGTACTGTCAGAGAAGAGAGGAGTCGGTCTAGAAGCAGTAACCCCAAAATCCTCAAGTAACCTCTGTCGTCAATAACGCCATTTCTCGTAACTCCGCCTCAGCACTCGAGCAAGACACTGCTGTCTGCTTCTTTATCTTCCAGGCAATGAGAGAACCACCAAGAAATACACAATAGGCAGAAAGAGATCTACGATCAGAGTGATCACTAGCCCATGTCACATCAGAGTTTGCTCGGAGTTGGAAAGAACAAGAGCGAGGGAAGAAAAGATGGCGAGAGATGGATCCACGAAGATATCGTAGGACACGAAGGAGATGACTACAATGGAGATGAGTGGGAGCAGATACGAACTGACTCAAGATATGGACAGGGTATGAAATATCCGGACGAGTGACTCCTAAATACACCAGACTACCAACAAGATGTCGATAACAAGTAGGATCCTCAAGAGGCTCACCATCGGTGGGACGAAGGTGAACATTAAGTTTCATGGGAGTATCAATAGTGCGCTGATCACTGAGAGAAGCTCGATCGAGAAGATCTTGAATATACTTCTCTTGCGATAGGAAGAATCCCTCGGGAGTAAAGGAGAATTCAATACCAAGAAAGTGTCGAATAGGACCGAGATCCTTCATAAGGAACTGAGTATTAAGGCGCTCCTTGACAAAGGCAATATGCTGATGGTCATCACCAGTAATAAGCATATCGTCAACATAAAGGAGGAGGAGTGTCCGTCCACGAGTGGATTTATGGATAAACAAGGCTGGGTCATGGTCGCTAGCGGTGAAGCCAGCAGCGGTAACAACAGAGGAAAAATGCTCAAACCAAGCCCGAGGGGCTTGCTTAAGACCATAGAAGGAGCGACGAAGGCGAAGGACCATGCCGTCGGGGATAGAATATCATGGTGGTGGTCTCATGTAAACCTCTTCTCTCAACTCACCGTTAGGAAAAGCATTCTTTACATCAAGTTGAGAGATGGACCTCTCACGGACAGAGGCAACAACAAGAAGGGTGCGAATGGTGGTCATATGGGCAACAGGCGCAAACGTCTCATCATAGTCACACCCATACTCTTGTTGAAAACCACGAGCCACTAAACGAGCTTTATAGCATTCAAGGGAACCATCAGAGCAGGTCTTCACTGTATATATCCACTTACAAGTGATAGGACGAACATTAGATGGAAGGGGAACCACCTCCCAAGTACCAGTCCACTCAAAGGCAGCAAGTTCTTCGGCCATCGCGTGTTGCCACTCCTGGTGAAGGATAGCATCACGATATGAGGTCGGCTCCGCAAGAGTAGCGGCAGCGACATCATAACGTGTCAGAGGGTGAATGGACTGGCGATCTCAAAGAGCATACCGAGATGGATGCACCGGAGGAGATGGTATAATGGAAGAGGACGGTGCATCATAAGGTGATGACACAATGGGTGAAGATGACACATCAGAAGAAGGTGACACATCAAGGGAAGGTGGTACGGCAGAAGAAGATGGTGCAATAGGCGACGAAGGCACAATGGGTGAAGATGGAGTCTCAGAAACTTCAGCTCTCGATCGATGAGTGTAGTCCTGAGGAGAATGGGATATAGTGTGAGAGGAAACGAAAGATGGTGAATCGGGAAAGATCAAAAAGGAGAGGGGCTCGACTAAGGAAGCTGATGAGGAATCAGAGGAATCACGAGGATAGAAGGGACGAGACTCATCAAAAGTCACATCTCTAGAAATACGAATTCGTCGTGCAACAGGATCCCGACAACGATATCCTTTATGGTCATTACTATAACCAAGGAAAACACACTCAATGGACTGAGCAGTCAATTTGGTGCGTTCACGAGGTGACAGTAAGACATAATACAAACAACCAAATAAACGAAGATGATAATATTCAGGGAGTCGACCAAAAAATGGTTCACTGGAATGTCCCCCTGAATGACGGAAGACGGCTGAATATTTATCAAGTAAGTGGCTGTCGAGACAACTTCTGCCCAAAAATGAACGGGAACACTAGAGGCAAGTAAACGAGCACGAGATGTCTCCAAGAGGTGACGATGCTTGCGCTCAGCAACGCCATTTTGTGCATGAGCGCCTATGTAGGAAAATTGAGAGAGAGTCCCTTGCGAAGCTAGAAACTGGCGAAGGTGACGAGATAAATATTCTCCAGCTGAGTCAGCACGAAGAACGCGAATGGGAGAGTCAAACTGAGTACGGATCATGGTTACAAATTTTTTATAAATAGATAAAACCTCACTCTGAGAGGACATAAAATATATCCACGTGTGACAAGAGAAATCATCTATAAATAAAATATAATAGCGATGACCCCCTTTTGAAATAAAAGGAGCCGGACCCCAAACATCAGAATGAACAAGATCAAATGGACTCTGAGAAACTGACTCACTAGTAGAATAAGGAAGAGTAATTTGTTTTCTAAGTTTGCAACCCTGACAATCTAAAGAAGTATCACCAGAGACAGATCCTAACAGATCACGACGAACCAAAGAGGACAAACGAGAGCCGCAGATGTGACCCAAGCGGTGATGCCACTGAGCGAAAGAGGCAGCCGAAGAGGCAATGGAGGCGGAAGCGAAAGAGTTGGCAGAGGCAACGGAAGGAAGATGAAGCCAGTCAAGCTCCCAAAGACGTTGTGAATCACGGTGCCGAGGGCCAGTACCAACCAGATTCCCCGTGCGACGATCCTGAACGCAGCAAGAATCAGTGTCAAGAATTATACGACAACCATGGTTAGTGAGTTGACCACCAGAATTGAGCTGCATGGCCAATTGGGGAACGAAAGAAATAGAAGGGACACTAAAAGAAGAAGATGAGAGAGTGCCTCTTCCAACGACAGACAATGAAGTGCCATCAGCATTCTGAACTGATAAAGGAGCAATTAAAGGGCTGACAGACTGAAGACAAGTGGAATCAGAAGTCATATGAAATGAAGCACCAGAGTCAAGGATCCAGGGAGATATACCTGATTGTTTATGTGGTGATCTCTCCAGGCCTGAAGATACAGCAGTAAAACTAGCAGCTCCTGGCGGTGCAGAGACTGACATACGACGCAATAGCGTGAGAATCTCTTGAGTATCAGAAGTACCAGATCCAACAGTAGTGGAGGATGTTGAGGAACCACTTCCCAAACTCTTTGGAGGGCGGCCACTTCGACATGCAACAATATCTATTTTCTTCTTGTTGTAGTAGTAGGTGGAATGTCCCGCCTTGTTACAATAGGTGCAATGAGGCCGCTCACCCCCAGAAGGGGTTTTTGAAGTAGTGACAGCTGATGAGGCAGGACCAGGCAATGTGGAAGATGATGTACGAACAACCAAAATAGAAGGAGTAGGAAGTAAACCCGCATTACGAAGTCGAATTTCTTTAGTCCGGACAGCTGAAAGGACATCTAATATGGTCACTAGGATGGCGAACCAAAAGTTGAGCCCGAATATGCTCAAACTCAACTCAAAGACGTGTCAAAAAATCATGAATGTGACGAAACTAGCGGTGAGACTTGATATTCTGACAATTCGGACAGGTAGGACAAAGTGTCGGTTCCAAAGAATCAAGCTGGCGCCATATCGCAGACATCTGGTCTTAGAACTCATCTATGGTGGCATCTCCCTGTTGGAGCGACTGCTCCCGATGAACAACACTTAAAAATAGGGAATCACCACTGGGCGGATAACGTTCATGAAGATGGGCCCATATCAATCGATCAGATTCCAAACAAATGATATCTGAAGAAAGTGATACCTCCATACTAGCCACAATAATAGACGAGGCGCGAGCATCTTCATCCATCCATGCTCGGAAGGTAGTGTACTGGGTTTTGAAAGATTACATGGCATCGTCAAATTCTGCTGAAGCTTTCTGCTTATCCTCGTCATATGCATCTGCAGGTAGAATAGACATAGTAGGCGGGGTGGGACGTGAGGGACACAGGAGCTCTCCAGTAAGGAAATCCGATAGGCGTTGACCACGCATGTGGAGACGCATGTGATGTATCCATTCTGCAAAATTAGTGCTATTAAAGATGACCGGACAGCGAGGAATAGAAATAGTACCTGTGGAAACAAAAGAAGACATAATGGGTTAGGTTTTTTGGAACAGTTGACCGGTCAAAGGTTGACCGCAGACGGGTCAAACATTGACTGTGCTGAGCTGTCGCTGACTGTTGGATGACTGGTCAAGGGTGCTGACGTGGCACTGCTGTGGTGATGACTGTGTGCTGATTGGAAAGATCTGTTGAACGGTTTTGACTTTTTTTGCAGAAAAATAAAATAGTAATATAACAAAACCAACAAAAAAACCCTAACAAGCAGCAGTAGCACACGGACTCACGGAGTCTCCAACTCCAAATCTCGACGTCACCAAACAGAGGGATGGCTGCACTCGGAGATGGGCGAATCTCGACAGCAACACCGATCAGATGGATGGATGGATGGCTGCGCCACCGATTTTGAGAAGAGACGAAACACAATTTTAATAGCGACACCGACCAGATGGATGGCTGCACTCGGAGATGGGTGGATCTTGATGGAACTGACTAGCGACAGTAAGTAGATCTGAAACACAGTGACGGTCACGGACTGATAGAGCGAAATGGAGCGCGGTGACGAATGGATCGACGGTAGGCAGTTCTGATTCGACGAGGGCGGTGTTGGACTGCAGCAGTATGAACTGCGGCGGTGCGGCAACGACAAATACTCTGATCGGCGACAGGCAGAACCGTAATGGATAGATCGGCGGCGACGGTCAAATTGACGGTGGCAACAGACTACTATTTTGAGAGGAAAAAAAAGAAAATCAAAATAAGTTTCAAACCAAAGCGTCTGATACCATGTTATGAATATGAATTGTATATTGATATGTGACGAATACGTTAATATATACAGTACATGATATATGTATATGGTAAGCACAATAATGAGAGAATATACAGGATATATGTTATGAATATCTGGTTAGAATAATATATTCTCTAACAAAAAGTTTATATAAATTATAGTTTATTAAACAATCTCAAAATTTATTTTCCTTTCCAAATTTAATAATATAAAAATCCTTATTCGGGATACAAGAGTAAAGAGGAAAACGACACCAGAAATATCATACACAAAACATTAATAGTAAAAAAACTACAAGCTCTCCACTGTAAGAACATCAAAACGACTAGCAGGAAAACAAAGGGCAAAACGATAGATTCTCCATTGAAACAAAACTTCATGTGCCTAGTCTCAAATCACCAACCGTAAAACATTAAATTCTGTATGTCTTGTTCCACATTGGTTGGGAGCAGGCCCGACTGAACAGTAAGGCTAATGAAGCCAATATTTCAAGCATCATTTTGTTGAAAAAAATTCTTTAAGGATTTTAAAAGGAAAAATGCCACATTTTGTCAAGAAAAGGCCCAATTTATCAAGAAAAGAATGACTCCAATGGACCAAAGTAAAGACTCACTCCAAAAATAAGGCCCCGTTTATTTGAAAATTATGTGAAAAGGCCCAGAATTTTTTTTCGCTTCACACCTTCGATGTCTTTGAGACGACCCTGCTTGGGAGTATGGTGTGCGCAAGCTTGATTAGGTAGCATGTAATCTATTTGCTAGTTGATGTAGTTTTCGGTCAGTTAGGCTATAGAAGGTTTTTTGTCCTTTAAGTTATAGGTCTTTTAGTCCTAAGATCACCAAAAGGGAAAAACTACATTAAAAGCATGAAGCTGCATTGTTTATGCATTGTGCGAGATTCATTTGGTTTGGGTGTTTATTGGAACGTGGACGTTTGGATGAAAGGCGGGTTCAACTTTGGTCGACCGACGTCGTATGGAAGCAGGGACAGAACCACCATTAACTGATTAACCGGGGTGATCCAATTTTTTTCCAATTTTTTTGTATTATATAATTAAATTATAATTTAACTAATAAAATTAATTTAGTTTAATATTTATGAATAAAAATTATTTTAAAGAAAATTAGTTTGGTAAAAAAGTGCGATTTGGATCCATACGCGGCGGTTTTGGGAATGATGATTTATGTGGTTTTGGCCTTCATCGGTGTTGGGATCGAAGGAGGAAATACTCGATAATTAGATTATTTTACTAGAATGAAATTTTGCCCTTATAAAGAGCTTACAAAGAGTAAGCGACCTTCACTACTTTAGTAACCACTAACCCATTATTATTCTACTAATTGACTCGTTAAAAGCCTAATAAATCATATCTTTAACAATCGATGCAAATTGCATGTATTAGAATTGTTAGTTTGTGATGAGAGTCAATTATATTAAATAATTAAATGGAAGAGTGCGCCTCGTTTTTGCGTGCGCTCAGAATGTGAGCATTTTGTGTATGACAAGTTGAGGGCTAAAAGGACTGAATTTGGGGCTTTGGTTTTATGCAATCAGAAATCGAGCGAGAGTGAGGCTAAGCGATTGGCAAGGAATCTTGGAGCTAGGTCGTCGTCGGAGCGTCATATGTTGTGCGTCACGATTTATAGACTTAACGAATCGATGATTTGAATAAGTGGATGAAGTTGGCTTGCGCTGCGTAGAAGTTTGAAGTGGCTCGGAGGATAAATTGCGGAGAAACTGAGTAAGAAATCGACGTGGACTCGTCAATTGACATCTAGGGGCTTCCAAGGGGGCTTAAAACCGGCATGATATATTTCGCCAATAACAAAAGCATTGAGTTCACTTCGATATGTTTGGTTCGTATACGGTAAACAATGTACTTGCACAAACTAGCATCGCTATTAAAGTTCACACAAAAATAACTAAACAAGTGCCTTATAGCCAATAATAGTTTATCATACTGATTTTCTACCAGCCTATGTTGGAAAACACCCAAGAATCTAGCATACAAGCCTATGTTGGATGAGCAACGTTTTTCCACGCTTATTTATTAGGCTTCAGAGGAGATACATATACATCAAACTTGTTATAAAATGACTTCAAAACCCTGAACAAAGGTGATGTAAAGTAACTTCGAAATTTTAACAAAACACTCAGTGTTCTGAAAATTGGACTGGACCGGTTCGGTTCTGTAATCGGACCGGAATGCAATCGAACCGGTCAAGACCCGGTTGGTTGACCCGGTTTTTCATTAAAATCGTGATTTGATCGGTTTGATTTGGTCTGCAAAATTTTTTATTTAATTTTGACTTGGACAAGACTCGAACCCAAGCCCCTCTTAATAGTTATCCTTCTTGTTAAACAGCTGGACTCACTGCCACAATCAAGGCCAAATCAAGAGACAGACTGATATCAAATATCCCCATTTATCCCAAAATCACAATTAGCAATGTTTAGGCACAAATTAGGGATCTGCAGTATCACTGTTACTGTATATATATAGCTTGTACCCATGTATAATCATTCATCAGAAAATCAATTTCTTCATGGTATCAGACGCCTCCTTTCCTACCTGTTGGGTTTTCTAATTCTCATCCCCTGTCACTTTCACCTATCTCCACCTTTTTCCTCCTTTTTTTGTTTCTCTTTCCTTCCGCTTCTCCTACTCATGGCATCACCTAATCCCACTGTTACACCCACCCAAAACACTGCCCAGTTCACCAAACTCACTGAATCCAATTATCTCACATGGCTTAGACAAATCAAACCTTACCTTCATGGACAAAAACTGTGGGGATATGTTTCCGGCACCACCGAAGAACCCAAATCTACCATCACAGTTGCTGCCACAGAAGGTTCTCCAGCCCAAGAAATTCCAAATCCAGCTCATGAGGAATGGTTCACAATTGATCAACAAATTGTCAGCCTCATCACCACCTCTCTTACTGATAGTGTCTCTCAACTCACAATCGGTTTTGACACATCGAAAGACATTTGGGATTGCCTCTCCCGTCACTTTTCTCAACAATCCACTGCAAGCGCTGCAAGCTTGAAACTTCAATTATTAGAATTGAAAAAGGGGTCCAAGCCTGTTGATGAATACATCCGCCATGCGAAGTCCATCGCTGATGCTCTTTCTTCCATCGGCAAACCAGTTCCAGAGGAGGACTTAGTGTTGGCCACACTCCACGGCCTCGGATCTGATTATTTGATGCTTCGCACAGCTTTGACACAGGGCTCTTCTCTTCCAAACTTTTCCGACCTTCGAGCCCGCATATTAGCCTTTGATGCGCAAAGATCCGACTCAATCTCATCATCACCTCCAACTACTGCTCTTTTTACTCAAGGCCGTGACCAGCGAGACACTGACCGTCGTGACACCAACAGAAGAGATCAGCGAGGGCGAGGCCGTGGTCGCTTTGGTGGTCGTGGAGGTACTCGTAACACCAATCGCTCAAATTATGGTGGCTCACAACCATCACAATATCAGTCTCATTGTTCCACTTGGGCTGGTCGTGCTCCATGGTTCAACAATTCTGCATCTCAAGGCTTGCTTGGCCCACATCCAAAATGGTGTAGCAACTGCCACACTAATCAACATGATTTGGCAAATTGCTCTCATCGTTACTCAGGACCTATCTCGGCACCTCCCTTTGCTGGTGCTCACATGACCATGGATCCTAATTGGTATCCGGATACAGGAGCAACGCACCATATGACATCTTCATCCATTCCAAATTCTCAACCATACCAAGGTCCGCATAATGTCTTCATGGGAAATGGTGATTCTTTACCCATTTCCCACACCGGTAACCTTCCTATTTCTTTGGGTCGCTCTAACTTTAATCTTTACAATGTTTTTTCTGTGCCATCTCTTCGCAAAAATTTACTTTCTGTAGCTCGTTTCACCAAAGACAATCTCGTCTTCTTCCTTTTTGCTCCTACATTCTATCAAATATATTGCTTACTCACTGGTCGACTATTGTTCCAGGGCCCATGTAAGGATGGTTTGTATCCCCTATCCTTCCACTCCAACTCCGTCGTTCCACAAGCACTCATCACTGTTCACTCCTCCATCTGGCACAACCGCTTGGGTCATCCGTCCACTTCCGTACTGTCTCGCCTTGGATCTTGTCTTGGTTCCAAGGTTACATTTAACTCATTTTGCAAAACATGTGCTCTCAGCAAATCTCATAAACTCCCTTTCATTTCAACCAATAAGTTCTCCTCTTCATTATTTGAGATAATTCATAGTGATGTGTGGATGTCCCCAGTCACTTCTGTTAGTGGTTTTCGTTATTATGTGTTATTCACAGATGAGTGTTCTCGCTACACCTGGCTTTATCCTATGAGAAGGAAAAATGAAGTTCTCTCTCACTTCAAAACTCTTGTGGCCATGATCAAAAATATTTTCAATGGGTCAGTGAAATACCTCCAAAGTGATAATGGCACTGAATATGTCAATCACAATTTTTCTGACTATTGTGCCTCACTTGGTATCTTACAACGATTCTCTTGTCCTTACACTCCTCAACAAAATGGACTTGCGGAGCGCAAACACCGTCATATTGCCTCCATGACCCGCACTCTCCTTCTCACCTCCAATGTTCCTACAAATCTTTGGGCAGAAGCTGTCTCTACTTCCGTCTACCTCATCAACATCCTTCCTACTCCCACTCTCTCTTGGGAAACACCACACAAAATCTTGTACGGTCATTCACCTTCGTACTCCTCACTTTGTGTCTTTGGTTGTGCCTGCTTCCCTCATATTGAGTCCACGCCTTCTAATAAATTATCTACTCAAAGTGTCGAGTGTGTTTTCATCGGCTATTCTCCAAACCATAAGGGTTATCGATGCTTCAATCCAAAATCTGGCAAAGTCATCATTTCCCGTCATGTTTTATTTGATGAAGCTACCTTCCCTTATAAACATCTGCAGGTCTCGTCTGAATCATCATATGTGGAGTTTGAACTTCGGCTCATGTCAAATACCACTCCACCAGCTGAATCACATGCTACTCATTCAAGCCCATCTCAAATGGGCCCAAGCCCTAGTGATAATAATGTTACAGAAGCAGCTCATAGTGTTATTGCAGCAGCAGCCGCCCCTGATGTTATGATTTCTTCTACACCACCACTTGATCAACAGGTTGCTGTGACTACAATCACAAACTCAGCCGCTGTTGGAACTACGCAACCTCCTCCAGTCATACAATATCAACGTCGTGCTCATGCGTCTATTCCAAGTATTGAAGGTTGCTCTACTGTCGCTACAACATCCACTCTCAATCAAAATTCAGATCCATCTCCGACACCAAATCAAGCCTCTGCCACCACATCTGAACCAACAGCAACCCACGAAGCTCGGGTTCGCACTAGACTTCAAGATGGCATCATTCAACGACGTATTCGTACAGATGGAACTGTCCTATATCCTATTCCAAAGGCACTGCTATCTGTTGTTAATTCTCTTGAACCAACCTGCTACAGTCAAGCCTCCAAGGATCCTCTTTGGCGCTCTGCAATGGCTGAAGAAATCAATGCTTTATTGAAAAATCAGACATGGAGTCTCGTTCCACCTTCTCCTGTGCAGCATGTTGTAGGCTGCAAATGGATCTTTCGAATCAAAAGAAAGTCGGACGGTTCAGTGGAACGCTACAAAGCACGGCTTGTTGCGAAGGGATTCCACCAGCAATACGGTATTGAATATGGTGAAACATACAGTCCAGTTGTAAAGCCGGCCACTATTCGTACTGTCTTATGTCTTGCAGTATCTAGAAATTGGCCTCTTCGTCAACTAGATGTGAAGAATGCATTCTTGCACGGATTTTTACAGGAAGATGTTTACATGAGCCAACCCCCTGGCTTTATTGATCCCTCTCGACCAACACATGTCTGTAAGTTACTTAAATCCATCTACGGCCTCAAACAAGCACCAAGGATATGGTTTGAACGCATGAGTCACTTCCTTTTAGCAGTTGGCTTCCGTCTCAGTAAGGCAGATTCATCCTTATTCATTTATCGGCATGGTGGTCACACTATATTCTTCTTATTATATGTGGATGACATAGTAGTCACTGCTGATAGTGAGGATCTTCTACTACGATTCATCAACATGTTGAGTAATGGCTTCGACATTAAAGATTTGGGACCTCTCCATTACTTTCTTGGTCTTCAGGTAATATCACAGGCTGATGGACTTCATATCAATCAATTAAAATACGCTCATGACATTCTAGCCAAGTATGATCTCTTACAAAGCCAGCCGGTTAGCACTCCAATGACAACAAAGTCTCCTCTCAACTCCACAGATGGCACACTCCTAGACAATCCAACAATTTTTCGTGAAATGATTGGATCTTTACAGTATTTAACCATCACTCGACCCGACATTGCCTACTCAGTTAACTTCATTTCTCAGTTCATGAGTCAACCTCGCACTCCTCACCTTGTTGCTGCCAAACGGATCCTCCGCTATGTCAAGGGCACTATTGACTATGGCTTATACTTCACACCTCAACGACATCCTGTCACTATAGCTGCCTACTCGGATGCCGATTGGGCTGGTTGTTTAGAATCTCGCCGTTCTCAGTCTGGATATCTTATTTACATTGGCACTAATTTAGTGTCTTGGTGCTCTAAGAAGCAACCCACCATTGCTCGATCCAGTGCAGAATCTGAATACAGGGCCCTTGCTCATGCTAGTGCGGAAACAACATGGCTCGCTTCCCTCTTATACGAACTTGGTGCCAACATCCAATACCCCATTCTACTATATTGTGATAACTTGAGTGCCACTTATATGGCATCCAATCCAGTTTTCCATGCTCGTACAAAGCATATCGAGTTGGATTATCATTTTGTGAGAGAAAAAGTAGCTGTTGGAAGTCATTTAGTTCGGTTCATTCCTTCAACAGATCAACCTGCCGATTTATTAACCAAGGCATTACATCGTCATCGACACAAAACTCTATGTTCCAAACTAGCACGTCCAAGACTCTCTAGTTTGACGGGGGGTGTTAAACAGCTGGACTCACTGCCACAATCAAGGCCAAATCAAGAGACAGACTGATATCAAATATCCCCATTTATCCCAAAATCACAATTAGCAATGTTTAGGCACAAATTAGGGATCTGCAGTATCACTGTTACTGTATATATATAGCTTGTACCCATGTATAATCATTCATCAGAAAATCAATTTCTTCACTTCTCCTTCCACCAAGCTAAACATGATTCTTGTTTTATTATTCGTTTCAATAATGTATATTCATTTATCAAATCTATAAAATTTATTACTTATTATCAATTTAGCTAGAAATTCAATTAGTCTTAGAAATCGATTATTGTTGTGACTTACAAATTAAGACTAAAATTGTTATTGTTGTATTATTGATTTGCAGTTTATTAAATTCTAAATTTGTATGGTATGTTATTGTCATCCGATCATAAACATGTAATATTTATTCAAGTCATAAATATGTTAAATTATAATATATTATATAAGTTTTTTATTTTTATTTTTTAATTTGTGCGGGTCAAACCGGCTCGACCTGATTGAACCACTGACCCATTGACCCAGTGACTTGACCGGTTCGATCCCCGGTTCGGTTTTAATAACACTAAAAACACTAATACAATATTGTTTGTTAGAGGGATAAGGTAGAGCCTTTTAGGATGAGTAAGAATGGAAGCTTAAGTTATTCATCTTTCTCATTGCATTTGCACCCCTTTTATAGCAAAAGGGGAGGAGGCAAGATCCATAAAATGTGGATCAAACTCCTCTAATGTCAATACATTAACCTCATATATTGACTAAGTTACTCTAATGTAAAAACAATGGCCACAAATGTTGACCCTAATGAGTATACCACATTATATTCATAACACTCCCCCTTGGGATACTCATTACGTGTTTACGCTGCCTCGTTAAAAACCTTACTTGGAAAAACCCAATGGGATAAAAACCAAGATAAGGGAAAAAGAGTGCAGCCACATAAAAACTCCCCCTGATGTTGGCAAGAGTGATCTCTTCATATGTTTTGTAGCTTTCGCATGCCGATGTCATGAACATGTTTCCTGAATACTGAGGTGGGAAGGGCCTTTGTAAGAAGATCCGCTGAGTTCTCGCATGAACGGACGTATTGGATGTTGGTGACATTATTATTTTCCAACTCTTGAGTAAATGAAAAGAATTTTAGAGGAATATGTTTTGTTCTGTCGCTCTTTACAAATTCTTCCTTCATTTGAGCAACACATGCAGCATTATCCTCTTAGAGCGTGATGAGATCGTTTATGGGTTGAAGACCGCTAGTGGTTCTAATGTGTTCTGTCATAGACCTCAGCCACGCACACTCACGACTTGCTTCATGTAATGCAATGACTTCAGCATGATTTGATGACGTTGCAACAAGCGTTTGTTTCAGGGAGCGCCAAGATATCGCAGTTTCTCCACAAGTAAATACATATCCTGTTTGTGACCTACCTTTATGTGGATCTGACAAGTAACCTGCATTTGCATAACCAATCAAAACTGGTTTCGTATTGTTATGATAAAATAAGCCTAAATCGATCGTTCCCTGGAGGTAACGAAATACATGTTTAACTCCATTCCAATGTCTTTTCGTTGGAGTTGAGCTGAATCTTGCTAATAAATTCACAGCAAAAGCAATATCAGGTCGAGTATAATTAGCAAGGTACATAAGAGCTCCAATTGCACTGAAATATGGTACTTCTGGATCAAGAATCTGTTCAGATTCCTCACATGGACGAAATGGATCCTTGTTCACATCAAGGGATCTTACGACCATTGGGGTACTTAATGGATTTGATTTATCCATATTAAAACGTTTTATTATTTTCTTCGTATAATTCGATTGATGCACAAGTATCCCATCTGGAGGTGCTCAATCTGTAATCCAAGACAATATTTTGTTTTCCCCAAATCTTTCATTTCGAACTCTTTCTTCAAATAAGAGATTACTTCCAGAATTTCTTTATTGGTTCCTATGATATTCAAATCATCAACATAAACGGCAATTATTACACAACCGGATCTTGTTTTCTCAATGAAAACGCAAGGGCAAAGGGGATCATTGACATAACCCTTTTGAAATAAATATTCGCTTAATCGATTGTACCACATGCGTCCGGATTGCTTTAACCCATATAAAGATCTTTCTTATTTGATCGAATATCTTTCCCTAGGTTTGGAACTTAATGCCTCATGCATTTTAAAGCCTTCAGGGATTTTCATGTAAATTTCAGTATCAAGCGATCCGTATAGGTAAGCGGTAACAACATCCATGAGGTGCATGTTCAATATCTCATGAACTGCTAGACTTATCAAGTATCTGAATGTAATTCCATCCATGACAGGAGAATATGTTTCCTCAAATCGATTCCAGGCCTTTGAGAAAAACCTTGTGCAACAAGTTGAGCCTTGTATTTCACAATTTCATTTTTCTCATTTCTTTTTCGTATGAAAACAAATTTGTATCCAACGGGTTTCACATCCTTAGGTGTGAGTACTGTAGGCCCAAAAACTTTGCGTTTATTGAGCGAGTCTAGTTCAGTTTCAATTGCCCTTTTCCACTCAACCCAATTGTGTCTATTTTTACACTCAGTAATAGAACGTGGTTCGGGATCACCATTATTTTCAATCATAATATCACATGTCAAATTATAAGAGAACGTATCATCAATGTTCTCTTTTCGATTCCATAGTATGCCTGTATTAGCATAATTAATCGAAATTTCTCGATCCTTTTTATTTTGTATTTCTACAGGAATACTTTCCTCCACCATAGGATCGCTTTGCTTTTCTTCCCCTTTTTATTTTCGAGGATTTTTCTTTTTGGAACCGGGTGGTCTTCCACGCTTTAACCGTGTTGTGATTTCATGAGTGACTTTATTTTCCGGCTTCCCTTTTGGAATTT
The DNA here is from genome assembly GCA_033675215.1 of Rhodiola kirilowii. NCBI lineage: Eukaryota > Viridiplantae > Streptophyta > Magnoliopsida > Saxifragales > Crassulaceae > Rhodiola > Rhodiola kirilowii. Next base: position 54,964,980 of record CM066203.1, on the reverse strand, counting down.
CAATTTGTACGGGAGCATTCTCAGCAGGTATGTGAGATTTAGTCACTCTCTTTGTGTCTGTAAATGCATCGGGAAGTTGATTTTCCATTTCATGTAAATGTAAATTCCTTTGTACTCTACATTCACAATCCTTTGTGTAAGGATCAAGATGCAATAATGTTGGTACAGACCAAGTAATTTCTTTTTCAAACTATTTTCTTTCTCCCCCTAATGGTGGAAATTTTCCTCATCAAAGTGGCAATCAGTAAAACGTGTTGTGCAAATATTTCCAGTTTGAGGTTCAAGATATTTAACAATAGATGGACTTTAGTAGCCTACATATATTCCAAGACTTCTTTGTGGTCCCATCTTTGTTCTTTGAGGAGATGCAATAGGCACATAAATAGCACAACCAAAAATTCTTAAGTGAGATATATTTGGTTTCTTGACCAAATGCAAGTTGTAGTGGAGAACTTTTATGATATGCATTTGGTCTGATGCGAATTAACTCAGAGGCATGTAATATTGCATGACCCCATACTGAGGTAGGAAGCATTGTTCTCATTATCAATGGCCTAGCAATAAGTTGAAGGCGTTTGATCAATGATTCAGCCAAACCATTTTGTGTGTGGACATGAGCAACAGTATGCTCGACCACAATCCCAACTGACATACAATATTCATCAAATGTTTGGGATGTGAATTCATCGGCGTTATCAAGTCTAACTTTTTTGATTGTATGATCAGGAAATTGAGCTCGCAATTTTATCATTTGGGCAAGTAATTTAGCGAATGCCATATTGCGAGTTGATAACAAACATACATGTGACCATTTGCTAGATGCATCTATTAATACCATAAAGTATCGAAATGGTCCACATGGTGGGTGAATAGGCCCACAAATATCACCTTGAATACGCTCAAGAAACATAGGTGATTCTGTTTCAATCTTTCCTGGTGATGGTCTTATGATAAGCTTTCCAAGAGAACAAGCTTTACATGGAAAAATATTTGATTGAGGGATTTTATGACCCTTCAATGGGTGTCCATGCGTATTTTTGATAATTCTTCGCATCATACTTGAACCTGGATGACCCAATTGGTTATGCCACATGGTTAATATTGAAGATTTCATAACTACCGCATTTGACTCAATCTCATTTATATGTGTGTAATGCAATCTAGTGGGAAGCATTGGTAGTTTTTCAACTATGTATTTCTTTCTAGATCTATACATAGTGAGTAGCATGAACTTCATGTTACCATCAGTCATAGACTGAGTCTCGAATCCATGAGAATAAATATCATTGAAACTCAATAAGTTTCGTTTGGATTTTGGCGAAAATTAGGCATTATGTATCGTAAACTTTGTGCCATTTGGCAATACAAAGTTTGCCTTGCCGATTCCTTCAATCAGATCTACAGGACCTGATATTGTATTCACAATGGTTCGTGTTTGTTTTATCATCAAGAAAAACCTTTTATCCTTCAGGATTGTGTGCGTTGTTCCACTATCAAGTATGCACATTTCTTCAATATTAATCCTTTGGTTGACTTTGGTTTTGTCCATTTCAAAGCTTTAAGAAAACAAGAAAATGATAAGATAAATGAAAAGGTAGACATATTTTATTACATGTGAGAAAACATAGTCATGCTTAAAGGAAAACATACATATAACATAAGAAAATCAAATTAAAACATCGGACCGTTTGGCTTCATTCCCATGGGTTTACACAACTTCCCCTTTCAGTTCCCACTAATCATTTTTTCAGTTATATCATCAAGGAAGTCATCACTAAAATCACGTTCCCCAAGATGAGTGAACTCGTTCATGGGGTCATGGTCAATAAAATTGATCTCCTTTGCATCTGTAAAATCCCCAATTGTATCAACATGCTCATTGTTGAAATCAGATTCTTCAAGTCGAGTAAACTCATTCACAGGAGTTTGGTCAATAAAGTTGACCTCCTTTCCTTTTCCCTTGACAGACTCTTGATAGAGTTTGCATAAATGTTCAGTGGTTCGATAGGTTTTAAACCAATGCCCTTTACAACCACATCTAAAACAAGTGGTCTCAGGGCTCTTTAATGAACTTGGACCACCTCCCCTTTTGTGGGAGTTCTCATGGTTCCAGTCATTTCGCTGTCTCTTTTGGTGATAATTGGCGGTCTTATGAGGTGGATTATTAGAATAACCACCTCGACTGCGCCCCTGGCCAAAACTACGACCTTGACCTCGTCCTCGTTCACGACCTCGGCCTTGCCCTCGACCTTGAAAATAGTTCATGGGTCTACTCTCATTATAGTTGATAAAATGTACCTCAGAAAATATTCTCGAGCCCGATGGGCGAGATTGGTGGTTCTTTATCAACAGTTCATTGTTTCTTTCTGCCACTAGGAGAGTACCAATCAGCTCATGGTATTTTTGAAATCCACGTACACAATACTGCTGTTGTAAGGTTACATTTGATGCATGGAAAGTAGGCAAAGTCTTTTCCATCATTTTAGCATCAGTTATTGTATCTCCACAAAATTTCAAATGGCTCACTATTTATATCATCTCAGAGTTATACTCACTAACTTTCACAAAATCTTGGAACCGTAAAGCGGCCCATTTATCCCGATATAAGGGAAGCATCACATCCCTTTGGTGATCAAATCTGTCTTTCATATTTTTCCATAACTCACTCGGATCTTTCACAGTGAGATATTCATTTTTGAGATTCTCATCAAGATGACGACGAAGGAAAATCAAAGATTTTGCCTTATCCATTTTCGATGAGGTATTCCCTTCAATAATTGTTTCGGGAAGATTCATTGAATCCAAATGTTTCTCAATGTCTATCGTCCAAGGCATGTAATTTTTTCCTGAGATGTCGAGTGGACTGAACTCAATTTTTGCGAGGTTTGACATGGTGGTAACTAAAAAAAAGGACAAAGTAGAAAAAGTTTATTAGATTAATTTAAAACATAAAATTCTACAAATATTGTAAAGACGAAGAAGACATACATTATTACAAGCATTTCTAAACAATGATAAAAGTCATCCATCGGAACATCTCCGGTGAAGAAACAAACAGTAAGTACAAAAATAATTATGAAAATAAAAACTAGTATTAGACGAGACATTCTATGGCAAGGTTTTTTTTCTTGAGAAGATTATGTAGTAGAACTATAGAAGAGAGAATGAAGGGAAATTATGGAAATATGGTTCAAAGAAAATATGGTTCAAAGAAAATATTAAAATGAAGTATTTAAAGTAAAGATAATTACTTTGTAGATCACAACACTTTACTATGGGGGGATAATCCGCCACTGCATAATAATATGTTGTTATACATTAAGAAAGTAAACAAGTTGTAAATCACATCATTTTGTTATACGGTAGCGTAGCCCCGTTGTATAACAAAATGACGTTATACAATAATATCGAAGAGAGAACATTTCATTATGTACCTTTGTTCGGAACTTACGGTATGGAAGTGGAGAGCGTTCGTGCTGATAACGTGTTATAAAATGACTTCAAAAACCTAAGTTATTCATCTTTCTCATTGCATTTGCACCCCTTTTATAGCAAAAGGGGAGGAGGCAAGATCCATAAAATGTGGATCAAACTCCTCTAATATCAATACATTAACCTCATATATTGACTAAGTTACTCTAATGTAAAAACAATGGCCACAAATGTTAACCCTAATGAGTATACCACATTATATTCATAACAAAACTAAGTTAACCACCCATAAAAACTAACACACGCGACATCATAACTGCACAACTACTCCATTACTAATAAACTACTCAAACAAACCATACACATGTTCATAGTTCAAATTATCTTTACAACCTATTCAAAGCACTAGCAAGTAAAATAAAATTTGATCCAATGAGTGACATTGACATCATAACAAAACTAATGCTCATATAAAGCACAACAATAGTATGACAATGTTGTCTGAAAACATTCAAGCGCACTCCTAGACGCATAAAAAAAATACCAAGCATTGTGACACCAAATACCAGCAAAAATTCAACTCTATAAACATGCTCACCAATTTTAGAAAAGGTGCACCCAACAGATAAAAGTCTATTGTGATCTAAAACAGCAAGCATGAAATGATATGTCACAAAAACAAAAATAAATTGAATGGTGGCAGAACCAACACATTCATTATCAACAATAGCGAAAACTGTCACATATCAATTAGTTCCGCCAACAATAGAAGCATGTATCTCAATAACATCGAATTTTGGGCAAATATGATTAAGACGATCACAAATAACAAATTGAAAGCCCCAACACACCGTAACAAAATATTATTACAAACTCCTCATTTGGGGAAAAGTCGAGCCAAATCATATCAAAAATTGATGAACCAAAAGTACTTGCTCTTTCTTCACTCATTTGGTGAATATACACTTTACCTGTTGGTGAGCTAGTCGCTCACCACTTACCTCAGAAATAGCTATAGTAGACTGATTTACACCACAATCTTCCTTCAAAAAATTAGTACCTGGACTATAAACGGGTCACACCTTTAAATGTGCCAAAAGTTTTAAAAGAAGGGATTAACGATGCCATGAAATTGTATTTAGATTTACTCAGGGACAAATTGTTACACACAGTGTCTGAAAATACGACATAAAGTCGTCCTGTATTAACATATTTAATGGTAGTAGTCCCATACAGAGAAACTTCCTTAACTCCGTTAAAAGTATGAGCATGACAGCCCAATTTATCAAAATCAGATTCAGATAGTATGTTTCTTCTCAAATCAAATAACCAACATACATTTTAAACAATTCTAATCATGTTATCACGTATTTTTAATGGAACACAACGGCCTATTCCTCTTATTTCGGTGAATTATAGTTAACATGTCTCACTTCACAACCATTACATAACTCAAGCTTGCAAAATATTTTCCTATGCGAAGTAGCATGCCTAGTACAATAAGAATCCAAAATTCGTGAATTATCAGCATCATCGTCAAAAGGAATAAGCAATTCATGTGCTTAGTTAACGTTGTGTTGGATTCAAGCAGCAAGCTAGATTATTTATCCTTAGAGTTCCAAGCTTTTCTTTGTCTTCTCGCTTTCTTTTATAGTAAACCTTAGTAGTATGTCTCATTTTATTGCAATATAAATACTTCAAGATAGATTTAGAGTCATCAAAATACTTGTCTTTTGAGTTTTCATCAGAAAAGGTTTTATTATGGAACTTATTTCTAATTTTACCTTTATAAAATATAACGTCATTTCTAGAATCAGTGTTAGAACCATTTTGACCAATGTTTTTCATTTTAAATACCCTAAGAGTCTAAATTTTCTACGTCATGGGTTCTATTATCTTAGCGAGAGCGATATTTTATCTCCTCCCATATTGAATAACGTCTTCACATTATCAAACTCAGACGACGAGGCATTTAAGAGAATTACAACTTGGTGATTCTCTTCTATTTTCGCTTCACACCTACCTAAGTCTTGTGTCATTTTTAAAAAGACATTTAGATTTTCTTGTATGGTCATAGACATATCCATTTCAAAATTAAACAATCTACACTGAAATCCTACTAGGCGATAATTTAGTCAAGAAAATAACATCAAGAGCATCCCATAAATCTTTAGGGTTATTGAGCATTACAACTTCTCGAATAATATCATCACTCAACCTCATCATAATTTAAGAGTGGCATTGATCTTGAAGTTTCCTTTTTCGTTCAGCAGAGGTCGAAGTTAGCCACTTTTCAATGACTGCTTTATAATTACACTTCTCTTTGATTTATACAATTTTCATTTTCACTTTCCATATTGAGAAATATGTAGTCTCATCTAAGGGCTTCTACCCCGCATAACATCAGACATTAGTGCAGCTTTAAAAATTAAAGATAACCTACAAGATAAAAGTCAATAGTCACTATTCTAGTAAATAAACATTAAATAGTGTAAAATAGTTTGGGCAGTTCTATATGCAAGAAAAAAATAAGTACAATTAGAATGCAACACACAAGCTAAATGTAGTCAGATGCCCGCCTAATTCTTAGCAGGCACAAAGGCTGGAGCGACAAAGAGCACTTAACTCTTTTGTTGATCCTAAAGAACCTCAGCAGCTCAAAATCCAATAGTGAACTGAGCAACCTTTACTCTGATACCAATTTGTAATCCTAATACTATGTGAATCAGTATTCCTAGTGATTAATTTTAGGTTAAGTTCGAAAGATTAAGTTCAGTTTCAACCAAGATTCAAATTAACAGGTGTATCTAATGTGCAAGAAAGAAAGAAACACAATCTTTTTTACGAGGTTCAAATAGACTAAAATCTATCGTGGTCCTTGGAGTCTTAGGCGAGAAGCTCGCCCAATAATGCACTAACGAATCAAAATAATGTGAGTTTATCAGCAACGATAATTCCTATGTGGCATGGAATTCGGCAAAACGACTTCAGAGTGGTCAAGCACAAAGTCAATGAGTTGTTCAAGGGAAGTTGGAACTCAGGCGCTACACAGAACTGATGCAAGACAGTTTCCAAATACTGAAGTTTACAAGTTGATGTCGGTTGGCTAGAAGATCGGAGAAATATTTTCAGGAGAATATTTTCAGATATCAAGCAAGATTATCAAGAGCTAAAGATATCAAGAAAAGATTTGAAGGGCGATGACTTGTGAAGGAAGATATTCAAATATATTCTCCAATATATTCTTGAATATCTTAAATATCTTGGAGGTTAATATTTCCTTAAGTGAATAGCAAAACCAGCTGAGTATCCTATAAATACGAGGTTAGAGTTTGTCATTAGCTAGTCATTTTTTGGAGAAGCAATACACGACACACATTCTGCAGAGGAGGAGGAGGACGATCAGCCAGAAAGCTTTTCACATCGGAAAGTTGACAGTGTTGAGTCTGTCTGTTTAGTGTGCTGATCAGAACATACCTTGGGATACACACGCGTTGCACACGCACTGTTGCTGCCACCACGTATTCGAGAGAATGCGTCTAAGCTTCGGGAGAAGCAAAAATGAAGGTCGAGAGGGAGTTTCGGACCTACCTGTAGAAAGATGAGAGGGAGTCTCGGATCTAGGGGAGGCTAGGTCGCAAGTCTTGAAGAGTGTTAGAGGTTAGGCGGTCTAAAGAGGGAGTCTTGTAAACGTAAGTCCACTGTAAATCTAAACTCAAAGTAAAGAATTGCAATTCCTTTATGGTTTGGGAAGCCCCCAGAGTAGGCTGATTGCCAAACTGGGCATCATCTCGTGTGTGCCAGTTTTTACTTTCGATTAGTTTGCTGCTAAGATGTTTAAGTCACTGTCAGAACACCTATTAGATATCGTCTTGAATAGACAACAAGATTTCAAGCTACATAGACGTACCAGTAACCAATCATGCTATATATGACATAAGAGAACGACTACGAGACAGGACAGCGAGGCAATCACAACATACTCACAATCGTGTGTCTGACCCTGCCTTAGCACTCGTCTGTCACCTTTGTCGTGAACACTCTCATGAACTTCTCTCGATCGAAACACACGATTGGAGATATCAAACCATAAGTCCTCAAAATCACATGCTTATACACCTCGAGGGACAAAACGCGATTGTTAGCAGCATACTTAACTCAACCCCAAAATGCCATCGTTCAACCTATGCCTCAAACTCAAAGATTCCTGACGAAAAAAATGATGTCGTACGCCAGTCGCCACATTACTGAAAACCTTTTAGTCCAAAAATTGAAGCATTAAAGAATAAATTTTGAACTCGGCTCAAGTAAGGCTAAGACAGTGAGGCGACCTGTCCTAGAATAAAGAATCAGATCCGATGACGTGCAGCTAAATGCTGCCAGCACAGAAACGGCGTCGCTTTTTATTTTTCAACATTTTAATACCCTTGTCACGTGACCTCTCCCTGCACTTATTTTCTTTTCTTCTTCGTTTCACTCAGGCTTGATCAGAAAATTTGGGACAACACTAATGTCGATTCCGGCAACGCCACACTCACTCTGCAACCGTCGGAGGAGGGCCGTTTACATGAGAAACAACACAACTTCTCAGAACTCGGTAACAAATACACCTCAACCCAACTTCTCAGTTGTCCCTCCCAGACTCATATACCAAACTCCTAAGAATCCCTCAACATCGTCGATTCAAAAACCCATACACGCACAGATTGTAAATCCCGACAACTCAAATTTCTTACAAATCAATTCCTAAAAACCTCCGCTCGTCCTCAATCTACGTGAATATCGAATGAATCAAAACGGAAGCACCAAAATACACAAATTAACGACAAGGAAAAGCTCTCCGACGCCAATTGGGATTTTCATTTGTCGTTCAGATTTGCGCGAGATGAGAATCGTACAATAAAAAGATAAGTGCAGGGAGAGGTCACGTGACAAAGGATATTAAAATGTTAAAAGACATGAATCGACGCTATTTCGGTGCTGGCAGCATTTAGCTGTGCAGTACCGGATCTGATTCCCCTATAATAGACCTAAACATTACAACAAAAAGGATATTACAAATCTTTTGAATATTCATAACACACATAAGTTTTTATAAGTATCCAAATATAAATTTGACACTATTATAAACACGGTCCCTATCCATTCATAAGTGTTTTGTAAGTCTATACAAAGCTATATACGAGAAAATTGAAGCAACGCCACTTCACGCTTATATAGATAAATTTAACTTATATAGATAAATTTATTTTCATCATGCATCTCCGATACATTTAACATTAAGAAAATAAACTTTAGTCCGACATTTTCTTGCGCCGAGCACAAAACAACAAACAACATGGTAACGTCTTTTATGTTCTTTTTGATTTGTGATGTTTCTCAACGTCGTCATTTGACCCGTCTGCCGTCTGGTCCGGAGGAGACCAACTGACTTTTTCTCTGTCGTGACCAACACAATCTTCAGAGAATGACATGGACAATATTATATATTTAAATAGCCGTGGGCAACATGGTTGTTTGAAACTGGAAAATTACAAAACATAAGAGGAGGAAGTTGGAGTTGTAAATTGAGGAAGTTAAGCATGTTGTTATTTTGGCATCATGAAATATGATTAGATTTGACTGTCTCCTGACAAGAGTGTAGGCAAGATAATTATGGGCCTCCAAAGGGTCCTCCAGGTGGTGGAGCTGGGCCTCCGAAAGGTCCAGGCGGTCCTCCAGGAAAAGGACCACCGGGAAGAGGAGGAGCTAGAAGTGGAGGAAAGGGGGCTGGGATAGGAGGAGGAGGTCCGCCAAAGCAGTCTTGTATCAGCCAGCAACAACACAGAAACGAAAGACTGCAAAGCAAACAAAACAGAAGACAACTTAGAGGATGTAGTAATTTCAAAAATTGTGACAACTGTTCTTAGCTCCTTTGTTAGAATTTATTACACTGGTAGAAGAGGGGACATACCAGGAACTGATAGCACTACAGCAGACATCAATGAAGCCGCCGGGAGGTCCATCCCAGGGCCGAGGAGGGCCGTTTGGTCCTGGGGCTGGTGGTGGTGGTCTCATTCTTGCTCAACAGGAGTAAAGTGAAGTGATGCAGCAGCCAGTATCTATTTTGATTAAAGCTTCCACGACCAGTAAAATAAATAGATACACTTGGCAAAGGACATACTTCTAAAATGTTCTACTTAATTCCTACCTGTCCACCAACCATTCTAAGGTAAAATGTTCTATCTGCTGTTCTTTGTTTATTTTGCAATCTAAATCTAACTTTCTTCACTTCTTCTACCAAAGCATGTTTCAAGACGGGAGCTGCCGGATTTTTGGTTCACTAACAGAACTGTTTTACATTCACCAAATCGGGTTATATGCATATGTCACGACCCGATAAAAGAGTCAAGACCGACACTTGACACTTATGTCAAATGTTAAGCAACCCTCTATATTAATCTTAACAAATATTAATAAATCATTCGCAAAGGACATCAGACAACTAAGTAACAAAATAGTTTAGCGGAAACAAAATAACAATATCCTGAATCCTGCTCAAGTACCATGGAGCGACACTAAGGATGATTGGAAAATAGAAAAGAACAAACTGAAAGACTCCTGAAGAAAATTGAACATATGGATGGCACCGTACTCGAAGTGAAGGACTCGCTCGCAATGTGAATGACAACCTCAACTAGCAGCTCAACGATCTGAAAAAGATAATTGGGTAATAACCGGGTGATTCAAATTGACTCAGTGAATAAAAAACATACTTAATAATACTATTTTTTGTTGATTGATACTTAATAATACTATTAACCACATTATAATCATGTTCCATGATTCATTATAATCAATAATATCTCTACATCATAAAATGCAACGTGATGCAGATTAAGTTTGATAATGATGATGATGCACTGTACCGATCGATCGTACTATCCATGATGGGCAGCCATTGCTGTCGATCCGGACCATCATATCAAAGTGCGGGTCGAGCCTCGCCATATCACATCGTGTCAGAAACATAAGCCATGGTGTGCAATGACGACTGCCAGTCCGGACCATCATATCAAACCGCGAGATGAACCTCATCAAATCACATGTCATGACCATGATAGTGCATGTATGCCAAAATGCACTTATGAATAACGTATGTGATCAGTCGGGTTTTTGACTGATTAATAGCCATTTTTCACTATAGCTTTGATTCGTTTCCGACGATATTTTGATGTCATTTAACCTCTTACCCTACGTTTCAGGTAGAAAACAAGGCCCACTCAATGTCAAAGTCTAAATACGAAAACTCGGGAAAGACCAAAGATTTGGAGTGAAAAAGTGGATAAAAAACATTCCAGCCGACCGGTTAGATAAATAATCCAGACTTCATGACAATCGGCCACTTTCAGCCGACCGGCTGGCCAAAGGAGCAAAAATTGGATACAATCGGCCACTTTGAGCCGGTCGGCTGGGTCGCGGCTAAAAATCCAGCCGACCGGCTGGATGAAAGACCTATGGACGCAGACAATCGGCCACTTTCAGCCGACCGACTGGATTTCCATCTTCAGTTCAGCCGATCGGCAAGTCCCTGCCCCGCACAAGCAACACAATCGGCGAGTTTCAGCCGATCGGTTGGATTTTTATCTTCAGTTCAGCCGACCGGCTGGGGACCTGCTACAGTACTGAAATGTACCCGAGACTATAAATAGAAAGAGGGGTTTTTGACCTAGAGCGGACATCTTGGGGGAAATTTTCTAGATAAAGAGGGTGAATCAAGGTCATCAATCATCATCCAACCAAGGAGAAGTGAAGATCAAATGGGAGACATTAGGATTAACCATCCTACTTCTATTCATCTTCTATTCTCTTTGTTGTTGCTATAAACCCTACTCACACCATGTTGTCCTACATGATGTGTGAGTAGTCCCCTTGTATTTTGAGGGTTTTACAACCCTCCTTGGTACTCTATGATCATGTATACACATCGAATATACAATCTATGGTGTTGATTTCATTTTCACTAAGTGCTCTATTCATGACATGTTACCAAGTGTTTGATAAAATGCCTATGTGACATGTTGATCTTAGAATTTCATCTAAGTATTAAAAATGCTAGTGATGATTTGGACATGGTGGAAATGGTCTATCTAGTGTTTATGAGAGTAAATGCATGGATGTGAGGTCAACTAAAGCTTAATGCCTATAACATTTATTATCTTGGGAGATGTTCCAAGGATGATAGTGCTATAGAGTTAATCAATTTCTTGATAAGGTGAGGTTCTAATTAGGATAGCTTGGCTAGAATTAGACTCACATGATAGTTGGTCCATCTTAGCCTAAGCTAGGTTCTAAACCAATTAACACCTAAAAATGACTTAAATCTTGTGTACATGATCGTTGAGAAATGCCAAGGAGGGGAGTAACCCCTCGAAACTCTCTTTGAAATGAATTAAACCCCCCCTTGAAACCATTTTATTGTTAGTTTAAAATTGGAAACCATCTCATAATCGATTTGAAGGAATAGCTTAGTTGAAAACTTGATTCTCCTAGCGCATAATCGAAATGCTCCCTTGGGTTTGACACCGGTCTTATCGGTTCATCTATAAATTATTTTTGACTATAAGAAAAATACAACTTTCAGTATGTCTCCACATCAACTATGTAGTATACTTAAGACATGCTTATGTATCAATATAAGTCACAAACATGTAACGTCTTCATAAAGACGAGGGGGATTCGTATTCAATCTTAACGTCATTATCCATATACTAATATAATGATATACGTAAGTACTATTACATATAGCATTAGCGATATAATTAAATAAGTACATTATTTACTCATTGTTTATGCATGAAGACTTTGCCACCAAAACTCGTCCAGTTCCTCGGTCCGATATTTCTTTGAGCTAGACAATAGTGTATCACATATAGTGTATAAATGATACTCAAATAACCATCAATACGCATGACCAAAAATTTAATTGAATCCTTTTTTAATATCATTCCTTAATATAATGCAACAATGCTCTGTACCACAGGTTATTCACATGATAAGAAATGATAAATTCCCACAGATTACCAGCATCAATAATCATAGTCCAACAGGTGCTTGCTGCTTGGCATATAGCACAATTCTTGTAAGGAAACAGCAATCCAAATCCTTACATAAAACACGCTGAGCCATTTACCTGATGGTTCCTAACACCCAATACAATTCTACAGTCAGCAACCTCTCAATCCAAATCACAATTTGTTGAGAGTCCAGTCCACACTGAAAAATTGTCGGCTTTCCTCCCAATGACAATGCAACTAAAACAAGATCCACCCATCAGCTTCATGAAACATTCCTTGAGCAATCAGTAGGACAAATCATGTTACATTCACACAAACCAACTCACCTAGGTGATCCTGCCGAGATCCTAAATGGTCAGTCACCTCACGCTTATCCTCCTCTACAATCAACAAACACACCAGCCTCCTTGGTACAAACTGTAAATGCAAATGTTAAATTTAGCTCACTGACTTTCCAAAAAAAAAATCACAAGATGGCCATGATTAACAGTTAACACACGGCGACACCAACTCACCTTTTCTAGTACTTGTTGTTCGACCGAGCACCAAAAACACCACTCTGCTCCAGAAAACACAGCCATCAGTCCCCACAAATCACTCCCTTTCGTTTTATCGACTGTGTTTTCCCTCTTCTTCTGTTTTCTCTGAACTACAACTCAATCATAACCTATGCTAGCCTCCGCCCTCCAGCTGCATCCCCACACCGGCCGCCATCTCTAAAAATCCTCAGAAAATTTCACAAGTCCAGTCTTTCCTCCCAAACCCTAGATGTGAGTTTGATTTACTTGGGGCTTTCCAAATCCTAACCCATTCATCTATATATACCTATATGGAATTTGATCGGTTTCTCCTCCATCCCGTCTTTTCTTTTTTTTTTCTTCTTTTAAGTACAAGATAAATACAGTAATTTAAATTGGGGATATAACAGCATATTCCTTGTTCAAGAAATTAAACAATACAGAAACAAACGGAAACAATGGGTAAGGTAAGCCTGTTGACTAAAGAAGGATGAACAAGTTGAAAAAATTGAGTTAAAATGCTTATAGACAGGTGACACAGGAATATGAGGAATTCATTGTATTGTGTGTGATGTTACTCGATCAAAAGAATGTTGAACATATTTGAAGGGAAGAAGATTTCAACAATACTTTTCTGAAATAAATACACCTCTACCAAGTTCCCACAAAAGCTGTCTCCTGCATTGACTAACTATATATCATAGCATATCATATCATATCCGAGTTACCTGTCGCAGCTTCATACTTTAGCCTTTGTACTTGGTGCCAGAGTCTTTTTGTGGGAATACTTTGTATGCTCGCTTTTCTTTCTCCACATGTCATCAGAATCTAGGAGTGGGCCTGACCAAGTCTGTATTGGATCTTTTGAGAATGTGAAGTTCATGGAACTGAACGGGACACTTGGAGGATCTAGCATGGGATCCATAATATGCGAGGAATTCAGAGGGTAGCCTAGTGCTCCGTCTTGGTGTGGTGGGGGAAACTTCTCACTCCTGCTTTTTGCATTTGCCTGAGTTATTTGACGCCGTCTCTGAAACAATGGAGAACAAATTAAAACAAGATCGTAAAAACTGATATTAGTAGAAGAAAATATGTTCCCCTCCAACTACTTATCGTTTGATTTTTATACAAGCGAGGTTCAAGTTGTATAGAAGGAAGGAACCTCAGTTCAAAAAAAAAAGGAGCTCAACTGTTAATACTGAGCAAAATAAACTTATCAGACATACATCAAGATTGGTTTGAAGCTCCGCATTTGCATGTGAAGCAGGCATTGCCCTTCCAGATCGATCACGTGGACGACCTTTCTTAACTCCGTTAGCATTCCCTTTGCCAGCTGCTCTTGATCTGCATGACAAGTCGCACTAATAATTTTCCAACATAAATTTTGTCACAAGCAAGTAGTTCTTGACAGGAACAAGCTGGCAGCAACATGAATTTAAATTTCAGAATGGACTCTTGGACTCATGAAACTGTTGATGAAGAAGCTAATTAAATAAAATAGACTAAATGTAAAACATGCTCAAGCATAGTCGATCATAATTTTGTAAAGTTAATCACAAACCTTCTGACTTCTTCATCTCGTCGCTTTGCATCCATCTCTTTTGTAGGAGGGTACTTTGGAAGGCTAGAAGGATCACACGCACATGGTTTTGCAGTGAAAAACTGGAAAAAGCAACACCCGCTAAAATCTAAATGGCAAAATCCAGCAACATGCGAGACCGTTCCATATACAAATAAAAAAGCAACCATGTGAGCTCGAATCACATTTTTTTTTTCAGGACTAGGGATGTGGATCAGGTGCTTTGATTTTTTCCACATGATATTCTAATTGACCGGTAAGCAGGCTACATAAGATTGAAACTGAAACTCAGCTCCAAACTGTCACCCATCAATATGAATTTCATTTAGCATCTGTGAAAATTAATTTGCAGACAACCCGTAGTCATATAACAGAAAAAATAGGAGGCGAGAGATCTCAATTTCCTGTTCAAAAACTGAAAAACTATATTGTAGGGTTCAGATGCAACAACAAGACATGAAGACAAGAAAGGTATCTGAGTGATAACTTTCGTCTTAAGATGCCAATGAGACAGTCCACCATAACTCTAACAAGACAGAAACTGAATGGTGCAATCCTTTTATGTGAACCTGAAGCCCTACAAATATCCTAAACTGAGTTGTCTAGCTTAATTTACAAGGACTAATCCAGATAAAGAGAAGTTGAGAAGAGAGTAAGTTTTTCAATAATTAGACTTACAGTTTTCAACATAGCAAGCGAAGTTAGAATCAAGCATAGAGAGTACAGCTTCAAAAGGCCATAAGAGAATAAAGCAAAGCAGTGTACAAGGTCTTCCATGAATCGAAAAATAAAATAAAAGCAGTCAAGTTATGTAGCATAGAGGTAAAAACTCACTTCAGTGTTCAGAGCAGCTGTGGCTGTTTGCCGCTCTGCAGGGTCAATTGCAAGAAGAGTCTCAATAAGAGGAAACGATGAGGCAGGGAAATCTTTGAATGTCTCTGTAATACATCTCTTGTATGATTGCTGGGGCTTAAATATAGATGCGTGTGGCAACTTTGACTTCTTCCAGTATTGGTCAGAAGGCGAGCCACATAGCTTAAATATCTTGTGTAGCTGTTCCACCTGTTTAAGACAAAGAACGGTTTAAATACAAAAATGCAACTCACAGCACTAAGCAGGACGATTTTCAAATATGTCATCCTATTGGGTCGAAAGAGGATAATGGATAAGAACGTTGATAGAGTAAAAGATGATTCCAGCACTCTCACGTAAAGTACCATGCTTTTCTAATGTTGTTGGACCAAGTAGTACAAAACAAATATCAGATCACCTCTGTACGGCCAGGCATGATTGGCTTCCCAGCTAAAAGCTCGGCTAAAATACAACCAGCACTCCAGAGGTCGACACCTACTCCATAGTCAGTTGCCCCAAGAAGTAGCTCTGGTGCTCGGTACCAGAGAGTGACCACTCGGCTTGTCATAGGATGCTTGTGATTAGGATCAAAGATGGATGCCAGACCAAAATCAGCTATCTTCAGTGTCCCTTCATTATCAAGTAAAAGATTTGATCCCTTTATATCTCTATGCAGTACATTACGACTGTGACAGTGTTCAAGTCCAGACAAAAGCTGAAGCATATAACACTTGACCTGGGCATGCAGAGAAGAGTTAGGAAAGGCAATAAATAAAAGTCAACCCCAACCTGAAGAAGTATCAAACAGCCACTGGTCAACTCTTACTTGTGGCTCCGTAAACTTGATAGTTGGGCTGGAGGCAAGTCCAGCCAAATCATGCTCCATATACTCAAATACAAGATACAAACTACACGACATCCTGGAAGTCACTAATCCTTGCAGTTTGACAACGTTAGGATGATCCAAACGACGTAAAATTTGAATCTCCCTGGCCATAAACTTCACACTCTCGGGCTCGAAGTTATCAAACCGAACTTTCTTCAACGCCACAACTTTTCCTGTCAATGTATCTTTAGCTTTATATACATTACTGTATGTACCCTGCCCAATCTGACAAACAAGCATGATAAACCTCATGAAGACAGCATAACAAAAAAGTGAAATCACAAGTGTAGCATACACTCCTATTGCAGCATAAATCCTATTCTCAGTGTAAACAAGAATGTGCCGGAATTACTAGAAGCTTTCGGTTAAAGTGAAATCTCATATATAGATATCATCCAATGAAATTCAAATAACACACAGAATTACCTTATCAAGCTTCTCAAAAGTATCAGCTCGCCTAGGCACCAATCCATTTATTGCCTCACCAGCGACAGCCACCAACCAAGAAGGCCACCCAGCGGCCACCTGCTCTCCCTCCACATGCTTGACTACATTCCTCGGCACCTGCGCCGATCTACCCATCCGCGTCCTCTCTTTCTTTTCAGCATCAGAATCATCAACTCCTCTCCCACCTCCTCCTTCGCCACTACCTTCAATCTCGATATCCGCATCCATCTTCTCATCCTTCCTCCTCACTTCCTTCTCCCTTTCCAAGTCACCGGAGCCAGAACCAGCCGCAATCGCTCGCCCAAAGACGCACCCCATCGCCTCCACCCGCCAATCCTTCTCATCTACCCAATCGGATCATGTCCCCCAAATAACAAACCCTAAATCAAAAAGCAGAAGAAGAAGAAGAAGCAATCAAGCGCTAATGCAAAGACACTGAGCTGGAAACAGTCGCTTTTGGTCGGCGAGCAATGATGCGTAGATGAGCGCGATTAATGGGAGAGAGAAAAGCAAAGTCAAATCAATCAAAGCGCCAAATTAGCTACGAAAAGGAGAGCAGCAGTGCACTAGTAAAATATACATACCCGTGTAGAAATCTTTTGCAGTAGCAGTTGAAGTATAGTAGTGGTAGTGCTGGAGTGAGGAGAAAGCTAGGGGTTTTCGGAAACCGTGGAATCAAAGTATAATCGGTTGCACCGATAATAGCGATTGGGGTGGGGTGGACCAGGATTGAATGAAGGGACAAAGAGGTTTGACTGGCGTTGACCGGTTTGATTTATGTGGTGCGTGCTCACTGGTCAGCTGGTCAGCTGTAGAGACTATGCAAATGAAGGCTGGCCAGGGTCATGCTGGAAGTGATTGAATGCACACGCTTCACACTTGTAGCGGGATCCAAGGCTGTATCCGGTGTCGGTGGGGGACCTACGTACACTTTGTTTATACATCATCCAATCAAGACTTGAAACGTTTTACTATGCTTCAAAGAATTTACCATTAGCAATCCGGTGTAATTTAGAACTAATGGGTATAATTACAAAAACTATCCTCACTTTTTAGTTTGGGTAGGGATCGGATAAAAGTTCTATTTATATATAAAATTAACATCCTCAAAAGTTGATACGTGACATATTTACTAAATTTCGTAATACAAGAAGAAGGAATAAAATAGTCTTTTGGTATTTTCGTAATTAATTAATTTTAATTCAATAAATTTAAAGCATAAAGTTCACAGTTATTTGATAATGTTAAGAGTTATTTAATAATGTTCAGAATTATTTTTCAGAGTTATTTGATAATGTTCAGAGTTATTTGATAATGTTCAGACTAAACATTATTTTTTGGACGTTTATACCCTCGCATATATTTTGTATTTTTAAATAAGTCCATTTTAATTTCTTTTATTTACAAAAAGTGCCCCGAATTATGATTGGTCGAGAGTGTCATGTGTCAAATTCTTAGGTGGTTTATAATTTTTAAAGTTAGATGTGGTTTTTATTTGATCCAAAAACTTTTAATTTTTATAATAAGGGTAATATCGTCTTTTTATGTTCAGGTATGATTATCTTATAATGGAAATTTTTTTACAAAAAAAAAGACCCGACTCAATCCTTATACCTATTCTACCCTACTCATCAGAGGAAACCCACTCTGGCTCCATCAGAATTCGAGCCCGTGACTTGAGGAGTGTTAAACACTTCTCTTGCCACCATGATGGACCTTTTATTTTCTTCTTACAATCGCTCAATCGAAGCACTTGGTAACTTGGCTTCCATGAAAATTCAGTCAACATATTACGTGGTGCATGAGGGGAAGTCATAGCTAAAGGGGGTTCGAGTCGTTGCGGTAAGCACTTGGACCAGGAATGAATGAAGGGACAAAGAGGTTTGACTGGCGTTGACCGGTTTGATTTATGTGGTGCGTGCTCACTGGTCAGCTGTAGAGACTATGCAAATGAAGGCTGGCCAGGGTCATGCTGGAAGACGGAAGTTGTTGAATGCACGCGCTCCACACTTGTAGCGGGATCCAAGGCTGCATCCGGTGTCGGTGGGGACCTACGTACACTTTGTTTATACATCATCCAATCAAGACTTGAAACGTTTTACTCTGCTTCAAAGAATTTACCGTTAGCAATCCAGTGTAATTTAGAACTAATGGGTACAATTACAAAAACTATCCTCACTTTTTAGTTTGGGTATGGATCGGATAAAAGTTCTATTTATATATAAAATTATAAACATCCTCAAAAGTTGATACGTGACATATTTACTAAATTTCGTAATACAACAAGAAGGGGTAAAATAGTCTTTTGGTATTTTCATAATTAATTAATTTTAATTCAATAAATTCGAAGCATAAAGTTCAGAGTTATTTGATAATGTTAAGAGTTATTTAATAATGTTCAGAATTATTTTTCAGAGTTATTTGATAATGTTCAGAGTTATTTGATAATGTTCAGACTAAACATTATATTTTGGACGTTTATACCCTCGCATATATTTTGTATTTTTAAATAAGTCCATTTTAATTTGGACCAGGATTGAATGAAGGGACAAAGAGGTTTGACTGGCGTTGACCGGTTTGATTTATGTTGTGCGTGCTTACTGGTCAGCTGGTCAGCTGTAGAGACTATGCAAATGAAGGTTGGCCAGGGTCATGCTGGAAGTGGTTGAATGCACGCGCTCCACACTTGTAGCGGGATCCAAGGCTGCATTCGGTGTCGGTGGGGGACCTACTTACACTTTGTTTATACATCATCCAATCAAGACTTGAAACGTTTTACTATGCTTCAAAGAATTTACCATTAGCAATCCGGTGTAATTTAGAACTAATGGGTATAATTACAAAAACTATCCTCACATTTTAGTTTGGGTAGGGATCGGATAAAAGTTCTATTTATATATAAATTAACATCCTCAAAAGTTGATATGTGACATATTTACTAAATTTCGTAATACAACAAGAAGGGATAAAATAGTCTTTTGGTATTTTCGTAATTAATTAATTTTAATTCAATAAATTCGAAGCATAAAGTTCAGAGTTATTTGATAATGTTAAGAGTTATTTAATAATGTTCAGAATTATTTTTCAGAGTTATTTGATAATGTTCAGACTAAACATTATTTTTTGGACGTTTATACCCTCGCATATATTTTGTATTTTTAAATAAGTCCATTTTAATATTTTTATTTACAAAAAGTGCCCCGAATTATGATTGGTCGAGAGTGCAATGTGTCAAATTCTTAGGTGGTTTATAATTTTTATATTTAGATGTGGTTTTATTTGATCCAAAAACTTTTAATTTTTATAATAAGGGTAATAGCGTCTTTTTATGTTCAGGTATGATTATCTTATAAGGGAAATTTTTTTACAAAAAAAAGGACGGACAACCTCCGACTCAATCCTTATACCTATTCTACCCTACTCATTAGAGGAAACCCACTCTGGCTTCATCAGAATTCGAGCCCGTGACTTGAGGAGTGTTAAACACTTCTCTTGCCACCATGATGGACCTTTTATTTTCTTCTTACAATCGGTCAATCGAAGCACTTGGTAACTTGGCTTCAATGAAAATTCAGTCAACATATTACGTGGTGCATGAGGGGAAGTCATAGCTAAAGGGGGTTCGAGTCGTTGCGGTAGGCGGGTCGATCTCATTGCTATTGGTGCGTTTAGTGGAATGGCGTTTCACCAAAGCCTGGGTATGACGCGCTTGGAGTCGTTGCTAATGGCTTGGAGTCGTTGCTAATGGTTTGAAACAGTCAATCAAATTGAATCTTGGATTGGAACGGATTAGCGAGAATCGTGTGGCTGAAATCTTTTTCTTCAGGCGGGATCAAACGGCTGCTGCTCCTCGCTGCTGCATATTTGAACTCGAGTTGGAATTAGCTTAGGGTTCATTTTGTACTCTCTCTCTCCTTCTCTTTTTCTCGCTCTAATTCTCTCTCTTATTGAAAGGTTCGGCCAAAATAGCTTAGGGATTCTATCAGATGGGTAGTAATGGTTGTACTCACGCGTTCAATTGAGAGGATAGTGATCTCGGCCTGTGAGATTCATTGGTCAACGAGTGACCGAGAAAAGCAAGTTCGACGCGTTTCTAGCGATTTCGGTTGAAGAAGTAGTGCATATCGAGCCGGAATAGCTCAACATGGATGTAGGCACTTGTGCTGAACCACATACCTTAAATCCATTTGTCAATTTCCATTTGATTGTTCAATTTTACTTTTAGGGTTCGTAGTGAAACTGGCAGAGGAGCGCTCTAATGAGACCCCCTTTAAATTTTGAAAACTTGAGACCCCAATCTTCACCTTCCAAAACGCAAGATGCATTTTCCAAGATGCATTTTGGTGGTGACACGTGTCTCATGTGCAGTTTCCAAGATGCATTTAAAGCAAAGTCAAAACCACCTTTTTTATTTTGCTTTTTAGACATGCGTCATATGCAGATTCAAAGATGCATCATGATCTAATGGTGAGATTTAGGTTCTCAAGTTGTCAAATTTTTAAGGGTTCTCAAACGAGCGCTCACCGAAACTGGCAAGTTGGATTAATTGATTGTTAGTGGATAGTTAAATCAATTAAGATTGTTAGTGGATAGTTAAACCCTACACATGCTTTATAAATTTTTTTATATTTTTTATTGGGGTTACATCATCGCATACAATTTAAGTACTATACGAATATATTTTTGAATATATTACATGAGCTCTTTTTCACTCGGGTACAATCAATATACTTTGGAGCATGGACACACCAGGCACCAACTCGGATTGATAGTTGAATCGTCCACACTAAAGCACATGCAATAAGGCACCTCTATCTTGAAACCCCAATCGAACACACCTCCACGCATCAAGCTAGCAACACCTGTGGATTTGAAGAGAACAACACGTCCACGCAGAGGTGGGACGAAAAACACCTCCTTGAGGGAGGAACAACATGTCCCCGCCGAGGCGGGACGGAGAACACCTCCACGAGGGAGGAACAACGCGTATACGCGTAGGCGGGACAAAAAGCACCCCTCTACAAAATTGTGGTAGAGAAAATGCCACGATGGGATTCGAACACTTGACCTTACTATTGCAAGATAAGTGTTCTACGAACTCAAACATCTCCATATTGGCATAAAACTTTGTAATTTAAACTACTCTATTAGGCACTAAAATTAAATGACTGCCAGCTGTGATGGCTGAAAAGCAGCTATATAATTCCATTTTTGTCCAATTGCCGGTTCAGAGTTTGTTGGATTTCTGGATGAAAGCTGTTATTATCGAATGATCTTTTATCAAGAATGAAAATAGTATCTAAGCTAATTGCCAAATATTTGACGAAGTTAACTACGGTTAACACTTTCAATCTAGCATGGACATTTTTCTCTAGATTGCCCTTTGAGCGAAACAATTTATGCAAAGTTGCCTCTCTAGTGAACAAATTCGAATGGAAATTGTAGGGAAAGGAGTGTTGAGGCATTGGCCTCACACGTTTTTGATGTTGACAAACTAGTTTAATGGTTTACTTGAGTTTTTGTAAGTCAGGAACTTACTGGAGCATTCAGGAACGTGATGCTGGACTTGAGTACCTGCCGAAGTCTCCGAGTAACCGAGAACCTGAGTATTGGTCAAGTCAACGGAGCAGTTGAGCAGTTGAGGTCAACGGAGCAGTTGAGCAGTTGACAGGGGAGTCAAAGACATCATGGAGTGATGGCACGTCCCCACTACACATCAAGGAGATCATGGGCTGTCGGTTATTGACCATGATCTAGGGCAGTTACCTGACAGTTATCTGAAGAACCTATACAAGCCCAGAAGTAACCATTCAGAGACTTGTTGGAGTACTCAAGAACCTGAGCAGAGACTTGAGTCTGAAAGACATGGCAGTTAGTCAACAAGACATGGCAGTTAGTCAACAACAGAAGTTAATGGAAGACCAAGACGTGTCCAAGACGTGGGCAGTTATGGAGTCAGTTACCTCAATGATGCTGGCGGTTATGAAGTCAGTTACTTCAGTGTGTATAAAGAGAGAAGCAGCTATTCTGCAATACTTGGCTTTTGCCCCGGGGGCTTTGCACTTGCGCGCATTCCTAGAATCATTTGAGTGAGCTTTCCAGTGTGGGTGTACCCAGAGAGAATATCCAGCGAGCTGTGCGAGGTGATATTCGAGCTGATCGAGGAGTCCTTGATCATTGGAGGAAAGCTGAGGAAGTGCCAAGACTACGGGACGTCGACGAGACAGTCAGGGAAGTAGTCAGATCTGCTTGTATAAGTCTAGGTGATTTATACTGAATAGGCAAAAGTTTTGTACCCATTGAGTGTACAGTTTAAATAGTAATAAAAGCTATTTAAGTTTATTCCGCTACGTACTCAATTAGAGTAATTACCTGCATACTAAGTTAGGTTCCTAACAGTCCCGAACTTAGTAAAGTCTCAGACTATTCGAACTTAAGTCTTTGACTATCTAACCACGATCCTAACATTTGGTATCAGAGCCGCAATGTTCTAGATTTTGGTTAGCTTTGCAGGTATGACAGGTGATTCATTTTCAAATCCTCCAAATCAGGTTTCTGAGAAATCAGGTTCCTCGTCAGGAACTCGATCAGCACTGAAGCAGGGTGAAAGACCTAGAGAAATTATTGATCATTCCAGTTCCAGAGAAGTCGGGAGAGGGATGTGTCCGTGGCTGATTGATAGCGCTTGCTCAGGTCAAGTAGTTCTGCGAGGGAATTGTGCACATAGGGTGTACTTTGTGGATCCAGCGTTTGATCCGGAAGAGTATCTCTGTTTGTCCTCTAGATCTGATGAGTCGAAGATGTGGCATCGTCGTTTGGACCATGTGAATTTCAGATTGTTGAAGAGGCTTCACAATCAAAATTTGGTGATTGGGTTACCAAAGATTAGTGAAGTACATGATCAGGTTTGCAGTGCTTGTGCAAAATGGAAACAGAAGCAGGTTCATGACAGTCGAGTATCTGATGATGTCTTTGTGTTGACTCGTCCCAAGGAAGATACCATAGCTGCTGATTCTCAGACTTTGGAGACGGTTGATCAAGTCTCTGATCAGATTGCTGAGGTTGAAGAACCTGGAGAGCAAACTGAGGTGAATGGACAAGACCCTGAAGTTGGTAAAGTCCATGGTGAATCTGAGGAAATCCAAGAGGCTCAGGAGGTCTCTGAGTTGAGGAGAAGTTCACGACATATGAACACACCCAGTTCCACGAATGAGTCCGTGACAAAGGATGATGCGTTTCCAAAGACAGATGCTACAAGATGTCGTGGCATGATAGGTTCTTTACTGTATTTGACTATATCTAGACCTGATATAATGTTTAGTGTATGTCAATGTGCCAGGTTTCAAGCGGAACCAATGGAATCTCACGTAAAGGCCATGAAGAGGATACTGAGGTATCTGAAAGGCACTGAGAAGCTGGTCCTGTGGTATCCGAGAGTGAGGTCGCTCAGTTTGGAAGGATACTCAGACGCAGACTTCGCTGGGGATAGGACTGATAGGAAGTCCACATCCGATCAGGTCTCTGACATCTTTACCAAGGATTTACTCATTTACATAGGGAAGCATTTGAAAATCTGAGAATGGAACTTGGTTTAATAAGACCACAATGAGGCACTTCTAATCTTACTCTCAATTACTGGTTAGAAGTTAGGGTTCACAACATGCATGATTGTCATTTATGTGAGTGCCTTCTTGAAGTCTCTGAGTGACGAATTTATTGTATGCTTATACTTTTTGATTAAACTTGATATATTACATACATGCTTGAACATGTTCCTTGAAGCCATAACATACCTTCCGGATTTTTGTACCCTAATAGCCCCATGAAGGAAGTGTATGAAGCCACCTATGCCATATACTAATTGTGTTCTTGTCCAATGACCTCCTTGCAAATTTTCTGGACATACATGATTAGAAGTAAAATTTATGTGTGATTGAGTGTTTGAGTTGTGATGATTTTTACATATTATACCCTTATGGTAAGCCGATCCATCACAACGTCCCTTGTGAAAAATTCATGATTTGGAACTGGTATGGCATTCACTTGGTCAAGATGTGGATTAATTTGGACTGAAGGACCTGACGAGATTCTTGAGATACAAAGAATCAGATGCTATAAATGAAGAACAGGCTGCTAGAGTGGTTGAAGACTTTCTAAATGACCTAGAAACTTCAAAGAAGGGTGAAGCAGATCTTGTGAAATCTGGTGAAGAAAAAGTTACCGTCGAGAACCCAGAAAGGGTTAATATTGCTGCTGTCGAGAACCCAGAACAGGTTAATATTGCTGCTGTCGAGAACCCAGAACAGGTTGATGTTGTTGCTGTCGAGAACCCAGAATAAGTTAATGTTGCTGCTGTCGAGAACCCAGAAGGGGTTGATGTTATTGCTGTGAGAAACCCAGACGGAGTCATTGTTTGGCTGTTCCATGGAGAAAATATAAAAGGATACGAAAGTGGGGGTGACAATGATTGCCACACTATTGAGACTTCTTCTATTGCATCAAAAAAAAGGGTGCCAAAATTCAATCCAATGAGAAGACAACCAGCAAGAGTTGGTAAAAGGAAGTTGGAAATTCAAGTAGAAGAGAAGAAGGTCTCTAAGAGCTCAGTACATAGAGAGTTAAGAAAACCAAAGTGGCTGTCAATGACAAAGAAATTTTAATGGAGATGGAGTGTTCAGAAAAGTTTTTCAAGCAGGAAAAACTCAGTGATGTTTCTGATATGATTAAAGCACAAGGCTGGGAGAAGCTGTGTGAAAGTCAGGAACTTGTGTGTCCAGAGGCAGTCCATGACTTCTACAAGGAGTTGATTTTGGCTGATGGTGAAATATCAGCTCTGGAGGTGAAATTCAGAGGAAGAATTGCTGTGGAGAAAGGAATTTGTGACTTGAAGAATGATCTGAAGGAGTTGAAAGAAGAACTCAGGGAGGTGAAGGATGGAGTCCTAGCATTGCTCTCAAAATTCAGAAGTTCTTCAGTCTGAAAATGGTCACATTTGATTGAGAGAATTCTGTGGCCAGTTCCAATCTTGGATTTATCCCCTCCTTGACCCCTACCAGGTTATTTCCTTTCTTGTTGACTATCAAAATTTGATTCTCTGTTCAGCATGTGTGTTTGACTATCTTGCTTAAGTTTGAAGTGGTTGCATGCATTTATGAGTTGCTATGATCTTCAAGATATCTCTCATGTTTATGCCTGCCTTGTATGTCATTTACCCTTCTTTGATGATGCCAAAAGGGGGAATGGTTAGGAGTACCGATTCAGGGGGAATTGAATCAGGTTCTTGACTTGCTAAACCTGTGTAGGTTTTTGATTTAATAGGATGTTGGTCAAAGTTTCTGAGTGTATAGGAACTTAAGGGGAATTCGTCCCAGGGAGAATATGTTCTCATTTGATGCTGTGTGCATGTTTAACATCTATTAAGTTTGTCAAGTTTCTGAGTGTGCAGGAACTTAGGGGGAATTTGTCCCAGGGAGAATATGTTCTCAATTAATGCTGTGTGCATGTCTTTGACTTAATAGGATGTTTGTCAAGTTTCTGAGTGTGCAGGAACTTAGGGGGAATTTGTTCCCAAGGAGAATATGTTCTCAATTGATGCTGTGTGCATGTCTAAACATCTATTAAGTGCTGATTTGGTATTTTTCATCTAATAGTTTGTCATCATCAAAAAGGGGGAAATTGTTGAGGCATTGGCCTCACACGTTTTTGATGTTGACAAACTAGTTTAATGGTTTACTTGAGTTTTTGTAAGTCAGGAACTTACTGGAGCATTCAGGAACGTGATGCTGGACTTGAGTACCTGCCGAAGTCTCCGAGTAACCGAGAACCTGAGTATTGGTCAAGTCAACGGAGCAGTTGAGCAGTTGAGGTCAACGGAGCAGTTGAGCAGTTGACAGGGGAGTCAAAGACATCATGGAGTGATGGCACGTCCCCACTACACATCAAGGAGATCATGGGCTGTCGGTTATTGACCATGATCTAGGGCAGTTACCTGACAGTTATCTGAAGAACCTATACAAGCCCAGAAGTAACCATTCAGAGACTTGTTGGAGTACTCAAGAACCTGAGCAGAGACTTGAGTCTGAAAGACATGGCAGTTAGTCAACAAGACATGGCAGTTAGTCAACAACAGAAGTTAATGGAAGACCAAGACGTGTCCAAGACGTGGGCAGTTATGGAGTCAGTTACCTCAATGATGCTGGCGGTTATGAAGTCAGTTACTTCAGTGTGTATAAAGAGAGAAGCAGCTATTCTGCAATACTTAGCTTTTGCCCCGGGGGCTTTGCACTTGCGCGCATTCCTAGAATCATTTGAGTGAGCTTTCCAGTGTGGGTGTACCCAGAGAGAATATCCAGCGAGCTGTGCGAGGTGATATTCGAGCTGATCGAGGAGTCCTTGATCATTGGAGGAAAGCTGAGGAAGTGCCAAGACTACGGGACGTCGACGAGACAGTCAGGGAAGTAGTCAGATCTGCTTGTATAAGTCTAGGTGATTTATACTGAATAGGCAAAAGTTTTGTACCCATTGAGTGTACAGTTTAAATAGTAATAAAAGCTATTTAAGTTTATTCCACTGCGTACTCAATTAGAGTAATTACCTGCATACTAAGTTAGGTTCCTAACAGTCCCGAACTTAGTTAAGTCTCAGACTATTCGAACTTAAGTCTTTGACTATCTAACCACGATCCTAACAAGGAGGATCTCAAATGAATGTGTCTGGCTATGTATGACTCAAAAAACTAAAAAAGCAACATTTTTTATCTTTTAACCTAAAAAAGAATTAAAAAAAATGTACCACCTCAATATTTTATCTAAAATATTGTTCGAAATCAAGACAATGAGATTGATAAATTCTAGGGGTTTAGATCCGGTGAGAAGTGGCTTTATGGTGATAAATAGGAATTAATATCAGCCCTCCGTTTTTATTAATCTACGATCAGGATTATATCAAATCAATTTCATATTTCACTTTAATCGCACAACTAACTTATGTATTAGGGGCATTTTAGTCCACTAAATAAAACACATAACTTTCATTCCACGACCTAATGTTTTCTCGTTCGATTCACGAGTGACTGATTCGAAGACCTCCGACGCCGCCTCGATCTATCGAAGACCTCCGGCGCCGCCTCGATCTATCGAAGACCTCATACGCCGCCTTGAGTTATCGCTCCTTCCTCTTACAATGGTAATTAGTAGATCCAGCTTTATGATTTCTCGGCGACGGACGACTACTCTCGGACGAACGACTCTCGAGCATCGATGTCGGAAATACGCACAATGACGATGGCAACGACCCACAGGCAAGCCATGTTGGAGTGTAAAATATGTAACATCATGTCTCAAGCATCATGTATCAAGCTGCGTTGTTTAGTTTGGGTGGAGTGATAAAATACGTAGCATCACAATTGAGGCTGCCTACTTTAAAAATCCACGGATTATATTGGTAGTAGTTATATTGGTATAAATTGATAGTAATTGATCAAAATACGTAGCCGGAAGTAACTGTAAAATTTGTAATGTAATGTTTATAATTCGTATATTATGATTCATAATTGGTAGTGGCCATATTGGTATAAATTGGTAGTAATTGATCATAATACATACATTTCTGGTGGAGACAAAATCCGTAACGAATTATGTATCATAATTCGTAGCATCATTTATCAAGTTGCGTAGCATAGTGTATCGAGCTGCGTATTTTATTTTTTGGTGGAGGGACAAAATACGTAACCAATTAGTATCATAATACGTAGCATCATATATACGTATCTTATCCGTAGCATCATAATTCGTAGCAACATATATACGTAGCTTATGCGTAGCTCATAATTGGTACATTTGTATCATAAACTACGTACCATGGTTGTTGGTGATTTGTTTACCAATTTGTATTGTTTGGATTATCTTTTGCCAATTTATTTTGTTAAGAAAATAGTTGAGATCAGTTGTGTTCAACTTGTTGCCATTTCTGTATTCATGTACTTTATTTTAGTATCAATATGATGACAAATATATTGACAGTAGAAACTTGTATTTGCATTCTAGAATGAGTTTGTTCTTGCAAGTAGTCTTTCTCAGGTTCAACGCTTACAGCCTTAAAGGAGTCCATTTGTGTGTAGTGGAATGTCTGGGAATTCGGAGGTTGTGACTTGTGAGGGTGCAGTTTGATCCAAAGGAGTGTAGCTTTGATACATTGTTGGATGTTTTCTGGGAAAGGCATGATCTGACCACGCTCAATCGACAGGTTGGTGTATTTACAGCTATCTTTTGTTTGCTGGAATTTATTTGTATCGTTTTGTGATTGTGTTTTGGTGTTCAGTCAGTCGAGGCTTGGATAAAAATGTGATTAACCAGTGAACATTGTAGTTAGTTTATATCCTGCTTTGAACCTCACTAGTTTGTATTAACTTATGTTGTAAAGGAGCTTAGTAACAGTCGAGGCTTGTATAACCAATTGCTCCTGCATAAGTTTGGGAAAGTTATTGATTTTGGGTTTTAATTTATCATATATCGATTAAGTTTCCTATAACAACTGGAGCGAAATGATGATACTTTCCTGGTAGGAAAATGTAATGCCTGATTTCCAAGTTGGTTGTTCTGACTTCTGAGGCGAATATCAGTCTCCTGGAAGTGTAGAGCATGATGTTTGAGGTTGTGATTTGTTAACGAAAATTGTGTGTGCATTGATATAGTTATGAATAGTTTCCTGAGCATGACGAGTTTTAGTTTCTTGCTGTCAAATTTGATCTTTAATGCTTTAGCACTGTTCAATTTCTTTTTGCAGAAACATCTCTAGGTCAGCACTTAAAGGCTTTTTGGTGCCGGACATAGGGGACCTTTCTTACTTGCGGCAGTTGTAAGTTACTTCAAATAATCTATTTTCGTGTTTTCAAAAGTACTAAAATTTGATTGCATAGCGCAGTCAGCATGTTGATCGAATTCGATGATTTGTTGTAGAATATTGCATGGGAACAATCTGATTGGCACGATGCCGAACACTACACCAGATGGTCATTTTTGTCACTGACCTAAAAATGTCGCGTAAGGACGTTCTCAGTCGCATAAGACCTTATGCGACTGCGGTCAGTGACATAAAGACCAGTCGCATAAAGGGTGTGACATAAGGTGTTTAGTGACCGACTAATGGACATATGTCGCATAAGTGTACTTTAGCGACTTACTTCTTTCTGCCGCGTTAGGAAATACGTTAGTCGCATTAGATTCTATATGTCCACAAGTCAGATGACGTTTTTACAGATTGAGTTAGACACGTAAGTCTATTTTTCAAATATCAGTCGCGTTAGTATGTTACATACTGTACTTTAGGCTGTCGCGTAAGGGAGTGTTGTTCATTTGCTTAGTCGCATAAGTTATTTTATTCGGTCGCGTAAGTGAGTGTTGTTGATTTGATTAGTCGCGTAAGTGAGTGTTGTTCATTTGATTAGTCGCGTAAGTTACACATATGTTTTTGAATATGTCACATAAGTGTAAAAACGTCTTCTTTTTTACGATCAATAGTCGCGTAAGGCAGAAATAAATATCATTAATGCAATTTTGGCACATTCAGAAACCCCTGATATATTACACAAAACAGTCACCAACAAGTTCAAAAAAAAAACAAAGTTCAACAGTAAGTTACACATAACACCTTATAAAAGGTGTACTGAAAAGTTAACCAACATGAAAGTTATTCATAAGATGCAGCCAAAGTTCACAGAGTACCCAAACCAATTGTTGCACCATCGGAAACATTACCACCATGTCTTGAAGCCCTCGCCTTCAGCATATCCTCCAAAGCCCTGAGCCTACACTCGAATTCAGCATCTTTTTTTACTGCCTCTTCCTTTGCCTTGATCAGCTCTTCCTTGAGCGCATGGTTAAATGCCCCACCTCTAGGGCGAGGAGGCCACTTAAGATTTCCACCAGCTCTGGACACCACAGTCCCTCTCTTCTGCCCGACAGCTTTGTAAATGATGTCTAGATGTATCTTTATCAGGAGGAGTTCACGCTGGAGAACTATGCTGGGGTCATCAGAATCATCATGAGCATCATGGATCAGCAAATTGACAGCATCATTCATTTGCTCCTACATATAACAAAAAATAACGTATTTAACTAAACAAATAACAGACATGTACCGTGATACAATCATCATCAAGGTACCTTACAAATAAGAGATTGCACAATGATACATGTATAGCGAACATTGGCAAACATAAACAGAACACTTGTTAACAATATGGACTAGCATACACATAACATAAACATTGATACGTAAATAGCTGAAATGCAAGATTTAATGCAAATGAACACTTATAAACATAAAGCAGTTTTTTTCAGTTTAAACATAAACATATACCAGCAACATATTCATAAACATAAACATATACCAACAAGATTTAATACTTAAACAGCTGAAATGCAACATAAACATAAAATAGAACACTTATAATTATCTAACAACAAAGCATAAAACAGTTTGTATAGTCCTAAGTAGACAATATACCAGCAACATATTCTTGATATCCAACAATTTATTCAATTTACACAAAATGTAATTGAAATGCATGACTTAGAACATTACCACTAAGGGAAGACTCTCTGACTCCTGGGAGTACACCTCTTCAAATGCGGCAACATGGCACTACTAATTTTTGTAAAAATTCAGTCATTTAAAAAATGACGGAAAAATGACGGAATTGTAACGGAAAATACACAAATTCCGTCAAAATTCCGTCACAAACCAAGATGACGACGTTTTTCCCGGCGGAAATTTGTTTCCAGCATTTTTCCGTCAGTGCTTTCCGTCACATTTTAGTATTCATTCCGTCTAACTTCCGTCAAATAAAACTCCGTCATACGTTCGTTACTATTCCGACTTAAATTTCCATATATTTTCCCCAAAAGTCCGTGATGACAAGTTTCCATCATAATTCCATCAGTATTCCGTCACCAGTTATTTTCCCTAATGATTCCAATACGTTTCCGTCATAGTTAATTCCATCATTATTCCGGTAAATTTCCGACATGAATAAATACCGTCTTTGTTCCTGCAAAATTCCTTCAAGATATATTTCCATCATGTTTCCTGCACATATCCGTCATAAATAAAATGCGTCATTATTCCTATAACACACAGGCACAATTTTTTTCCGTCATTATTACAGCAAAATTGCGTCATTTAAAATTTCCATCAGGTATCTGGAAAAAATCCGGCATTCTAAACTTGCTTCAGTATGCCATCAATATTCCGTCAGCACTACGATGGCGCTTTTGTCTTAAGCGCTGTCTTAATTGAAATATACAACAGCGCTTTTATTTGAAGCGCTGCCTTATAGGTAACATATAACGGCTTTTTATATTAAAGCGCTGCCTTATTATTAACATATAACAGCGTTTTATTTTAAAGCGCTGCCTTATTATTAACATATAACGGCGCTTTGTTTTGAAACGCTGCCATATATGTAACATATTACGCCCCTTTTGGAATGAGCGCTGCCATGCCGGCGCTACCAGTTTCAATTTAATATTTTTTTCATACAACATTTTCAATATATGGGAAATCAAATTAAGTGCATTGTTAAAAAAAATTTAATTGCCTTTTAAAAATTATTATTCGAGAAACAAACAAAATATTGTTTCCAAATTGATTAGTAATTTAGCACGTTTAGTGCTAAATTTCCTCTCTAGCCCTAACGACGTCCTCGATTTTCTTCATTAGATCTCTGAGTGGGTAGACCGCGGTTGTTTACGTGCGGATTTTGACTCGGAGGCGGAGGATATGTAGGAGTCAACATCCGAAGCATGTCAGATTGCATTTGCATCATTTGCATCAATCGCTCTATGTTCCCCTTCATATCTCTGATTTCATCCTCCTGTCGGGATTGAGAGCTATAAAGCTCGTCCATGCGCTCCAATCGCGGCCTCATCTCCTGAGATATCCACTCGTCCGATTCTTGGGACCTTGATACGTGTGAGCTCGCGCTTGACTGACTGCCGGTTGAGGAGTACTTGTCGGATATTAATGTCGCCGATGGCCCGTACAAATACGGTATCCCAGATCTGGGATTAACACCCATGACAGTTGCAGCGGCCTCCACTAGCTCCTCCTCTGGTACCCTTTTCCCTCTCTCATATTTCCCTAGTACCACAGCTTCAGCATCCGCGAGCTCTTTCTGTACATCATCGAAAAAACAAACAAATATTTATCAACGAAATTAATCAAATTTTTAAGATATTCAAGAGACATTTTGAAATCACACATCACAATTTGATTGATATATTCATATTCAAAGTACTGATTCGGTGACATAAATTGTAGGTCATCACATACCCTTTTGTTTTCCGCGTCGGGGATCAAATATGTCCCATCCCCATATCAGTGGGCAACACTTGTTTACTCTTTCTCTGAACATATAACACATGTTGTTAGTGTAATTTTTGATAATTGAAATTAAAGCCTTTTCAATATTTATATTACCATTTTCGCATGGTGAAAATGTGCTGGTCTCGACCCAAAGGCGTGCAACAACGGTCCGTTTCTAGCATGTCGGGCTAAATATGTTTGCTTTTTCTGTTCACTCCGGGCCTTGAATATTGGATCCGTGTCGAAGCGCACCTTTGCTGCAAGCCGGTGATCATTTGTCAACCACTTTGGTCCTTTAGACGTCCCCTTTCTCATGCCTTTCCAAGCATCTTGGAGTATCTTCCCTGCCTTCTTTCTGAAATTGGCCTCGATCTGATCGTTGTGGATTGGATCCCACCGGTACAAGCTCTGCATATTTCAATTAAGAAATTTGTAATATTATCTTACTTTGTAGTCCAGTACGAAATGGAGATTTTATCGGCAAAAAAACATTAGTTACTATTTTGGACATTTAACATCATTTACCTTAAAATGTCGAAACCATTTCACCGGCGCATCTGGATCACACGTGCCAATTGTCATCCAGCCAACCTTAAAACCAGGGGCGATACACTGCAACCCAATTTTTTTGACAGCTGATGATGGGTTAAAGCTGAAAAAATAACACGCCGGTAATGTACAATAATATTAGTACAGAACAATATCAATTATTATATGCAACAAAAAATTTCCATACTTGTCATCGCCCGCTGGAACAATCCACGGTCGAGAATCATCTGTCATCATATGTGCCCGTGTCATATCCTCCACTCCGTCACTGCCTCGTGTGCCATCTCCATCATCATCATTCTCTGAATGATCATGGGCTCCCTCATCATCACACAAGTCGTTGCCCTGTCCATCTCCCTGGAACGCAGCTTCATGGTAATTCATTAGGTCATCCAACTCATAATCATTGGTATGTGGGAATGTTCTCTCCTCGTCCATCTGTACTGGTATTGGATCATCCTGTACGGGCATAGTTGGTCTGTACACTTCCGGGCCCTGACGTGTGTCGCCCGTTGATGCTGTTTGTTGCTGTCTTTCCAAGCTCATTGATCTCGGTTGGCGCAACTCAGTTAGCGCTGTTTGTGTTAAACCAGGGGGCCTCCTCCCAGTGGCCATATTCCTTTTACCGCATCCATTACGCTTCAGTGGTGCCATATGTATAAACTGTGCAAGCACACACACGTCATGTTCACACATTAAATCAAGTATGCTTCATCAAACATCACGCCATATGTATAAACATTATCAGCATGTATGACTAATCGAGTAATGTTCACACATTACTTTAATCAAAATCAAAAGTGCAATGGATAGTATTGACATAAACTTTACCCGAATCAACCGGCACGGAATGAAAACACATATATCTTTTGTTAAGGGTTCAGAACATAATACGGTGTGTTGCCGACAAATCAAAATGGATGAAAGAGGATTTTGGAATGAACTTACCAGGGTTAATAAACAGGCGTGTTCTAATCCGGCAGGAAGTACAAATATTATGGACGAGGGATAACGATCGACCTTCTTCGACAAGACCTGCGTTTGGGTAGGAGAAAGTAGATCTGAGATTGTGAGATTTAATAAGTTCTTAGGTGTCAAATAGACAGCGTTTTGGATGAAAGCGCCGTTACAAATTACCCAGTACACAGCGCTTCACAAAAAAGCGCTGTCAAATATATCATATGACAGCGTTTTAAAATGATGCGCCATCTTATATAGAACTTAAGATGGCTTTTTAAAATTAATCGCTGTCTTTTTGAAAGTATATTACAGCGCTTATTTCAGATGCGCTGTCGTAATTTTAACATAATATGGCGTTTTTATGAAGAGTGCTGTTACATAATTACGTTCAACAGCGCTTCATTTATAAGCGCTGGTGTTTTTCTTAGTAGCCACATCAAAAAATACCAATGTGGCGCCTTTTATTTCATTTTCAATTCTACGCGCCTTTTCGGTCCATTTCATTTACACCACAACTCTTTAATTTAAAACTGAGTTAACATTCAGTTTTCCATATTACCTACATTTAAGATAGTGTCGCATTAACTGGATTTTTCGGTTCACTTACTCGTCCATTATATACATTTTTTTTCTCCCACATGTTTTCCCTTAATCGGACCCTTTTTCTCCACACAATGACATATGATTATTAATAAGGATAGCTACTGACATTACAACGTCTTCCGGAAAGATAGATATGTATTAATTCACGATGATTCGTCGGATTCCTCGGAATCAAATTGGATATCTGCAATATCATCGTTTACGTTATCTTCGTTGACGTCTTCTTCAGTGTACTCGTAAACTTCATCATTAGCGAGGTTCCCATATGAACCAACTTCGTTGATTACAGGCATCTCAGCTCCTACTTGACCGTCATCCTGGAATGGAACATTAGCAACTTCCATGTCTATTGCGTTTGTTGGTTTCACTGGACAAACTGCTACCCAGCCCTGATTATTTTGTCCTCCTAGTCCCGGAAATGTAATATAGTATACTTGCACCGCTTGTTGAGCGAGAATGTATGGGTCGTAATGCATGTACGGTTTATGAGTGTTGACGATGACAATGCCGTTAGCCGGGTATGATTTAACATATTGAGGATCATACCAACGACACTTGAACAATACAACCCTTATCCCAGGATGGGTCCTAAATCTCATGTGAAGTATTTCTTCAATCACCCCATAGTAGTGTATTCCCTCTGTCCCTTTCACGTAAACATGACTGTTCACCGTATTCCTCCCTTCGCCGTGGCTCTCGATATGAAATTTGTAGTTATTAACTTTGTATGTTGCCGAACATGTTATGTCAGAGTGAAATCCAGATGACAAGTAGTGAACCCATTGTGGTAGTGATACTGTTTCTCCAAGCTCCCAAATCTGGAAAAAATATGGACGAGTTAGATGCATATGTGTGAATGTTGAAATGTATGTGTTGAAAATATATTACACTAACATGCGAATGAAGCCATTCAGGAAATTCCTTTAATATATCATGGTATACTTGTCGGTCATTGCGCCTGGGATGCGATTGTCTTAAGCGGCTCTCAAATAATGCCAAATATTCTTCAATCTCAGGGGTGTTGTTGAAGATGTAATGAGTCGCTTTGGCAAATTCATTGCTATCTAGTGTCCTACGCTTTACGATACTCCCAGCGGCTCCTGGGTAATTAAAAGTAGAAATCCGAGGGTCGTCGCACGCTTCTGCCATAACTTCATTTCTTTTTAACGTTGTAAAGTTCGTTGTTAACTCAGCATCTAGGTACTCTAGTCCCAAATATGAAGTCTCTAACTGTATGTAAGCATTAACAATACTTGCTTCCACCTCAGCTCTATTCCCTTTTTGGCCCAACTGTTTAAGACGGTATATGAAACGCTCAAATGGATACATCCAACGATAATGGACTGGACCGCCAAGCAGCACCTCATCAGCTAAGTGAATTGGGAGGTGTTCCATGGAATCAAAAAATGAAGGGGGGAATATTGTCTCTAGCTTACACAGCGTCGAAGCAATGCTCCCCTGCCAATGTTCCATTAGCTCAGTGTCAAGTGAAGAAGCACATATGTCTCGGAAAAATGTGCACAATTCTGATACAGCTTCCCATATCTGTTTTGGTAAAAATCCCTTGAATGCAATTGGCATTAGGCGCTCGATGAATACATGTGCGTCGTGTGACTTGTACCCCACTAGCTTGTTGGTACTCAAATCAACCTTATTCCCCAAGTTAGATGAAAACCCATCGGGGAACATCAGTGACTTAATCCAAACTAGTACAAGTTTTTGGTTTTCTCGTGCAAGCTGATACTTACCCTTGTTAGCCACCAGACGGTTTCCAATAGTTTTTAGTTCTAGTTTTGGTCGCCGACAATATAGCCCGATATCTTTTCTGCACTTCACACCGTCATCCTTTGTTTTCCCCTTCACATCCATGATAGTGTTGAATAAATTTTCGAAACAATTCTTCTCAATGTGCATAACGTCAAGGTTGTGCCTAAGCTTGATGTCAACCCAGTATGGAAGTTCCCAGAAAATTGATTTCTTCGTCCAATTGTGCCACACCCCATAGCCGTCCAACACCTCATTCGTACCTTGCTCCCATATATATTTTAGGTTACGCACTCTTTCAAAAACTTCACCACCTGACCGAAATGGTACTGGACTGTCAAAGTCGGTTCGATCTCTATAGAAATTTCTCAAATTCGACCGATACGAATGATTATGTGATAAAAACCATCTGTGACACCCAAAATAAGACACTTTTCTTCCATTCTTCAACACAAATGTCTTAGTGTCCTCCATACAGCACGGGCATCCCAGTTTTCCTTGTGTTGACCATCCCGATAACATTGCATACGCCGGGAAGTCGGATACAGTCCACATCAAAGCTGCCCGCATTATAAAACAATCCTTTCTCAGAGCATCATATGTTTCAAAACCAACACTCCAAAGATGTATCATGTCATCAATAAAAGGCCTTAAATAGATGTCCAAACGTTTCTTCGGATTTGACGGACCAGGAATTAGTATAGTTAACCAAATGAATCGCGTCTTCATACTCAACCATGGGGGTAAATTGTAGGGTGTCACCATTACGGGCCAAATAGAGTATTGTTTCGTTGACATACCCCATGGATTAAATCCATCTGTGCATAGGCCTAACCTAACATTACGCGTCTCGGAAGCAAAGTGTGGATGGCAACGATCAAAATGCTTCCAAGACTCTCCGTCTGAGGGGTGAACCATGCGAGACCTGTCTTCCCTTGGCATCGCGTGCCAGGACATATCTGCTGCTATTGATTCCGATAAAAATAGTCTTTGCAGTCTTGGTATAATCGGTAAATAAAACATCTCGCATCTTGCACGACGTTGGTACCCTGAAGAGCTTTCAGCGCGTCTTGGACGATGATATCTCCGTTCTGAGTAGACACGACAGTTTGTCAAACTTTCATCTTCGCCATAGTAAATCATACACCCTGCAATACATACGTCAATCCTTTTATATCCCATACCGAGATTGGATACCAATTTATTTGCTTGTTTGAAAGAAGAAGGGATCTTGTTTACTCCACCAATCATGTTTTTCATTGTCCCACAAATGGAGTTAAAAGCCCCTTCAGAAAAGCCGTAGTTAGCTTTCGTTGCTAGCATTTTCATGGTAATCGATAGTTCTGTCTCTGTCGTGCAACCTTCATAAGCTGGATCTGAATATGAATTTAGGAGGTTGAAGAATCTATTCGCTTCCGGAGTCTCATATTGCTGCCAATTCAAATTCGTCTCATCTGGAATACAATAATTGTTTTCTGTCCCATGATCCTCAGCTTCATTGCTATAATTTTCAACATCGGGGAAATTACCAAAAGTGTGCGTTGTGCTCGGCCCAGGTATGTCTATGCACGGTTCTCCGTATGTCACTAGCTCTTCGCCGTGCAACGTCCAGTTATAGTAGTTTGGTGTGAATCCGTACTTGTACAAGTGCTCCTCCACCATTCTAATAGATATGAATCGACGATTCTTGCATTTCGTACACGGGCATCGCAGCGTGCTGTCTGATGAAATTTGGGCGTTAGATATCGCAGTTTGGACAAATTGATTTACTCCGGCTATGAAAACTTCATTATTATATGACGATCCATGTACACCAGCGTCGTACATCCATCTCCTTGCCTCATATAGCGTTTCCATGTATCAAAAATCAAACTACACAGTCTGATACAGAATGTGAAAGCAAACCCCAGCACGGTCGCTGAGTAGATGTAATTGACCATGTTGTGTGTTTAATTTATACATCGAATCAAAAATAAGTGATGTGTGTATCATAAAATACAACAGCGCTTTTCTAAGAAAGTGCATTAGTTGCGTGCACATACAACAGCGTTTTTCGAAAAGGCGCTGTAGTAGCCTGTACTTACAACGGCGCTATTATTTGAAGCGTTGTATTAGACTATACATTCACCGGCGCTTAATCCATAAGCGCTGTAGTATACTATACATACAACAGCGCTTTATGAATAAGCGCTGTGATAGCTTTCATTCAAATGACGAAATTCATTTACAATTATAAATTCATTATGTAGTTTACGTAATAAATGT
The DNA here is from genome assembly GCA_033675215.1 of Rhodiola kirilowii. Classification (NCBI taxonomy): domain Eukaryota; kingdom Viridiplantae; phylum Streptophyta; class Magnoliopsida; order Saxifragales; family Crassulaceae; genus Rhodiola; species Rhodiola kirilowii. The sequence goes on along the minus strand of CM066203.1, from coordinate 54,925,704 downwards.
ATTAGAAATATGATTCAATTACAAGTGAAATGAATAGATTTAGTTATCAAAAAAAAATTACAAGTGAATAGATTTCGTAAACACACGTGCATACATCTGATAGGAGATTAGATTATGTATATATTATTAGGACACAACTTGGTGCAGAAAATTAATTGTAGACAATTACTGATCAGTGATGTCAGGAACCACATGGGAGATAGAAAATAAAGCTGACACGGGTACAAAGGCAATTTCAACGTGCAACAGTACATAAAGCTGAAGAATGGTGCGAGTTATTTTCAACGTGAAATAGTACATAAAGCTGGAATGGGCCAAGATGTCCTCAACGTAACCACTTGAATCTTCGCTCCAGTAATATTAATGATAGACTTCATTGAGGATCCCACCACAGCGAACCCTGTTATTGGAAAATGAACGCTTAATTTAGTAGGATACCGTTTAAGAACATAACCATAGATTACCATAATAAATATGTTCAAATATTAATTGGACATATATAATATTAGAAATATGGTTCAGACATTGTAATAATTATACAGACAATGCGAATTACGATTTATTGGTCATCCGGGGGCATACATTTACCTGAATTTAACCACCTGGCGGTGACATAGTTTTAGGAGACTGATGAGGTGACGGTTTGTCAACTTCTTGATCACCAGGAGGTGAGGCTGCATTCCAATACGGTCCTTCTACACTGGAATCTTCGTCTTCTCTGTATTTTTCCGCATCGTGTCTGTATTTTTCCGCACTATAGCTGTGAACTCCGTTACAAGCAGACCCGTTGTCACAGGAGTATATACCACCTTGTTGTGAGCATATATACACTTCGGTACCGCCGGAATCGTCTCGGGAGCTAGAACCAAATATACGGTCAGCTTCCGAATTGGAACACATTATGATGGACCGGTATCTAAGTGTGGTGTGGATGATTGGGTAGACAAAACCATGTATATGTGTCCTTATAAAGGGACAAATACTGAAAAACTAACTTAGATTGCTCTTGATATTACGTCTCACCTTAAACGATGGCGTATATACAGCCCTTACAACATCGCTTATTATTTAAGCGCAGTTATTGGTTACAACGACAGCGCTTTAAAATATAGCGCTGTAGTTGATATTATATGCTGTTTTTTTAACGCATTCCACAGCGTTTATATAGAAAGCGCTTTCGTAGGGTTTAAAATGACAGCGCTTTTACTGGAAACGCTGTGATTTGGTCTCGTACATATAACTTGTCTAAAAACCCTATCTTATATTAATTCCGATTCAATTTGCTGGTCCCGGATTCTGAAAATTTCACTGCCGTCTTCGTGCCACCTCGGATCTATCTGACTGTCTGCTATAAGGTGAGTTCGTTTGGGATGTTCAGTGTATTGAATTCTAATCGTCTCCGATTATACGTATATGTGCTCAAGTCGCCGTCCGCCTCCGGCATCGTTTTTGAACTGATTTCAAGCCTGCCATTCATGTACTTTAGTTAGGAGTCGGTGTATACCATATAAGGCGTTCTGATTCATCTCGCATTAACTTAATTAGTTAACACGACAGTTTTCAATGTAAACAGATGTGTCCAATTTAGTGTTTTCAAGTGAATTTGTTTCTGTGTGATACAGATGTATTACACATTTGTCCGTTAATTGTGCAAAGCATATGGATTAAGTATGCCCGCATTAGTAGTAACGGCAATATTCTTGGTATTCATTGGTAAGTAACTGAATCAAATACATATGTTGTTTAATTGACAGACGATGGCTGAGTCACAAACCGATAATGGGGGAAGTTCTTCTACGCGTAAGCAAAGAGGCCGAAGCACCCTTAAAAGCCTAATCCAGCGGCTTAAGGAAACAGGCACCAAGGAGCCGGTTATGATAGAGGGAGATGGAACTATTGCCGGTGAAGTATCCACTTCATTCACAACCTACCTTGGTAATGACGTCTTTTCGTAATTAATGTGCATATACCCTGGTTTATGCAGGCATTAACAAATATACGGGGAATCAGTTCTAATCAATATGATAAATTATGTAGGCATTGTTGTAAGATCACGAGTTCCAATTTCATATGGAACTTGGAAGTCTGTACCTGATGAGCTGAAGGATATGGTGTGGAACGATATGCTGGTGTGTTTCGTATTGTATTATCATCTGTTTATACACAGTTCAATGCGAACACTAATAATGCGATTTTGTGTAGGATTTGTTTGATGTGTCACAGACTGAGCTAATTCGTAAGTTTAAGGCGAGGGAGATGCGGGCTGCAGCAAGAATGTGGAGAAACTTCAAGAGCGATCTAGCAAACCAGTATATATTTGGCCCGAAACAAGGAGAGGATCCAAATATCAAGTACCCTTTCATTGGTACAGAATAATGGCAGACGTTTGTCGAACAACGGTCGACTCCCGAGGCACAAGAAATGAGGGCGAAGAACATTGATCGAGCAAAATCTAACCAGTACCAGCACACATTGTCTCGTGGCGGGTACAAGAAGGCAAAGGCAGAGCTTGTTATGGAAAAGAAAGCGCAGATGATTAAGCAAGGTGTGATATCGACAGGGGAAGAGCCTGTCGTCCATGTTGAGAGGCATGAAGTATGGAAGAAGGGTCACCAAAGGAAAAATAAGGAGTACGTAAATGAGTCGATGAGAATGGTGGCTGAAAAAATTGTAAGTTTAAGTTTAATATACATTACGTCAACTGATGTGATGTTCCCATGAATGGCATACTGTTTGGCAAAATGGCTTTAGAACTGTTCGAGCTAATGTTCAGGAGGAGTACGAACACATTCTGGAACTTCTGTACAGCGTAGAACAGACGCAAAAGATATTCTCCGGAAGGATCTGGATCCAATATCTTTTCGGTTTTAAATCGGCCAGCGATGCATTCGATCCCCAGATATTCGAATGAATATTTATCCTAAACCGGCGGCTGACTTGGCAAGGAAGGCTTCAAGTAAATATTCCGATTATCTCTTGGAAGATCCTAAAAAGATATCGAGGATCTTTTGTTCCGATCTGAAGTTGGCCAGTAAGTTTTTTGAGCGTCAAATATTTGCATAAAGAGTTTCGATTTGAAAGATACGCATCAGAATATTTGAGAAATATTTGATGGGGTTTATCTTGTGTGAGTTAGGGTTTCGTCCAAGCATATAAATACAATGCAAGGGCAACCCTAATTCTGGTCGCTCCCACTGATAAAATAAACACGAGGAAATCTTTACTGATTGGAGAAGGAGCGACAGCCGATTGAGTTCTCCCTACCAGAAACTCATCGGTGTAAGAGCAGTCTTAGCAAGTGCATCTCAGACTGCCTGGAAGTGATCATACTGTGCACACAACGAAGGAGAACAACTTGCTTTCAAGAGAAAGCGACCGAGCTTCAGGAGAGGTTCGAGAACGTTCAGATAGACGATCTGGACGAAGGGGATCGAGGAGAGTTGCGACGAACCTCGGTTGCAAATCTGAGAGACGGAGTGTTAGTGGTGAGGCCATTACAAGCAAATGTGTTGTGTAAGTGTAAGACCTCATGTGCCCTAAACTCGTAATAAAGATTTGTTGTCCCTTTTCCGGGTGTGGGAAACCCCCCAGAGTAGGCGTAGCCGAACTGGGTTATCAATCTGTGCGTACTCGTGTCTTTATTGTTCTGCTCGTACCGTGTATTGAACTGTTGTAGAGAGAGTTCAAGGTCAGTCCGAACAGGACCTTGAACACTTGCTTGAACAAGGGATAGAATTTCAAATGGTATCAGAGCAAACACTCGACACACTGAGTGGGATCCTGGAACTGTTCAAGATGACTCCAAAGGGAGGTCAATACACAACCAAAGATGACAAAGAACTTTCATGGAGAGCAGAGGTGTCTGAGGAGGTGTCTGAGACTGACAGCACTATTTTGCAACTAAATACGCTGAATCAGAGGTTTGGCAGAATGGTCCGAAAACTCGATAAACGCAGATCTGAGCAAGACATTCCCCAATCTAGCATGCCTCATAACTGGGAGACAGACGCTAAGATCTGCAGAAAGAACATCGTCTGCACCGTTGCCTTCAGCTCTTCAAGTCATATGGAAAAAGATCGCTGGTACTTCGACAGCGGATGCTCTGCACATATGATAGGTAACTCCAAGTTTCTCACACATATTCGACCTGTCACTAAGAGGCAGTTCGTTACATTCGGTGATGGAGGAAAGGGTCAGGTGATCGGCTGTGGGACATTGAAGGTTCCGGATCTTCCTGTACTCTATGACATCCTTCTTGTTGAAGGACTAAAGGTGAATCTCATCAGTATCAGCCAACTTTGTGATGGAGGATTTCACGTTCAATTCACTCATGACTCGTGTCATGTTTTGAACAAGGAAGGAGGGACGCTGATGAAAGGATGTAGAGCAGACAACGATTGTTATCTTATAGGTTCTGCCAGAACAGCTACGTGCATGTCTACTCAAGCAGATGAGATGTCACTCTGGCACAGGAGACTGGGTCATCTGAATCTCAAAACTCTGAAGAAGCTCAGCTCGTCCGGTCTCATCCGAGGAATGCCCAATGTTAAAGGTGACATAGATGTCCTATGTGGTGAATGTCAGATCGGTAAACAGACTAAAGCATCGCATTCAAACACCACCCAGATCCGTACCAGCAGACCGCTTGAACTGATTCATATGGATCTTATGGGGCCGATGCAGGTTGAGAGCTGCGGTGGCAACAAGTATGTCCTTGTATGCGTGGACGATTTCACCAGGTTTTCATGGACCCGATTCCTTCGAGACAAGTCTGCTGCTGCACCTTAATTCATTGAACTTGCAACCCTTCTCCAGAGAGAGAGAGAAGCCAGCGGAGAGCACCTGGTGAGTATCAGGAGTGACAACGGCACTGAGTTCAAGAATGCCACTATGACCTCGTACTGTACCAAACACGGGATTGCCCATCAGTTTTCTTCTGCAATCACTCCTCAGCAAAATGGCGTTGTTGAAAGGAAAAATCGTACAATTCAGGAAATGGCTCGCGTAATGATCCATGCCAAGAAGATTCCCTTGAAGTTCTGGTCAGAAGCAATGAACACGGCGTGCCACATTATAAACCGGGTAACAATACGCACAGGTACGGAGATGACCTACTATGAACTCTGGAAAGGGAAGAAGCCCACAGTCAAGTACTTTCACATCTTTGGGAGTGAGTGCTACATTTTGAATGACCGCGAGTACCGACAGAAGCTTGATCCTAAAAGTGATGAGGGATTCTTCCTAGGATACTCCTCAAACAGTCAAGCATACAGGGTGTTTAACAAACGCACAGGAACAGTTATGGAGTCTATCAATGTCAAGATCAAGGATGACGTTGTTGATCTTACCGCCCCAGACGATGCTGACGATGCAGCCGGAACAGCATCTGGTAATGTTCCACCTTCTCATTCTACTAAGACTGACTTGACTGGGGATGTCACAACAGCCATTGAACCAGTTGAAACAGCACCTGAAACTGTGACACTGCCCATTCAGACTGTGACTGACTCGACAGAAGGTGCGCGACTTCCTGATAATGTCATTGGGAACTCTTCCTCTGATGAGGGTGAAGAGGTTAGTACTCAAGAGGATCGTGCTGCACTACAACCCTCTCGTCGAATCTCCAGAGATCACCCAATCTCTGAGATCATTGGTGCACCTAGTGATGGAATTCAAACTCGTGGAAAAAGGATCAATTACAGAGGACTTGCTGCCTACTCATGCTTTCTGTCTTCAATTGAACCAAAGAACGTAAAGGAAGCACTCGTTGATGAGTACTGGGTTCTCGCCATGCAGGAAGAACTGGAGGAATTTGCCCGCAATGACGTATGGGACTTAGTTCCAAAACCTGATGGTGTTAACGTCATCGGCACTAAATGGATTTTTAAGAACAAATCAGATACATCAGGAAATATCACCAGAAATAAAGCTCAACTTGTGGCTCAGGGATATTCCCAGATAGAGGGGATCGATTTTGATAAAACCTTCGCCCCTGTCGCACGGCTTGAAGCCATTCGCCTGCTACTTGCTCTAGCATGTCACCTGAAGTTTCGTTTGTTTCAGATGGATGTCAAAAGTGTGTTCCTAAATGGACTTCTACATGAAGAAGTTTTTGTGTCTCAGCCAAAAGGATTTGAGGATCCGCATCACCCTGCTCATGTATCGCCTGAAGAAGGCCCTGTACGGACTCAAGCAGGCGCCCAGAGCCTGGTATGAGCGACTCACTGTGTTTCTCATCAATCATGGATATGTGCGAGGGGGAGTGGACAAGACTTTGTTCGTCAAACACACAAGGTCAGATTTTATTATCGCACAAATCTATGTTGATGATATTGTGTTCGGATCAAACACCCAGACGATGGTAGATCAGTTCGTGGAACAGATGCAGAAAGAGTTCAAGATGAGCATGGTAGGAGAGATGAGCTACTTTCTGGGATTGCAGGTGACACAGAAAAAGGATGGGATATTCATTTCACAAAGTAAGTATGCCAAGACCCTGATAAAGAAATTTGATCTAGCGAAGGCAAGTCACAAACGAACACCTGCTGCAACTCATTTAAAGATCACTAAAGACGATGCTGGAGTCAATGTTGATCAGACTCTATATAGAAGCATGATTGGAAGTCTCCTGTACTTAACCGCCAGCAGACCGGATATATCTTATGCAGTCGGAGTCTGTGCAAGGTACCAGTCAGAACCAAAGGAAAGTCACCTTCTGCAAGTTAAAAGAATTATAAAGTATGTATGCGGAACTGTTGAATTCGGGATCTGGTACACCAAAGACACCAATCCACACCTGGTTGGTTTCTGTGACGCTGATTGGGCAGGGAACGCTGAAGATCGGAAGAGCACGTATGGAGGATGTTTCTTCTTGGGAAACAATTTGGTTTCATGGTTTAGCAAAAAACAAAACAGCATCTCGCTCTCTACGGCCGAAGCAGAATACATCGCAGTAGGAAGCTACTGCACTCAGCTCCTATGGATGAAACAGATGCTATCTGAATACGGAGTTGAGCAGAAAGAGATGACACTGTACTGTGACAATATGAGCGCGATCAGTATTTCCAAAAACCCGGTTCAACATTCCAGGACGAAGCACATTGACATCAGGCATCACTTCATCAGAGAACTGGTTGAACAGAAGGTTGTCACTCTGCAGCATGTCACAACGGACAAGAAATTAGCTGACATCTTCACCAAACCACTTGATGCTGCTCAGTTTGAAACACTCAGATCCTCCTTGGGTCTGTGTGTTGTCAAGGACTAAGTGTTCCAGCCAGTGGTCAGTCAGATGCGAAACTCCAGCTAAACAGTTGGACTGATCACTCATACAAGGAGCTGGAACAATTAGTATGTGTTTTTGATATATATCCTGTCTTACTTCAAAAAAAACTGCTGGGATGATAAGGAAAGATTCTCTGCCTATGGATAATCAATGGAAGAACGTGTCTCGGAAATAGGAAGTGTCCTGTTTGCTCTGGATTGCGGAAGGCGGATAGTATCCAGGTAAAGCCAGTTGGGCTAAGATTGGGGTCCTGACGAGCAGCGAACGGGTACTATGAGTATTAAGTCAGGCTCAGACAAGAAAGATGATGGGACGGAAGATCTATACAAAGACACTGATTAATGTCATTGAGGACCTGCAACAGGAGGATGCTTTTGTCCGTGCCTTGTCAAGAATTGAACTATCCCAGATCGTAGCAGTTGAAGAGGGATCTGTTGGGATTGTTGGTGGTATGTCAGTTGTTACACCAGATGCTGTTCAAGAGGGTTTCCATGAAGACTGTTTAAAGGATACGCTTAGATCCTTCTGTTTTTGAGTTAAAAGTTGCCTTCCTCGTTGACTCCCTATTAGAAGCCAATCAAGCGTTAATCAGGACTCCGTCTCTTTAGCTGAACTCATAAAGACAAGAGGAGGAAAAAGGAGTTCATTACAAGAGCTGTCAAGAAGAATGCTGAAGGCGTTCTCTGGAGAGCAAGTCTGCAGGGGGAGTCGTCCTTGACATGAAAAACAATCATAGGATCCCTCCTACTCCTGTTGAAGATTCCTCAGCCGTCTCTATTCAGAAAGGTGTTTAGATTGCTCTCAAGGATACTACACGAAAGTGCATGACTAAGTGGAAGATATAGGTGCGTTGACCACACGAATTGGAACTGTTCCAAAAAGGAGTTTAGACTGAAGGATCAGAACATCAGTTGATCGAAGAGATAATCAGGCCTTGGTTGAGGGGGAGGAGATAAGATTCCTCTTTTCGAGAGGACCAGATTGGAGGATTTGACCCTTGCCAGTTTGTGGCAAAAAGGGGGAGAAGTTTGGATGACTCTAGCTAGTTTGTCTAAAGCCTAGTCAGATCGCGGATTCGGTTTTGCCAAAAATGCCAAGGGGGAGATTGATGTTCCCATGAATGGCATACTGTTTGGCAAAACGGCTTTAGAACTGTTCGAGCTAATGTTCAGGAGGAGTACGAACACATTTTGGAACTTCTGTACAGCGTAGAACAGACGCAGAAGATATTCTCCGGAAGGATCTGGATCCAATATCTTTTCGGTTTTAAATCGGCCAGCGATGCATTCGATCCCCAGTTATTCGAATGAATATTTATCCTAAACCGGCGGCTGACTTGGCAAGGAAGGCTTCAAGTAAATATTCCGATTATCTCTTGGAAGATCCTAAAAAGATATCGAGGATCTTTTGTTCCGATCTGAAGTTGGCCAGCAAGTTTTTCGAGCGTCAAATATTTGCATAAAGAGTTCCGATTTGAAAGATACGCATCAGAATATTTGAGAAATATTTGATGGGGTTTATCTTGTGTGAGTTAGGGTTTCGTCCAAGCATATAAATACAATGCAAGGGCAACCCTAATTCTGGTCGCTCCCACTGATAAAATAAACACGAGGAAATCTTTACTGATTGGAGAAGGAGCGACAGCCGATTGAGTTCTCCCTACCAGAAACTCATCGGTGTAAGAGCAGTCTTAGCAAGTGCATCTCAGACTGCCTGGAAGTGATCATACTGTGCACACAACGAAGGAGAACAACTTGCTTTCAAGAGAAAGCGACCGAGCTTCAGGAGAGGTTCGAGAACGTTCAGATAGACGATCTGGACGAAGGGGATCGAGGAGAGTTGCGACGAACCTCGGTTGCAAATCTGAGAGACGGAGTGTTAGTGGTGAGGCCATTACAAGCAAAGGTGTTGTGTAAGTGTAAGACCTCCTGTGCCCTAAACTCGTAATAAAGATTTGTTGTCCCTTTTCCGGGTGTGGGAAACCCCCCAGAGTAGGCGTAGCTGAACTGGGTTATCAATCTGTGCGTACTCGTGTCTTTATTGTTCTGCTCGTACCGTGTATTGAACTGTTGTAGAGAGAGTTCAAGGTCAGTCCGAACAGGACCTTGAACACTTGCTTGAACAAGGGATAGAATTTCATGATGTGATACTACTGAACTAACTATATGGTATTTGCAGGATGAATTGCAAGGCTTAGCCAGTCAAGGACGATTTACGTCACGGGGGCGGAAAGACATCCTGACGGAGGCGACGGGGAAGGACGAGTACCCCGGCCGCACACGGGGGGTGGGGAGTTTGGTAGGTTGGACTGATGTATTTGGTAGGCAGTCTCCTACGTGCAGCACATGCTCGGCTGTTACTTCGCACGCGCCTACCCTGCATAGCCATCTAGTGGGTCGAATCCATGCCCATTCACAGATATACCCGAGGTTTTATGAATTCATTTCATACATTGTCCATATATGACAATGTATTTCATTCTATTTGGTAAATTAATATTGTTTCATAATCTCAACAGATTGGGAAAAAATGCATACTCCTCGTTTCTGGAGGTTTGGAGACTAGCAAAGAAATCGTTGCACTTGGCAAATTTTTGCCAGGACGAATCGTCCAATATCAAGAGCTGGACGATGACATGGTAAAGGTGATTATAGAGGATGCAATTGTACTATCTGCTGAGTTGCCACAGAAGTTCGGTTACATGGAGATAGTGAAGGATACATTGCATGCCTTTGTGGGATGGCCGAAATATCTAGTAGACGTTGATGAAGAGGTACCTCACGGAAATTTGTTTTTATCACGATACACAAACCAGGGGATTTTTATTCATGTGATATACATTTTGTTTTCTCAGCGATATGACGAGACCCGCTTCTTTAAACTCCTATGCTCCAGTTTCGACAACGAAGATATGAGCAGAATGAGTATGGCATGCCGATTTCTATACGAGCACGCTTGTGGGATGGGCAAGTCAACTATATACTCGGTGTACATCAATAGTGAAGTGTTTGGTGACGATTGCTACGTGGAATTGAACAATGATTGCATTACGGAGTTCACCACCTTCCAAGCTATCGGTGCAGCGGCAGTCAAAGTGTACATAAGGTAATTGAGTCCAGGAATATGGTTACAATATAAAAACAAATTTCACTAACTTCATCATGTGGCCACAGGTTTATTCACGATAAACTGCGACCAGGCGTTCGGTTTGGATTCTTCAGACCGAGCTATGTGACGCCATCAGAGGAATTTGATAAGAGGGTCGAGTTCTTCCAGAGGAGATTAAACATGCCCGACTACGATCGTAAATTATGCTACTTCCTTCCATACATTCATGTCAAAGCGTAAGTGGACTTTATAATTTACGTTCTGTATTATCCATTAAATGCGTATTCAACATATTATACATTGTGTGAAACGTTTGTCAGGTTTCATTGGATGCTGATTGTAATCTTTCCCAAAAAACGACTGGTCCTTTGGCTTGATCCTATGGCGAAGGAGCCCTACACTGATGCGGTTAACTTTGTTAACACGTAATGAACTATTTTACTCCACGTTCATATTCTCCTTGCAACATTAGCTACAAACGGCTGATAGTACTAACGTTTGTATTGTAGTAGCCTGTGCATGTGCTTAAACATCCCGTCGGCAGATGACATAGAGTGGAAGACAGTCACGGTATTCACATAACAAATATAGAATATTTCCAATTGCAGTCACTAGTGATATGTTTCACAATTTTTTCATTGGAATGTGTATTTTTTTCCAGTGCCCGAGCCAACCTATACCATCGGATTTATGTGGTTACTATGTGGTGCAATATATTTACGAAATTATCAAATTTGTTCAAGATACAAACGGGTCGCTCGAGGACGACATCACACAAGTAAGTATTTACAAAGATAACATTTATTTTTCATGAATTCACTCTTGTCCTTAAACTTAGTAACACTAAATTTGCTTTACAGTGTTTCCCCTCTGGAGTGCAACAATATAATAACAATGTGCTTGATGGTATTCGGGATGAGTTTGCAAATGGTTTAATTACGTACTTGCGGCAAGTGTATCATATTTTATAAATATCCCTTATTTCGTATCCTACTTTGTTATTCCATCACGCCATATGTATTACTGACCAATGTTGTCATAAAACATATCACGTTCTCGGAGCCCACCTTAGAAACATAAAACATTAGAAGAGGGCAAGAGTTTGACGTGAATCTGAATTAGAAATGCTATTTCAAAACATAATTGGTATATAAATAAACTAATGCATTTGATTTTTCATAATAATTCCGGTAAAATTGCGATTTGGATTCATAAATGCAATAAGGAAAGTGTTTAAACATTATCAGCCGTTGTACATCCATAAATTACGTTATGCACGGAATACATAGATGTTACTCTTGTTGACTAAAAACATCACGTGAACTAATTTACGGATGAGTTGACGGTGGGGAACGTGAAATCCTTCCTCTCCTTAACGAATACATCATGTTTTTGACGATCAATTCACATCTCCTCATAAAATTACGCCGAACGCGTCTTTCATGATGAGCATCCCAGGTAGCTATATTCTGCAATCATAAAATTTTAAACACCGATCATAGCATTGTACACAATATTTCAATGTTTCACTATTTGAAGTTAACGCTTTGTACCTGAAATTCCTCATACCAATTTTCATTAACATTTCGTGGGATCATGCTCCATGATCTCCACGTTGAATCCCAGCATGTTGATATGCATTCTCGTGCAACCCTTTGATGAACATCGAACGGGAAGAAACTGTTACAAAGTTTGGATCACAAAATTAGTAAATTTAGCAAACCCAACAAACTGAGTTTTATAGTAAGTACTCACCAGTTTCCTCCAACAGGTATAACATGCTGTCTTGGATTGACATAACGTTCACGGTAACCGACACGATCAAACGAAGGAGACATGTATATGCAATTTCTGAATTGCAACGAACGGTTAAACAGTTCTGACCAGATTTTTGTTGGTCAAGTGTTGTAAAAGGTGTGGCATATATATATATAGTGCAAATCTACTCTGAAATTTTTTAAATAATCAACGGTCATAACTAATAACGGTAATATAAATGCAACGGCTAATTGACCTAACTCAGAGGAAACAAATTGAAATTAAGTTGGGCATACGACAGCGCTTCCAATTTAGGCACTGTCTGATTTGTCGTTTTCCACAGCGCTTACTAAGAAAACGCAGTTACACATACAATGAGACAGCGCTTTCCAAATAAGCGCTGTTTTATTTTTCGTATAGGACAGCGCCTTCAATATAAGCGCTGTTAAAATTATTTAAGACAGCAGTTTGTTGAAAAGCGCTGTTATATACTAAACATTTTCACAGCGCTTTACTTAAAAGGGTTGTAATATGTTAACATTAGACAGCACTTTTTATATTAAAGCGATGTCCAATTCAAGTAATCAATTGTTTTAATACATACGGTCGTCAAAATATTTCGTTGTTCTTCCATTACATTTCCGTTACGGATGACGGAATTGTGAAGCAACATTATTGGTAATTTTTAAAATATTCAACCGAATTATTACAAATTTGTGACGGAATAAAGCGGGAATATTGCCTGAAATTTTTAGATGACGGAATATAGTGGGACAACTAATGGTAAAAACATGACGGAAAATAGCACGAAATGGCACGAAATTAACACTCCCAATTTTTCCCTTTTTTTACCTCAACATTCCGTCTCTGCAATTCCGGCAACTTTCCACCTAAATTCTGCAGACGAAATATCAGTTAACGAAAATGTGACGGAAAGTTAACGAATATTTTTTGGATGCCGGAATTGTACCGGAAATATACCGGAAAATTTTCCATCATTGCATTGGGTAACGTTTTTTTGAGGGAAAATGCTGGCGGTAAAATCCCAGAAATTAGTAGTGTGGGGTGCCTTATGTCCCTTTTCCATGTGCTTCACCGCTCTGATGGTGAATGGAGTTTTGCCCGAATGGTGGTTCATTTTCTTTTTTCTTGCATCTTTCATTCTAGCTGATATTGCCCACATAACAAAGTTAAAAATTAGCCAAACAAAAATATGGAAGCTAATGGAAAAAAACTATCACTTATAGTAATGTAACATCGTCACCTGCTGAGCAGGTTCTTGAAAGTGCTGCACGAGCCATCTCCATTCTTCTTCTATGTGTTTGAATTCCTTGGATGTTTTTTCTCCATGAGTCAGATAGTGAGTGCGACAATCAGATTTCCAGTATTTGAAGCGAGAGTTGGCCTGCCTAGTTATATACTCCCATAGCATAGTGTCGTCTTCGGGCAACAAGAAATGAGGCTGTGTACCAACACAAAAAAGTATTTTAGTTCCATAAATTTTTAACATAAGTAATAAGAAACATTCTAATGCTTATGAGTAAACAAATAAAACTTACACTTAAGTAATTGGTGACAATATTCTAGTGCTTCGGGTCCAATTCGGAGTAGGTTGGGGCTAGCATCGACACTTTCTCTCTTACGCAACTCCCAATTTGATGGGTCATCATGCTCCTTATTTTATCGCTAACTGGGCCATTTGCCTCAAAGCTACACTCCACCTTTATCCTAGATCCCAATCTATACATGAAGTCCGCTAACTTGGTGCCACAGACAACTCCTCGACGCTTGCACTTTTTTCCTGGTTGATCATCAGAGGAATCTGCCATAACAATTAGACTGACATTAATTAATAAGCACATGTAATACATCAAAAAACTTACCATTATCAATAAATGACAAAAATCATAGTGAAATCTTAATTTTTAGAGACCAACTTACCAGTGCTTAAGGACGTCTTGCATCTTATGCTCAGCAGTTCTTCAGCAGGTTCTTCATCATCTCTTTCTTCAGTATTATCAGCCTCCGCATTATTCTCGTTAGAACATTCAACACCCTCTGCTTCTTCAGAGGCTTGAGACTTCCGGAACCACATCGTGACCATCTTCAGCAACAGCATTGTCATTGTCAGCAACATTATCTTCCGCCATTTCATAGGCAAAGTCATCTCCTTTGTCAGCATCGTCAACTTCTTCAGCATCATCATCTTCTTTGTCAGACTCTTTGGGCGACGGTGTAAGGGATGGGTATAGGTCATTAGCAATTGAACGTTCATGGGATGAAGAGCTCAAGGTACGAGTAGGGTATTTTGAAGTTGGGGGAGGGACAATAATGGTTTCAGTTTCAGTGTTTGAAGCAGGTTTTTGGACTTTTAGCTTTGACGAATTTCTAGGGCTATAGCGGATTTGGAGTTCGATGGATTTCTTCTTCGGAGTATTATGGATAGCAGTTCTAGGGGTCGGTGTTTGAAGCTCGGTTATAGGGTTGGTGACCTTTGGAGTTGGTGGCTTGTTGGATGGAGGTTTTGCAGGTGGCTTGTTGGATGGAGGTTTCTTCTTCTAGTTCTCCTTGGCCAGTCCTCCTCTCTTTGGAGCCGTCTTAGGCGTGTGAATCCTGGCCGGTTTCCGACTGCTAGGTGAACGGAGCCTCATCAGAGCAGCTGCGGTGGTGTTGGTGACTTCGGAGAGCGATTTCTTCTTCGACGGCATGGGGGAGACGACGAACAAAGATGAAGAACGAAGATGGAGAGAGTTCGGTTGTAGTGCGGCGGATGAGGAAATAAAATAAAACCCTAAGTAAAATGAGGGTATTCATTGTTTCTGGCGTACACGTGTTTCAGATTGGACACGTGTCTGGCTATGATTCATTTTACCCTTACGCGACTAACATTTATAATGAGACGCGTAAGGTATTTTTTTGAAAATTCTAAAATTTTCATTTCCCTTTAAAGAATTCAATTTGTCCCGCCCAGAGAATACCAATCTCCCCCTATAAATCTGAGTAGCTAATGTAACTAATAAGCATATAATCAGTCGCTTAAGAGGTATCAGAATTGAAAACACAATCTTCATACAATTTACATTACAACAAAACCATCCATTACAATAACCATTACACATGACACCTGCAACAAACATGACCAAAATACTACTAATCATCTTCTTGGTCATCCCCATCCTCCTCAACGTCAACCTCATCATCACTTTCATAATTGTCACTTACATATTCAAGTTCGTCATCATCATCCTCTTCATCTTCTTCTGCAAACTCATCCTCATTTTCTTCTACATCCATTGCATCACCACTAGTTTGTACATCGTAGTCATAGTATAAAGCAGGAACTGTGCATGGAGTCTCTAATCCTTCGTCAATGTCATCATCTTCATCATATTCATTGGACATGTGAAAATGGGGGATATTTGTGGTTTCATCTTCTTGGTATGCTTGCTCCACAACATTTGAACGTACATCCCCAGATATACAAGAGTCACTATAAGTGCCTCTTTGAGCAACCACATTGACAACTTTCCAATTGTCGCCTAATTTAGGATCATGTAGGTAGAACACTTGTTGGGCATGTTTTGCAAGACAATAAGGAGCATCATCATACCATGTGGTGGTAGTGTCGATCGAGACTATTCCATGGCCCGTCTTTATGTTTCCCTCTAACGGATTGGCGTTAAACCATTTGCATTTGAAGATGATTACGGCATTCCTTCGGTATACTTAAGTTCAATGACATTTTGCAGAACTCCGTAGTATTTAACATCTCCTGGATAAACAATTCATGTCATAAAAATTGGAATAAATGAAATGCACTACCTAAATGTAATGTTAGTATGTAAAACACTTACCCGCCAAAACCATTACTCCACTGTTTTAGGTTTTCATATGTTGGTCCTTATTCGAAATCACAAACCTCAAGCCATTAACAAGACAATGTGTGTAGCAACTATGACACTATGGCTTACTAGCCAAAATGTGAAGTTGTTTACAATACTTTTCAGATCCTCTGCTGCGTAAATCAATCATCTTCATATAGGAAAGAGTCCGGTTCCTGTGAGAAGTGTATATTTGGTGAGAAATGAGAACAGATCTGAACCTTCCATTTAATCAGATATGTGGCTGATATAAATCCAAATATTAATCATAATTCGTAATTAAAATATGGTTAAATAGCATGTTAAGGGTAATTTTGGAACCAAAATATCATTAAGAAACCGTAATCCCATTAATTTCGCGAGACAAATAACCTAATCAGAGCTTAGGAATGAGATTGGGAACAATCTCGGAATAGAGCTCACACTACGTATTCAAAAAAATTGAATCTCGACTTCTCTCGGTGAGTCGGCAACAATTGACGACATCGAGGACGGTCGACCACGTTTTCATGATGAGATTGGGAATGATTCCCAGACTCCCAGTCATGCATGGTCAACAATCGGCTTCTCTCGGCGAGTCGGCAACAATTGAATCTCGGCTTCTCTCGGTGAGTCTGGGAATGATTCCCAAAATCAATCATCCCAATTTACTGCTAGATATGCATGACTGATATGAAACAAACGCTACAAAGGTCGACCATGTTTACGGTATGTAGCATTGTGATTCGGGTAACAAGCTAATCGACTCTTCATAGCTTATTTTTGTAGTTCACACACATCATTCGTAGCCTGGGTTTACACACATCATTCGTAGATGACTGTATCATATTATCATTCGTAGTTTACACACATCATTCGTAGCTAGGTTACACTTGTTTTCATTCATAGTATGACACCACAGTATTCGTAGTGTAGTTGACAGAGCAGGGGTGCCTTTTTGATTCATTTTTCATTTTATTATTATACGTAGTAAGATATATATCATTCGTAACTAGTGTTTGATAGGGGATTTATAGGACACATATCATTCGTAATATATTATTCGTATTACATTATTCGTATTACATTATTTGTGTTGGATCGTTAGTGTTAGCCTTTCCTTTAGACGGAAGTCACGAAGTGCTTTTCCGTCAGATGGTCAGACATCAGCGGAAATATGAATATAGATATGCAGAAAAATAAATAGCGGAAAGTAATTGCACACGATTTTAAGTAGAAACCTTATCGCAATGGTGACAGGATGAAAACCACTACCTTTCAGATTTCTTTGAAAGGATTTCCAAATCAGATTATTTCTTATTCAGATATGCTTGTAGGGTTTACAAACTAGGTCTTTACTCAAGACTCTATTTGATGACATCTACTCAACCCGACTCAAATAATCTGATCTGAGAGCTCAAACCTTTGTGCGCGCAATCCCAGCAGTTGCTCTTTGAATGCGTACGCTTGATTCTCCCAAAAACTGCCGAACATCTCAAGTGCAAACCCTAATGCCTTATATAGGGGTTTAGCAAATCTCGAAATCTGATCCTGAACGATCCGGCCCAAACTGACTTTCCAAACCTGATAGATTTGAATCTGATTAGTCAAGATTCCATCCGAAATCTTTCCTCAAAAGATCGAACTTGTCAAATCTGATCTGCATAATTTCTCCTCAATATTCTTTGATCAATTATCTTCTTTGAATCTTCATGATTTCCAATCATATCTTCGATCTTCAATCAATATCTTTAGAATATTCTCCTCAAATCTTCGATCAATTATTTCCAATTATATCTTTAAGATTGAGCGCACAATATCTTTGATCCTCAAACGCCAACTCATGATTCTTTAAATCTGTGCAACGCTGCGTTTCACACTTAGGCAACATATTAGCTAAGTGTTTGTAATCACCAAAATCAAAGGGTTCCAACAATTGTAATACACATCTATCAATCTCTGTATAAACTGTTGATATACTCTGCAGTTGATGCTTGTTGGAAGGGTACTTACTGATGGGAGGCTGAATGCACGAGGGAGGTGTAATATAACAGATAGGTTGGTTACTGCGACGCTGACTGGGCAGGAAACGCTGATGATCGGAAGAGCACGTCAGGAGGTTGTTTCTTCTTGGGAAATAACATGGTTTTATGGTTCAACAAAAAGCAAAATAGCATCTCGCTCTCTACGACTAAAGTAGAGTATACCGCTGCAGGAAGCTGCTGCACTCAATTGCCATGGATGAAGCAAATGCTGTCTGAATACGGAATGAAATAGAAGGAGATGACTCTGTACTATGACAATATGAGAGCAATCAACATATCGAAAAACCCAGTACAGCACTCCAGGACGAAGCAAATAGACATCAGACATCATTTCATCAGAGAGTTGGTTGAACAGAAGGTGGTGACCCTAAAGCATGTGACAACGGACAAGAAATTGGCCGATATCTTCACCAAACCGCTGGATGCTGCCTAGTTTGAAACACTCGGATCCTCCTTGGGTCTATGTGTTGTCAAACACTAAATGTTCCAGATAGTGGTCAGTCATAGACGGAACTCCAGCGGAACAGTTGGACTGATTACTCTAGAGAGGGAGCTGGAACAGAAGGTGCATCTTCGAAGAATGAATATTTTTTAAATATTTTTGAAGATTTGTTCGTGCCGTTATGAGGAAAGAGAGGATATTTCTTGAAGACGTTTTTGGGAAGTTGAAAGAGCCGACCTTGATTTGAAAATCAAATCATGTTCTCGTCTGCTGCTTTTCTCACTCTCTTCCCAAACCCTAGAACGGCAGTCGGTTGCGAAATCTTTTGATTTCTCATCTCTTCAGCGACAATGGTGAATACCAGGAAAACCTCCAAGTCCGTGGTCAAGACTCCATCAGAAACTAAGAAGGCGGACATGAAATCATCCAAAACCTTGGCGCCAAAGCCTCAAGAGGGGGTTGAGACAGTTGCACCTCAAGAGTCCTCTGTCCTAGAGGCAGCTATAGAGAAGGAGACAGTTGAAGCTCTAGTTGATGTGACAGAAGGGTTTTCTGATGATCTTATGGAGAATGCACGTGTATAAGTGGAGATCCCTGCCTTTCCTGATGCATAGACGGAGAATGATGCTCAGTCATTCCCCAAAGCTGTAACCCTATCAGATGATGATCAAGACTTCGTCCCTCTTGCTGATCTCAAGAAGACAAAGAAGGACAAAGGGAAGAAGAAGGTTACTTTTGAAAGACCTGCCAAGGAATCAGCTCGGGATGCAGAGAGGAGTAAGGCTGCAGGGGAAGCTGATTCATCTAAAAAGAGAAAGCGATAAATCCCTTCGCCTGTTGCTGCAGATCTCTTAACTGGCTACATAAAGAAAGGCATTTGGTTTGTGAACAAAGATGCCGCTATGAAGTGGAAGTCTGTCTAGAAAAGAAAAATAATTCCAGAAAGACTTATGGATGAGTCGCGATACAAAGGGAAGGAAGTCGTAGATGTGCTGAAGCAAACTAACTTGTTTTGGACGCTGAGAAGGAGCAAACCATTTAATGAATAGCTGGTTAGAGAGGCGATTGTTATCCTCTCTCCGTAGTTTGGTGTGGTCGGAGACAAAGACTTTGGCGTGGTCTACGTGCGAGGAAGGAGAATTGAAATTGACCCTGATCTGATTAACATCTAGTTTTCCATGGATGGTCCAGCAGAAGACAAGGAGGAGCCAGACTATGACAAGATTGCTGACACCATTACTAGAGGATCTGTCCGTTTGTGGCCAGAGACTACTCTCCCTATGGCAGAGCTGACGACCTTCTACTCCATGCTAGTTTTCATTACAGTGTTCAACTGGAAGCCCTCCTCTCACCACTCCAAAGTCAGCAAAGTGGTGGCTCAGTTGATATATCAGATTGGTCACAAGTTCCCATTTAATTTGGGCAGACTAATTGTTCAAACAAATTGCTGAACATGCAACCTCAAGCCGAACTCTCCACGAGATTTGCTTTCCGTCCCTTATAAATGAATTGATCATCTACCAAGCTCCAGAACTAAAGACTCCAAATGACCGTCTCACCAAGGCCCCGCAAAAATTCATGGTGGACCATAAGTTGTTCAAAGGCCGCCATGTGAATGATCTCAAAGAGCCGGGTCAGAAAAGGAAAGACGTTCCATAGTCATCGAGAAGAGAGGGAGCTAGGATGGGACGTGATGAGAGGAACAAGCTGATCAAGGAACTGGATTCCATCATTGCAGCTGACAAAGAGCAACGCAAGCGCATCAACAAGCTGGCTCGTGCACTCGCTACCCGAGCGATGATGAGGAGGATGTTGCAGATTCGGATGATGATTCTGAAGATGGGTCGTCTGATTAAAGGTCCTTGACTTCAAACTCCTTGAACAGTTTGTGTTTTTGAACATTCGTACTGCTTTCGTGCTTGTTCTGGCATAGTTAGTCTGTACGGCTCAATAGAGGTCAGCGTAATAGGTTCATCAACATCAGCAGAGTCCAGTACATCACAGTCAGCTAACAGACTAGGACTCTTACACATGTCAGGTAAATTGAATACAACTCTTTCACTGCCTACTCGCAAGGCCAAAGAACCTCTATCCATGTCAATGACTGCCTTATCCGTGTAAAGAAATGGCCTACCTAGGATAATTGGGATATCTATGTCCTCTGAGACGTCTAGCACTATAAAATTAGCAGGGATGTAAATATTCTTCACCTTGATAGGAACATCCCTTAGAATCCCTCTCGGGAGTTTACAGGAATGATCCGCAAAGCGAATAGCGACATTAGCAGGACAAAGATCACCCAAATTCAATTTAGCATACACGGAATATGGCATGATAGACACACTAGCACCCAGATCACACAGAGCACGGTGAACAGTAACACTACCAATATCACAAGGGATAGAAAAACTCCCTGAATCTGGTAGTTTGGGTGGCATGGGCAGGTGTATGGCAGCACTATATTCCTCGCTCAGGGCCACTTTCTTAGTCCCGACAATTTTTCTTTTCCCAGTCAGAATTTCCTTCATGAATTTAGCATAGGTGGGAATCTGGGTGATTGCTTCGGTGAGGGGCAAAGTGATGTACTGAGTACGAATCTTATCCATGAACTGCTTGAATTCTTTATCCTTTCTTCCTGGTACTAGCCGCTGAGGGAATGGAACTGGGGGTCTATAAGGGGCTGGCTCCTCTGTTTGCGCAAAATTTTTAGCTCGGTTTTCAGCATCCTTTGACGTTTCCACTTCAGCAGGTGTAGAATCAGACGCTGATTTTGTAGCTGGAGATCGGGTGACTTGAGATGGAACCATTTCAATCTGTTTCCCTCCTCGGAGTGTGATAGCATTTACTGATTCCCTAAGATTCGGATCTGGTTTCGATGGGAGTTTCCCATGCTCCCTGCTTGCCGAGCTTGCTAGCTGAGCTATCTGATTGTCCACCATTCTGCCATGAATAGTAATCTGCTCTATGGACTGCTCAATTCCTTGAAGCCTCCTATCTTGTTCCACTGATCACCTTTCCTGGTCCTAGTTCCACTTGTCCTGTTTTGCTAGGAAGCTAGTCAGCAGTGATTCCACGTTGGACATTGGCCCCTCATTCTGATTTTGCTGCCGCTGGGGCTGATTGTTGTACTGGTTCCTGGGCTGGTAGGGAGCATTGTCTTGCTGCTGTCTGTACGGGAGATCCTGGTGCAACCTGATTCTGCGGCATATAAGAGAGGCTAGGATTGTTCCTGGTCTGGTTGTCCCACCTATTCATGCCTGAACTGGTGGAGAAACTGTTTCCTTGATTGTATTGCCCTACATAATTAGCATCCTCCTGGTTTTCACCGTTATTATCTTGTCCCATCACCGGACAGCTATCTGCAAAATGGGAAAGAGAGCCACATTAGCAACAACAAAGGATTTTATAGAGGAGTCTGTCTTTAGATTTTTGACTTCAGCTGCAAGCATCTTCACCGTGTTGGTCAACTCAGCTATGGCGTTGGTGCTATCAGCGAGGTAGAGATCTTGCACAGCCTTCTTGTACTTCGGATTTCCTCGATCACTCGTCTAGAGGTGATAATCTTGAGATGCTCTCTCTATAATATCATAGGTGTCTTCTAGCGGGACTCCATTCAGTCCTCCACCAGCTGCTTGATTTATCAAGGTGCGCATCCCCTGATCAATTCCTTGATAGAAAGTGTCTATAATCTGCCACAGCTCCAGATTGTGATGAGGACACAGTCTCATCAGCTCTTTGTATCTCTCCCAAACTTCGTAGAGAGTCTCATCATCCATAGAACGGAACGAGATGATTATGTTCCTGAAATGAGCTGTCTTTGATGGCGGGAAGTACTACTGTAGAAAAGCTTCGGCCAGTTTGCCCCAAGTAGTGAAAGTGCCCTCTGCATGACTGTCGAGCCACCTACTAGCCTTATTGGAGAGTGAGAAAGGGAATAGCCTCAGGTAGTAGGATTCTGGAGGAACACCATTAGTTTTTACTGTGTTGCACATCTGGACAAACCGCTTTAGGTGCTGATGAGGGTCTTCATTCATCCTCCCAAAAAACTGGCTGCTCTGCACCATCTGAATAAGTTTGGTTTTGATTTCTCAGTTGTTGTTGTCTACACCAGGTGAGGCAATGGCAGACCAAAATCTGGAGACTCGTGGGGCAGTGTAGTCTCCAAGAGTCCTGCGCACTGGTTGTTGCACATGACGCTGTTGGTCATCCCCGACCACCTCATTCAGCAATGATGGATTTTGATTCATGTTGAGTGCTGCGAGATTTCGATTCAGTGCTCGTAGCTGCTGAGCCTCGTTTTGGACCGTGCGAAGAATTCTTTGTTGGTCCTGCGTATCCTTGTCTGAAATCTGAACCTTCTTCTTCTGCCTGGCTGTTTTCCTTGGCATGTACTAAATAGTACCTACAAAAAGCCAAGGGAAGAGTGAATGTAGCAAGAAAAAGCAGTCAGGGACGAGCAACGAAAAAGGAAAGTGAATAGTCTAAACTACACACGTTAAATCTAATATCACACTAAACGCTGTTCCCCAGCAGCGGCACCATTTTGACAAGCGTATTTTTAACCCTTTATAGTTGTCAAATTATATGTTTTAGGGGTCAAATTGCAGTCAAACAAAATTTATAACCTTGGTAAGCCAAGGATCGATCCTAGGAATAGTGTGTGTGAATACTAGCTAACAAGTGACCTATTTAGCTATCTGAGTGATAAACGGTTTGTTGTCACGAAAAATAGCAGAAATTAAACAGCAGAAAATAAAAGGTTTGTATTTATCGGAGAAAGAATTCCAGGACCATACTTCACCCGTGCTACCCCAACAATCATGCAATCATTATCATGTAATTCATCATGCTATCGAATATCGAAATAACCAAAATAACACTAGATAAGCCGCCCATCCACGGATCATTATCTAGATTAATCTCAATCGTTGAATGCCGCCTATCCACGGATTATCAACGATCTCGATTTATTAAACTAAAGGTTTTCATACAATTTCATACAATCCGGTTAATACCTAGGACACATCCATCTTTCGGTAATTAACTTAAATACGATCTAGCATGCAAACATCCCATTCGATATAAATACTTGCATAGAACGATAAATTAAGCACGATGAAATTGAATATTCGATTTGCATTAACAAAAAACATTCATATGATCACATGAAGAGTTGGGTACAATGCACGGGATCCGTAAGATCCCAGAATAAAGCAGACTACTCGCTATTCATGGCGATTAAACCACAAATAATTTAATAAGAGAATATTAAGGATGAGTTAACCGTAGACGATGTAGCTTGATGATCCTCAATCTCTCGCGATGTTCTCCGTCTTCTTTCCCAAGCTAGGGTTCTTTAATCTCAAAATAAGCACACCGGTGAATCTGGTCGAATCCTCTCTTTATAGCTCGAATTTCCATAATATTTTAAATTCCAAATTAGGAAAGTCCCGTGACACCTTGACTGTCACGGGCTGTCATGGGACGCAAAAATTTAGTTGCCACGGCTAAGTCCCGTGACACTTCTTATGTCCCGTGACAGTAGGGAGCGTCACGGGGCCTGACTTTCGTCACCTTTTTAGAAGTCTAAACCTTTGAATCTGCTCTTGGTGTCAACTATAAAGTTGTAGGCCTTTGAATTAGCTTTCTAACAAGCTTTGAACTAGTCAATTTGGACACCACATGCGATCTGTGCGTGCAAACTAAGACGGAAAGGTCAATCTGTCCTGTTTTGTCCTGTTTTCGCCCAAATCTTCACCAATTGCTTTGCTTTGCTTCAGATCAATCCAAAAGTATTAGATATGTAATATATAATCTGAAACACTAGAAAAGAGGTTGAATAATGACAATTTGTCGGGAGAACAATTGATATCCTTCATCGTATGGAGCAATTAACTAGTTTAAATCTCGACTGATCAATCATCGTTCAACCCCATCGTGCCAACAACATCTTTGGTCTTAGCGAGCTCACTCAAGCAAAACAATGAAGAACTATTCTCATGGACTGGTTCCTCTTCCCTTTCTGAAGACTCGAAGCATGCTTCTCTTTCTGATCAGGAGTCATATTCGCCTTCGGAGTTCTCTTCCCTTTCCCATTTGCACCCGCCACTTGAAGATGCCGACTTCCCCCAAATCTTCTTAGAAAGATCATAACAGAATTGCTCGTGCCGTTTTCCGAAAGTCTTATCCACACCTTTCTTGGTGTTGCTTGCATTCTTTTCATACTTCTTTCTCATTCTCCTAATCTTATCAGCAAGCTGCGCGCTACTAACATCTACATGGCAGCTTTGTGGTATTCCGAGGGAGCATAATGCAGTAGCGGACTGGCTTGCAAGGAGGGCTCGCATCGAACAATGGTCTTGGAGTGAATCACAAGGTTTTCCAGATGGCTTTCTGTTTGCGTGATGTTTCTTTTTTTTGTTGCCTTGCCTGTTTCATCTCAGAGTTTGCTTGTTTTGTTTCAGTTGTAATTTTCCAGCAAAACAAAAAAAGAAAGAACGAGAGGACGAGAAATCTCAGAGCACGAGCAATCTGCGGGAGGCCGCTAGGGCTCTGATTTGATAAAAGGATCGACGAATTGTACATCGCGAATGTGTTTGAAGGTCGGGCCGGAAGGTGGATTGGCGACGCCGCTGGTGACGGAGGCAGAAGGAGTGCCTTTGAGGATCACGAATGACATGGATATTGACGATGATGGCAACCCGAGGACTTCTCGGGACCTGAGCAACCATCCATACATTAATATGAGATGGAAAGAGCAGCACTTTGTGAATGTCGGATTTGACTGTGGACTGACCATAACAGGATTTTACTATGTTTGCTTCTCCTGTATTGATGGCTCCATCAGTGGTTATTACTACGAACCGAATTACACTCCCTTTCAGAAGCTAGAGCGAAAGACAATGAATGGAGAAGGGAAATTTGGTTTCAGCTCTTCATCCTACGAGTTTCAATAAAGGTCAGCTCGTTCCTCAGTTGTGTGAGTGCCATGGGTTATTCATCAATCTACCCCAAATACAAACTCAAATAATCTGTTTGCACCAATTGAAACTCAAATAACTAATCTACCCATTTTATAATAACTCCGGTTTCCCAGCAACCGATACTCTTATTCCCGGTTTCTTTCATACTGGGAATGTATCAAAATGAAGATGTGGCTCGATTTTGGACATACGTGGCCCAAAAGGAGACGAAATGGCACACACATCATTACCGATTTTTGGGGAACCGGAAACATTCAAATTAATTTGAAGGTATTCATTTATGCAGCAACGAGCCGGTTCGATTGACGGGATTGAACCAAGCCGAGCTGATTTGATGTTTGGTGAAAGACTGAAAGCCGAGCAAGGTAAATTTCTGGCTGGGTTCGTTGGTTCAATTGCTTAATCCATAATTATTCAACCGGTTCATTTCAGAATGGTCATTTTGACCATCCCTGACCACCGAAGGGTCCCCAAAGCAAAGTCTACGCCATTTGATTGGAAATAGATTGACGAATCTTATCCCTTCGATGAGATTGGTGTTTACATGATGACGTGGTGGATATGGATTGTACCTAATACGTGGTGCGCGCACCAAGTAACAGGCAAGGTAGACCGTGGATGAATTCGTGCAGACTCGTACGTCAATCATTATCATACCTTTTAATTTGAAGGTTCCCGGTTTTCGGGGAACCGGGATCATTATACCAGTTTCCCAAAAATCGGAATCCTACGTGTATGTTATTTCATCTCATTTTGGTCCACGTACGTCAAAATCGAGCCACATCTTCATTTTTGTCCATTCCCGGTATGAGAAAAACCGGGAATAAGAGTCCGGTTGCTGGGAAACCGGGATTGTTATAAAATGGGGTAGATTAATTATTTGAGTTTCAATTGGTGCAAACGGGTTATTCAAGTTTGAAACTGGGGTAGATTGGTGAATAACCCGAGTGCCATTCGAGTCTTGAATAGTTGTATTGGTTTCTTTTTCCTATCGTGTACATAATTCAGTAACAGTAATGTGCCATACCTTTGACATAGATCTCTTAGGACTTATTGCATCTTTTCACTAGTGTCAATTTATCTCCTGTTTTGCATGCTGTGAAAATATTTCAGCTCCAACGACTTTTCTAGTGCACTCCAAATGAATGATGATATTTCAGATCCAAAAAAAAATATTTCAGATTTGCGGAGGTCAGAAATATTTGCGAATCTGCCATGGAAAATAGTATTTGATACTGCCGGTTGGGAGGCTCTAATACCACAATGCAATGTAAAATTAATCCAAGCAAGTAGATTAATTTTATTGTCTAATTGTATGATTCGAGATTCAATTTCAGATTCAAGTACTATTGAGAACTTTTTTTTTGATGGGGGTTAGTGGGTTAGAATTAGTATCTGCTCCTTTTTGGAGGGGTGAGGACTTGAACCTGGGTCACTTGGGAAGCAGGTGGATTGCCCACCACTATTGAGAACTGAAAATAAACCTTAAAACTAATTGCACACAGGATTTTTACAAGGTTCCAACCACCCTAAGGTACTTGTACGTCCTTGGGATCTCAGATGGGAGATCCGGCCAAACCAATTTGCGTTTTTGGCCCATTTGGTCCCGTCAGGCATGTGTAGGCTTGTGTCACCTAATAAGTGACATGGGTGGATCCAGAGAGGTTGCAGTGTCACCAATTATTGGCAGATCATGAGGTGACACGGGTGACACGGGTGACACAAGCGCATTTTGCACAACAGACTTCGCCTCACATTTCGACCTCTTTAACGTTTGAACCAGCTTTTGGTATAAATTACAAAGTTGTAGAACTTCATCTCAGCTTTCCAACAAGACATATAGCTTTGTATTCGGACACCATATGAGCTCTAGGCATGCGCGACAAGTAGGGATGTCAATCCTCCTATTTCTGCACTATTTTTGCCAAAATTCCCAAAAACACTTTATTTCGCCATAGATTCTTTTTGTCACCTAAAAACACCAAAACACCGAGTGAGAGCTTATAAGAATAAGGAAAATGATTGATAATCCACTAAATGTGATGCGTAAATATAGTCAAGATTTATGCTCATCAAAACACTCCACACTTAGAGTTTGTTCGTCCCGAACAAACATGAACTAAATCCTAATCCAATGTCGTAGGGAACACGAGTGCATTTAGCGTATGCACCAAGCCTTTAAACCTCTAGGCTACCCTACAGGACGAGTTGTAGTCTCGTGAGAGCTTCCATAAAAGGGAATACTCACAAATCACATATGCAACTAGCTAATACGCATGCAAAAGATAGTTCCTCATTTATCTAGGCAATACGCAACGAATACCCCATGCACATCAACTAAAATAGTAGTCAAAAACTAACTCATTTTCAAAAGAATTTTGAACCACCAATGACCTTACAAGGATGCACATTCAAAGACAATCAATATTAGAGTTATCAAATGACTAACCTAACAATTCATTCAACCTTTTCACAAGATACTCAAAACATGAACCTTAGAAACATAGAAAGTGCCAATCGCGCGCCTATGCAATCAAGGAGGATAGTCCATGGGCTAACGATACAAAACTCATTTCCAAGTCTTAGGAGCTAAGTCCATAATCCATAAGGAAAGAGGAGTTTCCCACTTCATTTTCAAAACTATCTCAAACAAAGTCATGCTCGCGTACTAGAATACAAGGGTCATCCCTCTACCCAAGTCACATGCATACACACTAAAAGAAATGATGGAAAGGACATTGCCAAACTTAAGTGTGTGCCTCATTTTTTTATTTCTTTTTTCAAGGCATTTTGCCCACGATATGCTTCACGATTTTTTTCTTTTGATAGCTTCCCTTATTTTGGCTTGTGCTTGCAAAAAAATTTTGCTTTTCTCTTTTTTTTTCATAGCTTGCCTTATTTTGGATTGTGCTAGCATATACAATGGTTTTTGTTGGGGCCAATTTTTCACCCATATTGACTCCACACTTAAGAGTTGGCAATGTACTAAGGATATAAATGATGTGTGCAAACAATGTGAAAGAATAAAGATCACCTAAGAGCAAAGACTAAGCTTTCGAAGAGAAGAAATGTATTTTCATGCTTGCTGATTCTATGTTCAAGTGATGCAAAAAGGTTGCCTAAATCGTTAGATAGACACAAGATAACAAAAACATTGACGCCTAGGAATTTTGCATCGTAAAAGTCGTGGTGATCCTAGATTCAAAATCAAGTCGAAAGTAATTGAAACTAAATAGTTGTGGAATGAGGTTATGTGAATGCCTTGGAAATTCAAGTACTCAAAGCTAGCGCATAATACGTGCAATTGCCTACACATGGATATTCATACTAGAATGCACTACACACCCACTCCACACTTAAGATAAAGCTTAGTCCCTAAGCGACAAAGATATAGAAATAGGAAGTGTAGTGAAAAGGGCTTCCTTGAAAGTGTAGCTCATAGTGCGTGATACATACATTGTTCATTCTTTTCCCATGTATGACATTCAAATCTGTAAAACAAACATGTTACCACTAAGAAATTATTAGTACATGTCACAAGTATAATGTATAATCATAGTAGGGACTCCACACTTAATTCAAAAGCATCTAACGAGTAATGATGTGAGTGCAACATAAGTTTGATAAGGCATCTTACAAATGGTTTCACTTCCCTCGAAGACCTAGTTTAACGTCTTGGCGAGACTAGCAAAGCGCCCCATGGAGTCGCTTGGGAGAAGTCCTTTGCTCAAATAACTTCTCGCGGGGCCGTCGGTGCTTAAGTCATCAATCGACCTTCAAATCCCATTTGACCTTCCGTCCATCAAGTCTACAATGGACTTTTAGGTGTAAACTCAATCCCTTTGAAAGTAATATGCTTTTCAAGATGGAGGGATTGTAGGAGCTCCTTGCTAATAATTTTGCAAAATAAGGTACAAAGCTCCTAAATTTCTCTCGAGATGGTGTGATGAAGAAAGGGTCTTCAAAACTCGTCTCTAGCTTAATGGGCACACCATCTTTCAGTTTCTCAATAACTTCCTTGGGTGTCCAATCCTCTAACTCCATCTCAAAACTTGCATTCTCTTGTACGTGAGGTTGCTCTCTTGTAGCGCCCATGTAAACATCAACAAAGTATTCATACAATCCGAATCCTCGTGGCTCAATGTTCTCTCGCTCTATTTCATCCCCATCAATCGATTGAAGCTCACTTTCAATTACCACTCATGGGGGTGAAAGTGTCCAAATTATAGTCTTCTATACTTGAATCATCTTCATTCTCTTTGATAGCTTGGCCGGGCTTCTCAAAAGAGAAATTCAACACTTTATCCTCACTTGATTCAAAGACTTCTTCTTCGGAAACCTCTTCTTCATCATCCAAGTTCCCATCTTCAATTACTCGTTGCGTCAATTTTCTTAACACTTGGTTTTGCGCAGCGAGCTCATCTAAACGTCGGTTAAGAGCTTGTAAATTTTGTATCATGTTCAGATTGTCTTGGGCAACCTTGGCTTGGTTATCTTGAAGCATGGCTAACATTTTCATGTCGGAGAATCCATCATTACGTTGAGGAATTTTAGGATATTGGTGGTAGGAGTTCTCTTCAAATGAACTTTGGCTATCATACCAATTTTAAGAATGTGTTGGATATTCGTTTTCAACCCAATAAAAGTTTGGTTGCTCGTCTTCTTGGTCATCCCAATTTGGAGTGTAATACTTTGTTGGGTAGCCATATTCTTTCCAATAAGAGTTTAGTTGCTCCTCCTCTTGGTTGTATCCTTCATCGTACTCGACTTGTTGATTGTATGAATACATCCTCGCAAAACAAAAAGAACAAAAGTTAGTAAGGTATATGAGTGAAGAATATACAAAAACAAAAAGAAAATATGTGCAAGACTAGTCGAGATATCCACAGGACCTAGGCTAATGACAAGTTAATGCGTTGCTCCCCGGCAACGGCGCCATTTTGTCGTGTGGTATTTTGAGCGTCAAAAATAATTTATAATGCCGGTAAGAACCGGATCGTCCAAGGGAGCAATTGTAAACTTATGCACTATGTAAGGTTGTATTTCTATTTATCCTAGTCCGATAAGAGTGTTTTGTTTGGTTTTATAATCTAAATAAACAAGCAAAAAAGAACAGGTTTCAACGAATTTCGAGAAATATTTCGGGGAACTACTTCACTTACCCAACATTAGAATCGAGTTTATTAACTAGCATGCAAGGATTTGCCTATATTAATTGGAAAATAGCCGCACAATCCAAGTAAGAACCTCACCCTTTTGGCGCTATTGGTTCAAATTGGAGTTGAACCTTAAACTACGAACCTCACCCTTTCGGCGCTATTGGTTCGAATCAAGTAAGTCGCTGATGTTTACCAACTCTCGTTGAGTAAACATGGGGAGTCCTTGTCGTAATCCTAGCCTTTCCCGTCACAATCTCAGGTCACTCTCGTAGTCACCGAGTTCGTAACGTGTATTTTACTTAATAGTCTTACGTTTAGCCTCACCCTTTCGGCGTTATTGGCTTAACGTCTCAAAGTGATTCACTTAGGCATTTT
The DNA here is from genome assembly GCA_033675215.1 of Rhodiola kirilowii. Classification (NCBI taxonomy): domain Eukaryota; kingdom Viridiplantae; phylum Streptophyta; class Magnoliopsida; order Saxifragales; family Crassulaceae; genus Rhodiola; species Rhodiola kirilowii. The sequence goes on along the minus strand of CM066203.1, from coordinate 54,894,689 downwards.
CTCAAACACCTAGTATGCATCACTGGGTTTAGGCGCTAAGTAAAATACAAATCATGTAAAACAATCCAAATCATGTAACGATTAATATATTAAACAATTCATAATTGAGTAAGATTCGTAAGACCCCAAAATATGGGTCACTACTCACTATCCATCGTCATGGAAATACAAGTCATGTTCATGAACGGGACTAGAATTACAACCAAGAAAAAGGAAGTACTACACCCTTCCAATTGATGTTGATAACTCCCTTCAATCTCAATCCTCGATCCGATCATAAATCCTTGCGTTTTTGTTCCCCCTCCTCTCTTTTTTCGTTGTCTCCAAGTGTTTGGGCGTGTATGTGCTTGAGTGTTCCTCAGTCCTTGAGTTGTGGCTGCTCCTCCTCTATTTGCTTGATTTTGCCTTTTTTTTCATTTTTTCCAAAAACCTAGCCCAATTTGCGTTCTTGGCCCATTTGGCCCCGTCAGGCATGTGTCGCTTGTGTCACCTAATAAGTGACACTGGTGGATCCAGAGAGGTTGCAGTGTCACCAATTGTTGGCAGATCATGACACGGGTGACACAGGCGCATTTTGCACAGCAGAATTCGCCTCACGTTTCGACCTCTTTAACGTTTGAACCAGCTTTTGGTGTAAACTACAAAGTTGTAGAACTTCATCTCAACTTTCCAACAAGCCATATATATCTTTGTATTCGGACATCATATGAGCTCTGGGCATGCGCGACAAGGAGGGATGTCAATCCTCCTATTTCTGCACTGTTTTTGCCAAAATTCCCAAAAATACTTTATTTCGCCATAAATTCTTTTTGTCACCTAAAAACACCAAAACACAGAGTGAGAGCTTATAAGAATAAGGAAAATGATTGATAATCCACTAAATGTGAAGCATAAATATAGTCAAGATTCATGTTCATCCGGAGCTTAGTGAAGGTTTGGATGTAGTGAAAATGATAATTGTTAGTGTTTACGACGGTAAATGCATGGAAATGAAGTGAACTAGTACTTTATGCCTATTGCATTTATCACCTTGGGAGACGTTTCAATGATAATAAAGGCTATAGAGTGAATCAACATCTCGATGGAGTTAGGTTCTAATTAAGATGGTTTGGCTAGGAATAGATTCACATGAAAATTTGTCTATCTTAGTCTAAGCTGGGTTCTAGACTATTTGACACCTTTGATATGCTTACTTTTTGTATACGTGATCATTGGGAAATGCCGAGGAGGGGAGTAACCCCTCGAAACTCTCTTTTAATTGAAGTTTAAACACTTAAACCTCTTGCATTGTAAGTTTTTGATTGAAATTCACCTCATACTTGAATAGTAGAAGTAGCAAAGTAATATATGCAAAATTGTCCTAGCGCAAAATCGCATTTTGCTCCCTTGGGTTCGACTCGGTCTTACCAAAAACTATAAATTCTTTTGACTAAAAAAGGTTGTCACAAGTCCTATAACGTTAAAACGGCTATAGAGTGAATCAACATCTCAAATAAGATAGACCAATTTTCATGTGAATTTATTCCTAGTCAAGCCATCTCAAATAAAATCTCACTCTTCGAGATGTCGATTTACTCTATAACTCTTATTAGCCTTGAAACATCTCTCAAGGTAATAAGTAGAATAGGCGTGAAGCATTAGTTAACATCAAATCCATGTATTCACTTTCATAAACATAGGTATGATCATTTTCACTACATTCAAACCATCACTAAGCTTTTTCAACACTTAGATTAAGTTTTTAGGCAAACAAGTTACTTAGGCATTTCATCAAACACTTAGTAACATGTCAAACTTGAAACACTTAGTGAAAATGAATTCAACACCATGTCTTAGCATCAAATGTGTGCACATGATCATTGAGTACCAAGGAGGGTCATATGACCCTCAACCCCAAGAGACTACTCACTCATCTTGTTGAACAATGAAGCACAAGTAGTATTCATAGAAAACCACTAGTAGAGAAGATAGATTTAGGAGAAATGGGATGTTCAAGCCAAGTTTCCCTCCTTGGATCTTCACTTCTTTTCCTTGGTTGAATCCTTGATGATGACCTTGATTGATCCTCTTTTTCTAATATTTTTCTCCCAAAAACTCAGCACTCTAGGTCAAAACCCTCACTTTTTATCTATAGCCACGAGTGAAAAATTCTGGCCACACAACAGCAGTACTCGGGCGAGTACCGTCATAGCTAACTCGTACTCGGGCAAGTACGGGTCTCCGAGGAGTGCGATGGTGCAGGGGAAGCTTGTACTCGGGCGAGTACGGTGCTCAGATGAAAATGATGTCGTTAGGCAAGTCGGTATTCGGGCTAGTAGGAGAACGTACTCGGGCGAGTACGGGCCTCAGAGCAACTTGCCTTGGCTTTTGATGGTTGCACTCGGGAGAGTACACCAGGAACCAAATTCGTACTCGGCCGAGTACGGCTCGAAAGTGCTCAATTCTTCCCGAATTTTCAACATTTTGTGCAAACTTGATCTTTGAGGGTCTGACTTTGATGGAGAGTCATTTGTACCTGAAATATAGGGATAAAGGTCAAATGACATCGAAATAATGCCGAAAACGAAACAAAGCTTTAATGAAATGAGGCGAGTAATAAGTCGTAAATTTGACTTATCATGTACCATAATGTCAAACATCCACAAGTCACTTATCTGAATTTTTCAAGGTTGAGCTCATTTGCACAAATTCATAATCCATTCACCGGACACTTCAGTTGATCTCTAGTCTACTACAGAGTTACAGATTCCCAGCTCTTTCCACACCAATTTAGCTTTCCAACAATCTTTAAAACGTGTAACACATATTCTACTTCATACCCACAATCAGAAAAACAGCATTGCAATGTCTATTTAATAGATTTCCAGCATCTGGCAGACCATTATAAAAGAGTCGCCATATATAAGAATTTACCTTACTAGGTAACACAACACCATACTCCATATCTTCCTCAAAAGTTTCTCCACATGACTCCAATCTGAGCTCTCTCCTGTAGAATTGTTAGTTCTCATATAATGTATATTTAACAGGTTGTATGCATCTTTACATGAAAACTCTCCTGAACCAGACCAGTTCAATAGTTGGACATTACATATGTGCCTATCTTTCCATCTTTGTTGCTTGAATTTGAACTCCGAATTTTTTTCACTAGTGAGATTAAAATAACTTTTTATCCATCATCAAATATTTCACGTGCCCCACTATTAATTTTGTTGAAATTATATTTCGTCCAGGATTTGAATGGGATACGCCAAATAAGCTCAACCAGATTTTTGTTGACTTTGACATCAACTTCTGTACACATGAGCATTAAAATGGATCACCTATTTTGATTCAAGACGCCAAATTGGCAAATATATAGTCATATGATAAGTAGAAGAATGAAAATCACGTATCCACCAAAACAGAAGGCTCCAATCTAATCAAGCGTCCCTTACATATATCATGTATATAAATTTTACTAATAATTTAATATAAGATTACAGTTTTACAAACTGACCTTAGGTTTCAAATATCACCCATACAAAATGAGTTAAGGTAAACACTCAGTTTATAATAACCTTGACGTCAGGCAAGCCCATGTCATTTCCAAGAAGGTCGTGTATGGCTACATAGTGACACACTGACTGTCATGCAGGCTTGAATGGCCTGTTAGTGACTTCCATCCAGCAACATCCCATATTTATGTTCCCTTCAGAAATTCACAATAATAATTTTCTGCTTCCGGGTCCTGGTGATTGGTGAATGAGCTGGGCAAGAGCTTTGATGGTGATAAAACAAGTCCCAATGTTCAATAGACCTCTATCACGTAATCCTATCATAACTGACCACCGTGTCATATGTTTCCATTGTCAATGAGCTCTCTGCAAAGCACCTGTGAGAAAGAAGTCTCTTATTGTTACGAAATGAAGAAACATGTCTATCAAATATGATGCCCTGACATCTAACGCATAATGTGCTTCACCACACTTTCGAAAATGATTACTCAAAAAGATTTAATTAATGACTCGACACTAACATAACTACTACACTACAAGACCAAATGACCCATCAAACAACCATATCTAAAAGGAATATCCAATAACCATAAAATTTATGTACAACAACTAGTTACATAAGTGAGAAAAACAAATGAAGCACCTGAGTTCATGCCAAAACATGTCAGTCCAGTCATGGAGAAACGGTCTTAGGGGTGCAAGAAAATTAGTATCATTAGTGACCCCTTGTAGACTTGAGGCATAAAGTGATGTAACCACATGGACAATAATGGTTGGATCTGGATCACCAAAAACAGCCTGCAGCTCCCTTATAAGCCACGGATTCACCCTTCTTATCCTTTCTACTGAGCCTCTACTTCCCAAGACACTCTGTAAAACAAAAAATGCACGTAAAAAACCGCCATTGAATTACATTGTAGCCATTTGTAAAAATTGAGTTCTTCAAAACAACACAACTCGATGCTCAAAAACAAATAATGATGCGCAGTTCATATATAAAGTAACTTCCCCTCATTAAATCAAATACAAAATATTGTAAGGTAACAAATTAGGGCAGGAGGCAAACTACAGTACCTGCTGGGGGCAACTTCTTGACGAAGAAGTAGTTAAATTCAAAGGCACAGCTCGCAACTTCTGCCTATATATGCTGCAACAAAAGCAGTTCAGTTCCAATACACTTGAACACATGTATCAAACTCAGCCTTACCAAGAAAACAAACTTAATCATTTGAGAAACAGAAGCACAAATCATACCTTGCACGCCACTGAATGATTCTCTCAGCCACTATGTCAGGCTCCTCAAAGGCCGACAGCCGAAACGATCTCCTCCGCGGCAGCGGCCTCGACCGCGACGACAGCGCTCTTCCTCTTGGTAGACTAAAACCAAACCTTCTTCTCACCGGACGACGCCTGAATTCATCACCGAAACCACCGCCGAGTTCCGCATCAAGGCGGAGAGGCGCTAGTTTACACCGACTGAAAGTCCGTCTCCGGAAATCGATTCGATAGTGCCACGAATCGAAGCTCGAATTGCATAGCGGACACGTCCGTTTCACGTTGCTCCACTTTCGGATGCACACGGAGCAGTAGGCGTGCGAACAAGGCGAGAGAACCGCCAATCTGCGACTGATGATGGTGACAAGACAAATAGGGCACGTTTTCCGATCGGAATCTCGAGATATTTGACTGAAGAAGGAGTCGTCTCGGCTTGAGCGGCTCTTCGATTGTTGTCGGAACGACGAGGAAGACGAATACGGCATGGATGACGAAAGAGCTCCAAACAACACTGTTACAGAGGGAATGCTGCCTTTGGAGTATACCGACCGTGATCTTTTTGAGAGTTTCTTTTTTTTAGTCCTGTTTTGAAATCTAAATCTAGATTTTATCTAGTTTTAAACTTAAATATTAATTTTGCCCGGTTTTCAACGAAATCGATTTGGGAATCCGTTGGACTCATTATCAATAAAAACCGGGTTGGATGATTTTCAACGAATGTGCACTTATTTGGTCTTACGTGGATCCAAAGATATGCAATTATGGCCATGTGGTAAACCGGTTTGGCGGAAACTGGTTTCACTAAAACGCATGGCAGGTTTGAAATGCCAGGAAATTATACAAATATGGTTCAACGCAAACCGGTCTCATTAATTTTTGACATGAAACTGGTTTTCCCCGCCCTGGTTTGCCACGTGGTTAGAATTATATTTCTTTGGGTCCACGTAGGACCAAATAATGCCATGCAGGTGCACAGTCAGCAAACCGATTTTTATCGAAAATGAGCCAAACCGGGTTCTCCAATTCGGTTTTATTAAAAACAGGGCGAAATCGATATTTGAGTTTAAAACAGTGCAAAATCGAGATTTGGGTTTTAAAACAGGGCAAAAATAAATAAATAAAAACTCTTTTTTTATGGATGAATAAAAAAGAGAAAAGTGCAAAAAGGTGGTATGAACTACCACCCTTTTGCGGAAATGTATTTGGTTTATCCAAAAATATCTGGTTGTACTATTCCATAATTTTTTTTCGATTCATTACTATTCCATAATTTAAAATTTATGTATTTGATTTGATTAAAATGCATTTGGTTCCATCTAATAATACAAATATAAACCAATATATATTTTAAATTGTCTAAAGATTTACACTAAATTGTTTTTTTGATAATTACAATAAATTGTTAACTGCACCATAAGTTATACCCTAAATTTTTAAATATACAAATTTCGTTCTTAATTAATTTATATATATTATATATGCAAATTTCGTTTTTAAATATACAAATTTTTTCAGAGAAAAGGAAGTACATAACTGATATGAAATGATCATTAGAAAGTCAGTTGATCACCTCATCATATATATTTAACCTAACTAGCAACATATTTTTTTATTTATTATGTTATTAGAACTTGTAGGTTACCACTCACGAAGAGCAACACAGAGAATAATAGCGGTCATACAATTCTATACTAGAATCAACATCATCTCAGCTCTATACTAAAAATTTGTATATTAAAAAATGAAATTTGCATACATAATATATATAAATTAAGAAAAAAAATTTGTATATTTAAAATTTTAGGGTATAACTTATTAGGGCTGAGTTTTTTACCGAAAAACCGAACCGAACCGAAACCGAACCGAACCTAAAACCGAACTGAATGTCGGTTTATCATACCGAACCAATTTATATCGGTTCGGTTTCGGTTTGCATTTTGGGTTTTGTCGGTTTACCGAATCGAACCGAATTTAATTTAATTTTTTTTGAAAAAAATTGTACTATTGTAGAGAACAAAAACAAACAATAAATAATCAATAAGCCAATCAAAAAAGGAACTCGACCACTTGAATACAAAGAACAAAAATAAACAATAAATAGTCGATGATAAATAATCAATTCTGAATACTCAGAAACTAGCATGTTCTTGACTTCTTCTACTTGGAATACAAATAAAAAATGAAAATGATGAAAAAGCTTGTGGTAAAAATTAACAATCACCATCCCTAAGCTCCTAACTGGCTAGAGTCATATAATCACACAAATTTGATCCTTACAAGCACAAATTTGATCCTTACAAGCAACCCTAGATTTGATCCTTGTTTAAAAATTAAAAGCACAAACATACACAACATGAAAACCTTCCTTCTTAAAAAAAAGGAAAGAAAACCGAACCGAACCAAAACCAAATGTCGGTTTACCGAAAAAGTCGGTTCGGTTGTCTTCGGTTGTCGGTAGCATTTTCCACTAAACCGAAAAATTGATTTGGTTCGGTTTTTTAACCACCCAACCCTATAAAATATAGGGTTGTAATTTTATTGTAACTATTTATTGTAATTTTATCAACAAAAAAACTATTTATTGTAATTATCAAAAAAACAATTTATTATAAATCTTTAGACAATTTAAAATATATATTGGTTTATAGACTTAGGATCATATGAGAAATGACAATTTTATTGAGAAATGAGAAATTTTAATAACCGTTGCATTACTCATTAAACGATTATGATTTAATCAATATATTTACATTAATTTTCGAATTAAAATACAAAATAAGGGTCTAAGCGTCATTTTGTTGTTTATAATTTTAGTTTACTTCCTAAATTGTCGCACACGTTCGGCAGATTGGTTTTTTGATTTGATTCTGAGGGGGGTTTGTGGTTGTGGGTTTTGATCGAACATGAGCGATTGGGGGACGGATCGGTCGTCGGGATCGAGAGAGAGTAAGAGAATGCCTTTTGTTCGAATTTCTTAAAAATCCGACCTTTCCGCTGCTATCTGTTCGACAATTGAAAAACCTGCGAAAGGTCCGACCTTAAAATCCGACCAAGGCGAAGAAGAAGACGGCGGGGTCGAGGCTATAGATGAGGTTTGATAAGTCTGGAGAGACGGAGGTGCTCGAATGCGATAAGAGCGCGATTTGAAGCGGGTTGCTATTCCGGCTAGGGATTTGAGGATTCTCGGCCCTGTGTTTTTTCACTCATCCAATATCCTCGGTAATTGTTCAATTTCATATTTTCCATTTTTTGTAAGAATTGAAATTTGATTCAACTACGTATTCATATAATGATAAGTTTGAAGTTGTTTTTGTATGGGGGTTTTAATTGTTTGTCCCATTTTTTAGTTGAATGGGACTGTGGTGAAGTCATCTGATGATGTATCTTTGGAACAATACATTTTGGCAGCAACTATCATCACAAATTTATTTATTATGTGCTAGGATTTTTTTTAGTGTTCTCCGGATGGTTTTGAGAATGTTGATTTTATTTTTGTGTCCATTGCAACAAGTAACTTTTTTTTTCAGTTGTCGGGGTTATACATACTTTTAGGTTTCTTGCAGCAATTGTTTGGCCTTTTCCGAAACCACAGAAAGTACACAACATAATCCCGCCTTTTTCTTTATTTATCTCTCTTTTCCTGAATGAGGGAGTGATGCAGAAATCTTGGTGACAACCATTAATTATATTCATTTGGGTTTGTAGTTGTTTGTGAATTTGCATAAACTTTGGGTCAGTTCTATCTGTTGAATATTGAAGCATCACTAGTTCAAAGCTAAGTGGGCATGTAAGTTTTTATTTGCTTGTATCCACGATTCGGAATTGGTTCCGCCTTTTCTTTGTGTCTGTTTGTTTGGTTCATGAATTCTTATCTGTTGGGTTTGGTTTCATGATTCACTGATGTATGTCTTTTGTTGAAATATGTGGATTTTGTGATGGTTGTGAGATTGGATATGGTTGATGCACAATCTACTATCTTGAATCTTAATTCTAAACTTTGTGAATTGAACAATCAAATGCACACAGCTTGTTTGTTTACAGGCATTATTTTCGGGATCGCTGTGTTGAATTTTGACTTTTTGAGCAGGGGATGAGGCTGACGGATTCTATGCTACAGATGTCGACGATTGGGTTGGAGAATGGGGGTATGATGGAGGAGAAGAGCCAGTGTATGTCGAAGAAGAGGAGGAGGAGGAAGAAGAGGTTATTGAAGATGAGGATGAGCCAAGGCTAAAGTATCAGAGAATGGGAGGGGCGACGCAAAGACAATTGCACTGCAACTGTTAGTTTTCAGACACAAATGATGAGAGGGCTGCACTCTACTACAACACACAACCTTTTTTTTTATATAGTAACATGATGATGTAACATCCTCACTGCTATAAACTAATAAACTTGAAAAGTGTTACGCATTTTGAACATAAAACTCAGTCATGTTTTGGTCCTTCACTGAGAAAGTGTTACGCATTTTGAATATAAAGATACGCATTATAAAGTTACTCATTTTGAATAAAAAGATACGCATTACAAAGTTACGCAATTTGAATAGAAAGATACGCACTTTTCATTGAATCTTACGCATTTTACAATAGACTATTAATATGAATTTTACACATGAATCTATGATTCATGCCTGTTGGTCACTGCAAAGACAAATGCTAATTACTAAGCAACCCTGTTACATGAGTAGTATATTTCGTAATTGATACAATCCAAAACCAGATGATGCAATTTTGATACCAAATATGAACATCATTTAATGGATAGGTAATCTAATCAGTCTCAGCCTCAATATTTGAATTGTATTCTAACTGGTCTTTAATTTTCATCCAGCCATGGCGAAAACTCCACAATCCACCCCATTGTTTTTTGTTTGCCAACTAAAGTCCATTTTCCTGTGGTTGACTTGCTTAGATATGCCGAGAAGTTATATGTCTGCACAAAGGTTATAAAATGTGATGAAATATTTATTAAAATATATAAAACTGAATAGGTATGAGATGCTACGCATTTATAGGTGACTGACATATTGATATTCGCAGCAAACAATATCAACATGTATGCTACCACTTCAAATCATTGTTAAATGCACTCCCCACAAACAAAGTCTTATGGAAAATAACTTCCTACTACGCAATTAAAAAAAATCAGAATACATAATGAGACAAATATCCATTCAATCACTTCACCATGACAGCGCATAGGGATGTTAAGACTTATTTTGAAGGAATATTCAGCAGACATACCCTGAAAATAACTCCCCAGATGCATAAATGCACTTTACATAGTCAGCGTTTAGCCAAAGACGACTCATGGCAGGACGTGACCTTTCCCTAATTATATTGAAGAATTCAGCATTGACATTGATTAAGCCCTAGTAGCCGCATAATAAGCCTTCCATCCATTCCTTGGCCTCACACTATCTTGTTCCAATGTGAAATCCTATAAATATAAAAGGCATAAGGATGATTTCTATAGATGTAGACAAGAAAATCTTCTGAATCAAAGAATAGTGCAAGTATAACAAGATGAAAAAATGATAGGTAATAGTTACTTAAAAGCAGGCTCATTCTGTTACTTACATGTTCAAGAATTTTATCAAATATTTCAAGGTGGAGATACAATAATAAGGCGAGTTCAAAGGGATCTACGTATTTATGTTGTATGCATTTTACCAACCAGAGCTAGCTATAGCACATCATACTACTGTAAAATGCGTGACATTTTATAATAAATGCGTCACATTTTATAATAAATGTGTAGCCTTTCCTGTTGAAAATTATTGCTCAAACACAGTAATATTAAACGCAGTTTCTATCAAATCTTACGCATTTCATAGTAAAACGCAGTTACTATTAAATCTTATGCATTTCATAATCAATCGAAATGCAGAAGTAGTTACATAATCTAAATGCATTTCATGATCAATCAAAATAGTAATATTAAACGCAGTTTCTATTAAATCTTACGCATAGACGAACATGACCTACCGTAAACATGTGTTGATTTTTTCGGCTGATTTCCCTTTGTCCGCCATTAATCCGTGCCTTCGTACAATCCCTACGAACATGACAGTAAGGATACACTCAAAATCTGAAGAAAAAAAACAAGCAAATTCCCTACGAACAGTGGCAGTAAGGATACTTAGCCCACATTGGAAAAATAAGTGTCTATTCATTTACTCTTAACTCTTACGCATATAACATTTTTATTTTCCAGTCACCTATAATTTAACAATTGCAGTCCTATCTTCAGTGCTGATACGCATTTAGCACTCATTCGGAAAAAAAATTGGCTACGCAGTTACTAATAAAAATTCCGCATTTCAAATTATAGTTTTTCAGTCTTCAAATAATTTAACAGACTGAGTCCCAATTTCAGTGTCTTCACCTTTAAACCCTAAGTGCTATGAATATACAGTTAAACCCTAAGTGATACACAACATTTGCAATCCTAACGGAAATCAGAAATCCCAAATTCATATAACCCTAGAATCTAAACAGTAGTCAAATTAATCGGTAGCAATCACCGGATTCGAAGAAAATCTCCGCTACACGCGTCAAATCTAGAATGGTTTGAGATTTTCGTACCGTTGTTCGGCGTTGTTTTTTTCATCGTTTCCCTTCGTCTGCCATTGATTTGTGGTGTCGTCCGGTACTCTGTCGCCGCCGTTCGTCGAAATTAGGGTTCGCACAGTGTCGCCTTCTCTCGTATCGCGAGTGCTCTCTTGATTCGATTTGTTAGTGATTTACGCGAGACGAGACAAATACGGGATTACGGTTTTGATTTTCTCATTTGTACCTAATTTGCCCTCAATCGTGTATTGTTTAGATAATCAATTACGCATTTACGATTAATCTACACCGTTTGTTCCACTAATCAGACGGCTGTCATAATTTCGTATTTCTTACCATATATCCATTTCTCACGTGAACCTCACTCTTGGTTTATAATTATATTATTAGATGGAACCAAATGCATTTTAATCAAATCAAATACATAAATTTTAAATTAGGGAACAGTACAACCAGATTTTTTTGGATAAACCAAATACATTTCAAAATCCTATTTGGTTTATTTGGTCCAACCAAAAGATACTTTTAGATAAAACCAATTACATAATTTTTGAAAGGTTTGGGTGCTCATTGAATTGTTCAGAATTGCAATTTGGCCCATTAATTAGAACTTGACTGTATTTTGAAAATGTTATAGTTCGGACAAGACTTTGCAAAAGGGTGATAGTTCATACCATCCTTTTGTACTTTTCCCTAAAAAAACAAGCTCTCCACAATGACCAAATATGTCATAGATTTCATCATCTCATGATCAAGTACGGAAAAAATCATCTCATGGCCAAAAAATAGATTTGGGCATGAGATTTGGGTACCATAATATATACCATCTTCCAATAGAAATCGAACATGTGGTAGTTTTAAGATCTAAATTTTTATTTTGTAACCATGGGGAGCGTTCGGTTGAGGCAAGGTTGGTAGAATGAGGCACGTGAGGCATGATCTTGGTCATTGATTATATTGATCTAATGGTTGAGATTTAAAAGTATAGATATATTTGGTAGTAGGATTTTACTGTTTGCTTTTTACTGTTGGTAGTGGGTTTTACTATTTAGACACTTGGCGCGCCCACAATACATGGGGTTGATGGATGGTTGAGATCGTGCCTCACGTTGCCTCACATTTGAGAGGCTTGCCTCATTTGAACGCTGTTCTTGTAACCATTATATCTTAAAAATATGAAGTAATAAAATATATATATAATATATCAAATTTTATAACTTTTTTAGCTCTATAAAATGATATCCATATTCATATATTTTGATACACTGATCAAAACAAATATTTTTTAAATTATCTTATATATTTAAATAATAAGTTATTTATTATTTGTTTATTTATATTAATATTTTAATTTTTATATTGTATGTTAAATAAAAATTGATATGGATTATTCCTAATTGTTGTATCCCATTATCAAAAAAAATTAAAAATTGATATGGATACAAATTATAAATATGTATATATGAAAAAGCATGAGAGAGGGATGATCAAAAAAAATTGTCATGAGTGTGATGCATATGATTGATTTAGTCATGATGGATGACTCGATGAGAGAGAAAAATGATGAAAGAGATGGATGAGATATTTTTTTTATCATGGTGGGGATGCTCTATTAGGGCTCGTTCTTTAGATGCGATAAACGCCGCATTTTAAATCTAAAGCTAAAGTCTGCTCATTAGGGCATCCACATTAAGGGGAGCAACAAGCAATAATGGAGACACTTTATTATTTATTGCTCTCAGGTAGCGGGTGAACAAAAAATAGAGTAAAATGCAATGTTTGATAGGTGAGGAATAATGAAGAGCAGGTTTAGGATCAAGTGCAAAGTGATAATTATTATAAAAAATACAAAATGATCTCCACCCTTCATTTAATCAATTGGATGGTACTGATTAATTGGAAATAAATATGTTTAATTTTATATTTTAATGTGGAAAGGGCAAATATGGTAGGTTAAGATTGTTTCATTGCGACAAATTCGTTCTCTCTCTTATGGCAGACGACGGATCTGAAGCGACGACGGACGGCCGACTAATTGGCTGCGGTTGTCGATTCCATGGCGACGACGGACTGAAGCGACCTGCCGGAGAACAACCACGATGATAGTCAATTTTGTGGAGGTGTGGGAATTGCAGAGGAGATGTGGAGGTGTGGGAATTGCAGAGGAGGTGTGGGAATTGCAGAGGAGATGTGGAGGTGTGGGAATTGCATAGTCAATTTTGTTCGACATGGCTGTGGAGGTGTTGGAATTGCAGAGGAGATGTGGAGGTGTGGGAATTGCAGAGGAGGTGTGGGAATTGCAGAGGAGATGTGGAGGTGTGGGAATTGCAGAGGAGATGTTCTTCCGAACTTGCCGGAGATGACGAATTATAGTCAATTTTGACGAATTATGTCACAGTTCGTCAAATCGGACAATAATTCGTCAAAATTTCTGACGAATTGTAGTGCACTTCGACGAATTATGCAATAATTCGTCAAAAACAACTAAAAATTCGACAAGAATTCAACTGTAATATTATAGTTCGTCACAATCATTTATAGTTCGTCATGAACATATTTGTAGTATTCTTTTCGAAAATTGTCGATTGCATTTTGTTTTGAGTTACATTGATGTCGAAGATGATCCAGAATGTGTACAAATGATCCACTTCGACGAATTATGCAATAATTCGTCAAAAACAACTAAAAATCGACAAGAATTCGACTGTAATATTATAGTTCGTCACAATCAGTTATAGTTCGTCATGAACATATTTGTAGTATTCTTTTCGAAAAAAGTCGATTTGCATTTTGTTTTGAGTTACACGATGTCGAAGATGATCCAGAGTGTGAACAATTGATTTAAATGAAGTTTTACTCCTTCAATTTGATTGAATTAAGTCAGACGAATTATAATTCGTCATGCCAATTTTATAGTTCGTCATCACTAGTTTGTAGTTCGTCATCCCAAATCAATTTCCGATTTGATTTCCCAGAATTCCGATCCGATCCGGCCTCTGTCTAAAGACTATGGACGACGACGACGCTCTGGATGACGACGATGACGATTCCGATCTGATTTTGTAGTTCATCATCCCAAAAGGGAAACTTGCTTTCGATCTCATCCGGCTTCTGGACGACGACAACGCGATTCCGATCCGGCCTCTGTTGTTGTTTGACGCCGACGACTCGGTCTTCGGGATTATGTTTCCTTAATCGTCGGGTTTTCATCTTCGAGGAGAGATGCGGTTGTTTTCCAAATTCATTTTGTCAATTTTACCCTTTCTACACGTATAAATTCAGTTGTTTCCTTATTTTAATCAATTTGTTTTCAGCGGTTGGATTGTCCTAATGAATGGATGTGATTATTTTGTATTTTGCATAGGAATTGGGCTTTGTACCGGATCTGAACTCATGAAGAGCGAATTGTAAATGAATGAAAACATGAATTTATGAAGATAGAGAAAATGAAACCTAATTTTTGTTTGTTTTGGAAGAAGAGTCCAGATCTCGTGCAAAGTCAATAAACCATAAAAATACAAATCGAATATGACCATTCATTTAATCCTAGGGCTGGTATTAATTCAATTAAATCTATTATTTACCGAATTTTAGTCGCGTTAATTTCATCTTAAAGGGAATAATCGACAACACTCGCAATTGTCTTATCTCTCAATCTTGTCACTAATCTTTCCGCAATTTTTTCAGTTTTCAATCACACCGCAAATCTGCTTCGATTCACAATTTTTCAATTTCGTGAATCTGTAAACCAAAGTGTTGTCGGGTACAATGGAAGAGGTGTCGGAAACACTAGATTGGGAGAAACATGTTTCGACGGTAATTGATTGGGAGAATGAGGTATCAGAATTGGTAAGGGAAAAGAAGATGTCATGGTGAAAGAGGATGGGTGTCTTGCGGATTGATTTCGGTGCCAGAATGATTGCTAGTGGGTTCAACAGATCCGATTGCTCAGGTACGCTAGTGTGAAATCACTGAGGTTGCAAAATCTTGGTGAATTTTAGTCCACTTTTGATGAACTATGACATGTTTCGTCAAAAATACAGTATAATTCGTCAAAAAATCTAACGTGTGTTCCTTTGTATCTTGTTCTTATTCGATTTAAATAACTTACTAAAAAAACAAACTACAACTTGTACATGATACTCGATGGAGCTGATCATATTCCACATTCCACAACTACAGCTACAAATACAAATACAACTACTGTCTGACTTTAATTTGTTTACATTGCAAATGAGTTTTTCACGGAATCGCTCTAAAACTTGTTGGGAAAATAACCAATTTTTGGCACAACAGATGATGATATAACATCTCATCATAACAAATATAAAAAAAGATGATGATATAACATGCCTAATAACAGGCCCAATAATAACGACGACGTATAGTAAGCCGACATTGCTGATCCGATAAACATCGATCTTTTCTTCTTCGCCATTCCCATTTCCCACGCGTGTAATTCTTGAATATTACAATACGGCCCTGAATCTTCATCCATTTGACACAAATTGCACCAAAAATATATTTTTCCAGATAAGGAGAAGATAAATAAATACATAAAATAATCATCATATTCGGATATACCGAATTACCGATACAATTCCATCCGGATTTCCAACACCTGAATTTTCAAAAAAAAAAAAAATCCCCTTGTGTACAAGTAATCGAGTCCTCGTCGTGTACGCCTAGCTTCATCGGAATACTTTTTGATTTTGCGGTTTTGATCGGCGTCAGAGTCTTCTGGGTCTTTCTGTTTGTATATGTACGTGTACGTGTGTCGTGTGTGTGTGTGTATATATGAAGCGATTCTGCAGATGTTGTATCTGGGATTTTGAAGCATTTGGGTTTTTGGGATTGTGCAGATTATGGAGCGAATTGTGTCTATGAAAGTGCTGCTGCTAGTAGTCATCTTGTGTTTGATATGCGGAACTGGAGCAAGAGGTACTTGGAATCTATATATATTTACTTTGCCTTAGGTTTCGGTTTAAATTCAGATGAATATAGACGTTTGTGAAACTTAACTGATTGGTGATCATTCAATATTTAATTTCCAGTTAGACAGGAAAGAACACACCCTTGGGGTGGAGTTTCCAAGTTTGAATTTTATTCTAAGATTTATGGATTGGTGGCTTTGGTCTAATTTTGGGGGGGGGGGGGGGGGGGGGGGGTTAGCAGCTGCATTGGAAGTCCGTGTTGTGGTGTATGGTAGAATGTTGATTATTTTCAAGGGCTTGAAAATATGTATGAAAGGAATCTGAAACTTTCATTTCTGGGGCGAATGATTGAACCGGAAAAAGTTTGTTTTTTTAGTACGTGCAATGTGCACGAATGTGGGAATTTCATTACCTGCCTTTGGTTTGTATTTTTTTGATCTTGCGGACTGTTCTTAAGAATTATTTGCTGACGGATGTTCAATATTAAACTTGCAGTACCAAGAGTGAATCACAAGGCCGTATATAATCACACTCTTGCCACAATATTGGTTGAGTATGCTTCTGCCGTAAGTTCCCACTTGATTGAAATACTAATAAGACGAGTTGTATTGATCTTTTTTCTTTCGATTTTGCTCATGTAAATAAAGATGAGCCGTTTCTCCATGCAGGTTTATATGTCCGATTTAACTGAACTATTCACGTGGACATGCTCAAGATGTGATGGCTTGACCAAGGTACTGATTTATCACAGATCTTAGAAGTTTTGTCCGGTTTGATGGTATTTTTTTTAATAAAAGATTCCGTAAGGTATTTTGTAACTGGGTCTTGCATCTTAACCAGGGATTCGATGTGATTGAGCTGATTGTTGATGTTCAGAACTGCTTACAGGTGACTTTCAATTAGACACTTTAAGGTGTTGTTTTTCTTCAGTGGTTCTTTATATTTGTTAGAGGTGTATTCATTCAGTTATCGTTATGGCAGGCATATGTGGGGGTTGCAACCAATCTAAACACCATTGTGATTGCATTCAGAGGTACTCAGGAACGCAGGTTTGTACATTTTACGTATGCCTGATAATTGCATAGCCAGATAAGTCGTGAAGTTGCAAAAGTTCCTGACTGCGAGCTCAAACAGCATACAAAATCGCTTGAACTGATTAACAAGTAAATTGGATATGCAGCATACAGAACTGGATCGAAGACTTGTACTGGAAACAACTTGAGATCAGCTATCCCGGCATGCCTGATGCAATGGTATGAGTCTTCATATTCGGATAGAGAAAAAAAAACAGATTATTCATCTATTTGATACTGAATTATCATGTATCAGGTGCATCACGGATTTTACACGGCTTACCACAACACAACCATACGACCTGGAGTTCTAACAGCTATCGAAGAAGCCAAGGCCTTTTATGGGGATATAAAGATCATAGTGACAGGACACTCGATGGGTGGAGCCATGGCTGCGTTTTGCGCCCTTGACCTCGTGGTAACTAAACTCTCCGACTGCCCTTCATTTTTTTGCATTTCGGCATTTGCTTCAGGCTGACCCTTCATCATGAGCATAACTGATTATTACTCGTGTCATTTTTAAAATTCCTGCAAGTCCTGTTGCATTCTTTTTATACTTGTTTTGGATGCTCGTATCACCGGAGTGTGCTCATCTCCAATCATTCCTTGAGCATGAACCCATGTTGCTTCATTGCAGCTGTAGTTTCCATTTATTAATTGCGTATGTCTAGTCACTTGCGTCTTGCCGTCCGTTAGCTCAAGATGTCTGGTCTAGTAGACTTGTTTTTTATTATATATCACAAGAACCTGTAGTTACAGTGTGGATTACTGAAATGACTTTCATTTTTCTTCCAGGTAAACCTAAAGGCCAAAGACGTTCAAGTAATGACATTCGGTCAACCCCGTATAGGAAATGAAGTATTTGCATCGTACTATAAACAAGCGCTGCCAAACACAATAAGAGTTGTAAACGATCACGATCTGGTACCTCATTTGCCTCCATATTATTCGATCTTTCCGCATAAGACGTATCATCATTTCCCGACAGAGGTATGTCTCATCCCTTTCCTTCTGCACTCTATGACGAATATGAATAACAGTCTATAAGATAAGCCTTCCATGAATTTGTCTGAACAAAAGGTGTGGCTTTACAACATCGGAGTTGGAAGTCTAGTTTACCCGGTTGAGAAGGTCTGTGACGGTTCAGGTGAAGATCCATCTTGCAGCAGGTAAAATAAACACTTGTGTTAATGTCTAGTAATTCCATCATCCTCAAATAGAGGGGATCTCAGAATGACTCTCGTTAACTAGTAATTCTTTTTCCTCTCGTGAGGTTACTAAATATTAATTAATCATCACGCGACTATGATGCAGGTCAGTTGCAGGAAACAGCATATCCGAACACTTAGTGTACTATGGCGTTGAGCTTGGGTGCGACATAGCGTTGTCTTGTGGAATTGTGATGGATCCGCATCTGAGGAAATTAGGCAATGTTGACGATAGAGGGAATCTAGTGTTACTCAAGAATCCTGCTGTTTCTTTCTTGGAAGTGAATGCAACATCCGAGTCTAATGCAGTAAGGAGCTCCCTTTAAAACCCACAACCAGCACTTCAAATTGTCGGCTTGTGAGGTGCAAATGGTGACATACATCGAGTCGTGCTCTCAAAGTTTGGCGGAAGAAAATGGGATAATGTAAAGGAAAACCAGTGTAAATATGGATATCAATACTTGCACTTTATTTGTCAAATTAAGTCTTTAATATTTATGCCATTGTAAATAGTAGTACGAATAGGGTGGGGATCCCATGAGAAGTTCATTTATGGGGAGAAATGAAAAATTATTTTAACCCTCCATCTTGAATAATTTACGGCCAAGATTAAAAAAGCTATTAATTTGAAAATCATACTAATTTACCCAAAAGATACAAACAAAAGGGTAAATTAGTCCAATTTAAACATCTAATAACATTCCACGACCTAATCTCTTTACAAGGACGAAGACGAGCGACGACGATCTACCATCTCCCTACGAGGACGAAGACGTTCAGCATCTGGGGCATCGACAAGTGCCCTATTTTGATCGAGAACATCGACAATGACAAGAAGCCTCCCGTAATCCTTTCCATAGTTAACAAGCTCGACGTACCTCTTGAACGACATTGTCGGTTCTGCTGAGGGCTGCAATCTGAAGTTGCTGCTAAAACTCAAGTAGACGCAGTTGTGTAAGACGAAGAGATTTAGGGTTTAGTAGATTTAGGGTTTTGGATTGGGGGTGCTTTCCGACTAAAATGCGTAGCAATTATAAACAAAATTTGTAACACCGACTATGACTAAAATGTGTAGTTCCTAAAGCAGAATTCGTAGTTTGTAATTCGGGGTGCTTTCCGACTAAAATGCATAGCAATTACAAACAAAATTCGTAACAGTCACTATGACTGCTGCGAATTTTGTTTGTAAGAGTTACAAATTTTAGTCATTGGTGACTACTACGAATTTTGTTTGTAACTATTACAAATTTTGGTCACAGTGACTGCTACGAATTTTGTTCGTAACTGTTACGAATTTCAGTCATTGGTGAGTTCTACGAATGTTTTTTTGTAACCTTACGAATTTTACATTACAAACTTTATTCCTTGTTACGAATGTTGTTCTTTAAGTCTACAAATTTTATTCTTTGAATCTTTGATTTTTTACATTATAAACTTTGTTCTTTATTATGAATTTTGTTCTTTTAGCATGACTGCCCGGCTCCTTAATATTTTTGTCCAGAAACTTACAAAGTGACTAAAAGCTTGGAAAGTGACTATTGTCGTCCAGAAAGTAAATTCAAACATGATTGCATCAAAAATTAAAAGCCCCAAGAGAGGCAATATTGACTGATATGAAAAAGCTGGTCCACATGCTCCTATCAACCCTAATAATGAGATCCGCAACAAATGGACGCACATCTGAAGCCAATGTGCAATGAGGTTGAGTTATATAATCTGGACAACTAGGCCAGGGTGGCGACTCATGATGGACATGTGCACAAGTAACCCGATCAAGACCAATTTTTTTTATGAATGCTGCAACACAATTCCAAACACAGCGCCAATCGCATTTCGGTTCCCACCAATCAGATCCGAACAAGTGTGGCAGGTCAATTAAACCTTAAAGACTCGATTTGGAATTTTGGCGGTGAGCGGTGCGAGCAAAACTGATGCAGATTGGCAGTGATGAAGAATAGTAGAAGAGGACGGCGACGATGGGAGGAGGTGAGGAAGCTCCATTGAATGTGTTTTTTTGTTCTCGATATTGGAAAATATTTCGCAATGCACAAATGGAAAATTCACCCTTAATTACTAATTTAATGCATAGGAGGATAATTATGAAAATTAAGCGCCGTTTGATGGAAGCTCCAACAGCTGTTGTTATTTCTTATTTCTCATGAGAATTACTATTTCTCATATGATCCTAAATGTAACGCCCCGAATTCTGAATAACTATTGTCCCACATCGAGTGGGAGTATTGTTTGTGCTAGCTTGATAAGCTAGCCTACTAGCTAACATGTTACCAATCTACCATGGTTTTTGTGATAGACTCTAGGTTGTGGTGACCTAGAGGAGGGCGGTGACATGAAAGCTAGGACAGACTAGGCTTATAACGGCTCGGATTGGGTCCTCCGGTCGGGTCGTTACAGATGGTATTCAGAGCCGAACCTCCGCAGTAGGTGACCGTAAGCGATCTTTGAATAGAGGGACGATCATGTGTGTCTCTGTCCTGCTTGCTCATAACGAGGTTAGGATTCTGTAAGTGGGGTGTATGTAACACCCCGAATTCTGAATAAATATTGTCCCACATCGAGTGGTGGTAGCTTGATAAGCTAGCCTACTAGCTAACATGTCACCAATCTACCATGGTTTTTGTGATAGACTCTAGGTTGTGGTGACCTAGGGGAGGGCGGTGACATAAAAACTAGGACCGGATCCTCCGATCATATCGTTACACTAACTCAGTACAAATAATAGTAATAATAATAATAATTTTTAAAGTAAAATACAAGCGGATGGTTTCCTTTTATCCATTGGACGTGGTAAGACGCCAAGAATCATTAGTTTAAATCATGATGAGCTCAAAATTGATCCCTGGTTGATAAGATATAAAGATATTGCCACCAATGACTTTTTTTTATCATTAATAAGGGTCGTCAAAAGTGACAAAAAAAATGCAAGACACCAATAAGCATTTAAGTTATCACCTATGACTAAACTTAAAATTGGTCACCCGATGATCATTTATGAAGTTTGGTCTTGAGGTTCGACCAATGAAACTATGACACGTGTATTGTTATAAATTTTAAATTTAATTTTAAGCTTATATCTCTCATGTCTTACAAATTACGAACTAGAAAAACACAAAATAAATATCAGTGTTTAATATATTTAGAAATGTACAATTTGACATGCAAATTGACATGTTTCAAAATATTTTTAAAATTTTATTAATTCAGCCTTTGCAAGTATGAGAAGAACGATGAACTTTTTTGTTGTTGGTCATGAGTGACATATACAAAACCAAAACTATCATGAGGTACGGCAAAATTTATTATAATGAATGAGAAAATGATAGACAAAGAGAGATGACCCATTTTTTAGTCATTTGTGTCCGTAGTCTAGAAAGGAAAAGAATTATCTGAATCCAAAGATTTGACATTTAAAAAAAAAAGTAGATTTGGTATATTACACTTCTTATTTTTGTTGAAGATAAGGTCAACCCACTATTAAGCATTTGATTATTTGTTTGATTTAGTCTGTCCACGTCATTAGAATGTATAAACGTGGATTGTTGATTTATTTGTTTAGGGTTTTGTAAGGCTAATAGCCCGTATCTTCTTGAATAAACAAGTATTAGAATTCAGCGATCTCATTGTCTCAATTCTCAACAAGTGGTATCAAGAGTCAAAGGTTTTAATCCTTAGTTTTGTATCCGAAAACAGCTAGAAAAGACTATTAAAATTTTTTTCACTGATCGATACCATTTTTTCACTGGTCCAGTGATCTTTCTTTTCGGCAGAAAGAGTAGCTAAAACCGTTTTGTAATCCTTATATGTATCTAGTAAATCTAGTTTTTCTTCGCATAATTTTACACATAATTTATAATTTTTAATAGTCTTTTCTAGCTGTTTTCGGATATAGTAGTCGTATCTGTTTATTTGAGTAGTAATTTCTTCGCAACAGGCTTGTAGATGTTCTTTAGTTAGTTGATTAATTTCTTGCATAGGTGAGTGGAAAGACAAATCAATTGATTCCATAATTATTTATAATAACTGATAATTGGTGCCATCATTTGGCCTAATTAGAGTAAGAGAGAAAATATTTTTCATACCTGCGTTCGTGTGTGATCGTTTTCGTCTTTGTAGATTCTGAATCTCCACCACTACGTCTCCTGCAGAACTAGCCTTCCCCGGCGTTCCTACTTGGAGCTCTCTGTAGTCCAGGAGGATAAATCTAACTTAACGATAAGTAATGATCCTAAGATCTTTTTCAAATAGAGAAACTGAAAGCTTGAGAATTTTATTAGAGAGAAGGTCGAGAGTACAAGAGGCGATGCTTAGATCGATACATATGGCGCCTTATATAGCTAGCCATCTTTAATCTAATAAAACCAATACCACTACCTGGCATACGGTTTTAGCACACCGAAACATAAAACTAGAAAAAGATAAAAGGAGAAGATGCTCTTCTTTATTTTGTAGCTTTTGCTTTTACTTTTCTTGCCGACCTTGCCTTCGCATGTGGGTGAAGGGCCTACATGTCTGCTTTTTCTTTTCCGTAAGTGGAGATGATAGTCATGGCATCTTTTGATTTTGAGGGAGATGTGCCAACATCTTCAGTCTTCTTAGGGCTGTCATGGGTCTGGCCTTCCGGATCTTTTAGGTATTCAGTAGCAGTAGTTGGGTTTACATTGAAGATGGCTTCTTCGAATAACTTTTTCCATCCTTTAACTGCTTCTAATTCTCGTGGATTAATTGGTTTGTTGAAGTGAGAATGAATGATAACTTGTGGGCTGCAGTAGTTGACTTTTAAATCAAAGTTATCCTTGACTTTGAATAATTCATAAGCAATGTTTCCGAGGGTGAGAACCCTTAATTTTATCAAGTCTTCTTTGCAGATGGCTGGATTTGTCTTTAGTTGAGTAATAGCTTGCTGAATTCCAGCTGGTCCCATTCGAATCCAGTGATAAGGAAGAATAATCTTGCCTTGTTCATTGAAGTCCGCATAACTTGATTGGAGCTTTAGGTAGATTTGTTTATCTGTCTGAGTTTTCTTGACAAACTGAAGAATAGTTTGTTTAATTGAAGAATTGAAATGCTCCAACTCTTTATAAGTTTGACCCAGATAAATGGTGTCGATGAGTCCGAGGCAGAAAAGTTCATACACTCGTTGTGGTTTAGCTTCTGGATAAATCATTAGTTTAAGTAGTCCTGTCCTGATAATCGGATATATACCTTGCTCACATTTTCCTTGTAGAAAATGGTTGTAAGTTGAGAGGAAATCACTTTCTAATAAGTCAGAACAATCCTTTCGGACAATAGGTTGCCTAATTCCCATCGGGGCAGTATTTTGAGGTACGTGCCCAATAACTTGGAAGTGATTTTTAGGTTTGGCAATGCTGAGCATGGCTTCCTTGTAATCGTTTTTAAGTTGAGGGCCAAGATAAGTTGATAAAACATATTTTGCTTCAAACTCTGTAGGAAATTCCTTAAGTATGTCCCTTTCTCCGACTTCGGGATAAGTTGTATAAATACCTTTTCTTGGTCCATTCATAATGGCATATACCTTGGACGGATTAACTTCTTTGTTTGTAACCTCAGGTTTTTTATCTTCGATCTTTGCTCTTTTTAGGTCATTTGCGGTAATTAATGGTGCTGGGAATCCAGACTTATTTGCTTTTGCTTTAAGTAATTCGAGCTCTTTCTTCAAAATTGACTCTTGAAGTCTTTCTAACTCGAGTTCTTTCTCCATAATCGTGATATGGCTTGCATCCATGATTTCTTTGTATGTACCTGCGTTATTGACATTATATTAGTTTTAATATTACTAATTATAAAATCTTCCTTGATGTTATTAAGTTCTCTTGTTAAACAATCTGCTAAGCAATTTTTAACTCCCGCAATGTGTTCTACTTTGAAGGTATAGTAATTAAACCATTGTTGCCATCTAAGTAATCTTCCTTGTTTATAATCTTCTGAAATATTCGTCCTAAGAAAGTATCCAAAGTTTTTACTATCTGTTCTAATTAGGAATTCTTTGTCGATAATATAAGCTTTAAATTTCTTTATTGTTTTCTTAATGGCAAGATATTCCTTTTCATTTGAATGATATCTCGTTTCTGGTCCAGTGAAGGTACCGGAAGCATATCTACATAATTTTTCTTCATTATTTAAATTTTTAGCCTTTAAAATACCTCCCCAATATAGGTCACTTGCATCTGTTTCTATTATCATGTAATCCTCTGGTAAAGGATGATATAACGCTAGTAGGTGATTGAATTTATTCTTAAGTTTTTTAACGTAGTTTGTATCAGATTCTTCCCAAGTCCATCTGACTTTGTCTTTTAACTTCTTTTGTAAAGGTTTTCTTAATTCTGATAACTTGTTAACATACATTTCTGCATATGTTAAAATTCCTAAGAATCTTTGTAACATTTTCTTATCTTGGATTTTATCTGGGAATTTCTTTATATGATCTAAAATATGTGCTTGTAATTTTATTTGACCTTCTTTGATTTCAAGTCCTAGAAAAGATATTTCTTTTAAGCATATCTTAGCTTTTCTTTTAGACAGTACTATTCCTTTTTCTTTACATTTGTTAAGTATGTGCTCAAGATGAGCGTAGTGTTCTAACTCAGTATCTGAGTAAATGAGTATATCGTCTACATAGATGAGACTAAAATCTCTAAATTGCTCAAAGGTCTTATCCATAAATCTTTGGAAAATTCCCGGAGCTTGTTTTAATCCAAAAGGAACTACGTTCCATTCGTAATGTCCTTGAGGGCAACTGAATGCCGTAAGTGGTTTGGATTCTTTATTTAAACGTATCTGCCAAAATCCTGATTTACAGTCAAGACTTGAATAATATTTTTTACCTCTTATTTGGGCTAATAGTGTTTCTTTATTAGGTAGGAAATAACCGTCATCAATGGTTTCAGTGTTAAGTGCTTTGTAGTTTATAACCATTCGTTTTTTACCTCTTTTACGTTCTGCTTCATTTTCTACCATGAATGCGGGTGAGCTATGAGGACTTTTACTTGGGGTTATAAGTTTCATTTCTAATAGCTCTTTGATTTGTATTTCGAATTCTTGTCTGTCAGTAGGAGTGTAACTCATAGGTCTAACCCTTATTACTTTGTTTTTATCTTTTAATTGGATAGAAGCTACTTCATTAGATATATTAATCTTTTTATCTAGCGGATTTTCACTAGCAACTTCTAATAGTTTTTCCTTAATTTTTTCTAATTTATAGATTGGAAAAAGGTTTTCTTTTTCTATAAATTCTAGCTCGTTTACTTCTAAATGTTCTTGTTCTATCTCTCCCCCCTGTTTTTTCGGAGCGATTTTCTTAAATTGCTTCGTAAATTCAGGTTTAGCTATCTTTTGTATGTTTGTTTCCAAGGGACAGAAAACTAATTTTTTGGTTAAGTGGTGAGTAAGACGAATCCACTCAATATCTTGAATAAAAGGGTGATTTAATCTAAGAAAGTTATTTCCTATAATTAAATCCATTCCTGTTTCTTGTTGATAAATAGTTGGGAAAATGAATCTTTCCCCACTTAAATAAATTGGTGTATCTTTTGCTACTTTGGAAATAATCATTTCTGAGTTATTTGCAATAAGTACTTTAAATTTTCTTTCTGAATCCTGCCAGTATTCGTCTGGTAAGATATATTTACTTGCTACACATATATTAGCTCCTATGTCTAAATAGGCGTATAAGTGATATCTATGATACTCCTTAAGTTTAATTTCTACCTTTATATAGGTAGAGTTAGGATTAACGTGATTACTCAGAATCTGAGGAATCGACATCTGATTCGGTTTCTGTTTCAGAGATGACTTCATATAATTCTTCATTTTCTGATAAGTCAGAATCTTCGTTAGGTTCTGAACAGGCTGTCGTCGTACCTGTGCAAAAACAATTTATAATCTCCTCACTTCAGACTGTGGATTAGAACAGCGGTAAGCAAGGGTCGAACCCAAGGGAGCTAGATGGTTACTACTTCGTTCTGTAATGGAGAAAAAAACAAGAAACTAGAGTGAAAGTATTGGTTAGTGAACACTAAGAAGGCACGAAAATTGCTGGGGTTTAAATATCAGAGAGAAATATTCAGGTTAGGGTATTATTCAATTGTGACTTGGTTTTATCATTGATTTCTAAATATCATGTTTCTAATTCTTTTAAACCTAATAATTCAATACTCCATTCCAAGATATATCGAATTAGTGCACTACTTGTTAATAGCTCTCTAGTATCAACAAATAGCAAATAGGGGAGTTGAATTGATCAGTTAAGCTTTGCCATTCCAAGCCTCCACTTAACTTCACAATTCAATCCAAATAATGAGCACAAAAGATTTAATCGAATAACGAAACAAGCATTAAGATTCAAATCTCAAAAACATAAGTCACAATTATTTAACCCTAACCCGAATATGGGTTTTAGTTACACATCGTCATAAAGAAATAATGCAGTAAATAAGAAACGAGAAAACTTCACTAATGACCGAGAATTACAAAGCACAAGTCACGGCTGTTATGGGCTGAGCTACGGTGGAGCAGTGGCGGCGCACGGAGGAGCAAGGGGAAGAGCTCGTGTGTCGTCTCTGATTTTTGAGTAGAATGGGATGATTATGGATGGCAGCACTGCTCTTCTATTTATAGGGTTTGAGAAACCCTAACTTGGTCATAAAGCTACGAAACCCTAGCGTCGCATACAAATTGGGCCGGCTGCTGGACTTTGGAACTTGGACTTTTTTCCGAAGTACTGTTCATGGGCCGGAGTTACTGTTCATCGGACACTGTTCACGCTGGAATCACTATTCACGCCGGAGTTACTATTCACGCCGGAATCACTATTCACGCCGGAGTTACTGTTCACGAGCCGAAAAACACTGTTCACGGCCCTCCTTTGGTCTGATCTTCAATTGCGATGTTTCTGGCATGAAAATGCCGTCTTTTAAGCGTGATTCCTCCTAGAGCTTCCAAATCACCTGAAACACGAAACAACACTAAAAAGTAACTGTTCGCATAATACAGTGAATGAAATGGTGGGATTTAATGACTCGACAAGTCGTATAAATACGGCTCATCAAACCACCCCACACTTAAACTTGTTCGTCCCGAACAAGGACTAGGTCATAAGAGGAAAAAATGAAGTACGAACATCACAAAGCTTCGGTCATCCTAGACGTGCTACATGGACATGAATCGATTACTCTAGATCTCGCCTGTTATGCATGCTCGCTACTAATGTCTTTGTGCTAAAACATGGGTTAAAGATACGTGTTACCTTTGGGTCGAGATGCAAATCAATTCGGATGTATCTGGAGATAGCCCTGTTTAGACCCATGAACCCTCATTCTCGGGCTCGAACTCGCTGCTATGTGGTTATGCTTTGCCGCTTTTTCTTGCACGTGATTGATTCGAGCTCCAAAGTGTTGAGAGATTTCGGTCAGCTATAGTGTCATCTGATTCGGAATTTCAATGATGCTGTCACATGAGACGTGTGGACTATCACGATGGTTGTGAATTTGTTGCTTTGTAGTGCGGATTGTGATTTGATCGAACCGTGGTTTCTCCTCCTTTTGACGCGAGTCAAGCCGAGGGTCGCTCGTCTATTTTCCCGGCTACTCGGATTAGAAACCTTCCTGCTCTTACTCATCATCGTCCTTTCGACACGGGTCAAGTCAAGGGTCGCTTGCCTGTTTTCTCGGCTACTTGGACTAGAGCTTGGACGGTGTGAAGTTTTCCCGTCCCGACCAACCGCAAAGGGTACCGCAGCGGCGGAGCAGACTCGTACTATGTTGCCTCGAAGTGCTAGCCTCCACGAACTCCACATAACCACATATCCTGAGTTCGGCCTTTGAACGATCTGTCAAGTCTCTCTAGGGCATTGCTATCAACTCCACATCCCTGTTTATCTCAACTAACAAAGGCACGCAAAATTTTAAGATCACATGCTAGTCGCACAAATCAATTTTCACCAAGACATGCATGTAAAATCGGCTATATCTATTTCACCCAATCATTATCCACTACTGCAAGTCTAGGAAATAGTGAAGTATCATGTACAAAAATTTTAAAAATGACTCGAAACGTGCTGACTCTGTGTGGTGGGCGTGAAACAAACATGCTGACTCGATAACTGACTCTCCCACCCCACACTTTTGAAATGAGCCGTGTCCTCACGGTACGACTTAAATCAAGACACACAATGCATGCAATAAAACAAAGGGAAATAAGAATAGAGTAAGGACAGGCACTTCCCTCGTGCGTGCGTGACAATGAGAGATGGCTGATAGTTCTCCTGTGAGTCCTCGAAGAGCACCATTGGAGCTTGCATCGCAGCGTGAGTTTGTTGCACACCGAAAGGTCTGCGTCAATGACATTAAGACGAATAAAAGATTCCCAGGAGGTTGGAGGAGTCACAGCGGTCTCGCTTAAAACCCAACCTCCTTAGACTCGTAAGTCTTTGTGACAGAATCTTTAAACGCTCATGTTTCTCGACACAACTTATTCGAGGTGTGAACTACTCATGCTAGATACAGTCTGTCGCTAACATCTCTGATACGTTCGCCTCTGTCCCTGCATGAAGATCATTTTCTTTCCCAAGTACAATGTGACAATAATGACTCATAAATAAACATAGTAAATAAATAAACTGAAATGTAAAAAAAACGTGCAAACCGTGCAGGGCTGCCTCCCTGCGAGCGCCTTTGTTTAACGTCGTTGGCTCGACAGTACCTCCTGTAGGGATCACAAGTTAGGATCCCATGGGCGTGTGAGGTCATATTTGTTCTCGGCCTTTCCTTCTGTTCGTCCATACTGCTCCTCTAGCTGTCCATTCGGCTCTACCTTCCAAAGATCAGGCGGATTCGCCTTTACATCCTTCTGAGCTGGCGAGGCCACCTTTATCATAGTCATTGGTCCATCGAGTCGTGCTCTAGTGCTTCTCCATCCTGGTCTCCACTCAAACGTGCCAAGCCTCGGTCGTTTCTTTATGTATGAGTGATTAGCATGGACGTTCAGTTCTTTATCTTCAAGAGACATCAAGTGTGCGCCCATATCAATCTTCTTCTTCTTGGCACAGATGAGTGGTTGTCTAGGAATAAGTGCTCGAGGAACAATGTTTCTACCATGCTTTCCAGGCGGCTCTTCTCGAACTGTGATGAGTGAGTACTCCATCGTTGCCTTCTCTGGCTCATGCTTTGCTTCTACTCTGCCTTCAAGCTTATCCTTGTCGATCATGTGGTCCTTAGGAGCAATCACCTGTATAGGAACTGGCAGAGGAGTGTCAGGCACTAGACTTTCTTTGACTGCTTCGACAGTGAGGACTTGCTCTGCCTCTGGTGCTGCGATAGTAAGGACTGGTTCTGTCTCGGGCATATCCGTAATGAGGTCAGTGCATATCTTGGAGAGCTCGGTAATGGGGACTGACTCGAGTGGCTCGGTCGGCTCTTCTAGAGGTGCTAGTGGCCTGTCTTCTTCCAAATATTTTGGGTAGTCCGAATTGAGCTCTTCTTCCTTCAACCATTGGTCCTCATCTTCTGCTGGTTCTATGGGCTCCGAGATAGGCTCTATTAGATCCTCTGCCATGTCCTCCCCTGTTTTTGTACCGACATCTTCCTCCTGATTTCTGCTCAACTTGGATATTGTTTCTGCTAACTCGGCTGAGCCTTTATCGATGTTGGCTATATACTGGTTCAGGTATGCACTTGTCTGCTGGGTGCTAGCTGCCAGCTCTCTTACCATGTCCTCTAGTGATTTGGTTTGCTCTTGTATTGGTTTAGATCTCTTGGCCAAATCGTCTATCAAGTCCCAAATAGCACTTATGGTCATGTCATAGACCGAGCATTCTGCCTCCTCAGTGAGCCAACTCCACTCATGTGGTAACATCCCGGCGAGAAACACTTGAAGAAGATATAAGTCTGTGAATCCATGGTGCGGGCAGCTTATCACAAGGGAATCAAAGTACCGTAAGTACTCATCCAAAGTTTCATCCCGGGATTGCTCAAGGTGCATGATCATTTCTCGGACTTCTCGTAGGGAGGGTGGTGGATAGTATTCCCCATAATTCCACGGCTCACTTCCATAGTAGGAAGACATGTTGAATCTGCAGGTGAATCAGAAAAAGGTGCGAACTAGCATAGCACCGAGATAGCAAGAACAGACTAGCAGCAAAGGGTCCCCAGGAAATTGGAGGGGTCACAGCGGTCCCACTTAAAACCCAATTTCCTTAGACTCGTAAGTCTTGGTGACAGAACCCTCTAACTGCTAGAAATCGGAAATCGAAAAGAATGGAAAACAAAAAGCAAACAGTTGGGATTTTCGAATTATTGAAGTCACCGAATAGCGAATTTCGAATTAAGCAAACAGAAAAGAAATGAAAAATTAAAGGAAGAACAAATTTCACCGTGCTTAGCTCCCCGGCAACGGCGCCATTTTGAACAGGCTGTCGTCGTACCTGTGCAAAAACAATTTATAATCTCCTCACTTCAGACTGTGGATTAGAACAGCGGTAAGCAAGGGTCGAACCCAAGGGAGCTAGATGGTTACTACTTCGTTCTGTAATGGAGAAAAAAACAAGAAACTAGAGTGAAAGTATTGGTTAGTGAACACTAAGAAGGCACGAAAATTGCTGGGGTTTAAATATCAGAGAGAAATATTCAGGTTAGGGTATTATTCAATTGTGACTTGGTTTTATCATTGATTTCTAAATATCATGTTTCTAATTCTTTTAAACCTAATAATTCAATACTCCATTCCAAGATATATCGAATTAGTGCACTACTTGTTAATAGCTCTCTAGTATCAACAAATAGCAAATAGGGGAGTTGAATTGATCAGTTAAGCTTTGCCATTCCAAGCCTCCACTTAACTTCACAATTCAATCCAAATAATGAGCACAAAAGATTTAATCGAATAACGAAACAAGCATTAAGATTCAAATCTCAAAAACATAAGTCACAATTATTTAACCCTAACCCGAATATGGGTTTTAGTTACACATCGTCATAAAGAAATAATGCAGTAAATAAGAAACGAGAAAACTTCACTAATGACCGAGAATTACAAAGCACAAGTCACGGCTGTTATGGGCTGAGCTACGGTGGAGCAGTGGCGGCGCACGGAGGAGCAAGGGGAAGAGCTCGTGTGTCGTCTCTGATTTTTGAGTAGAATGGGATGATTATGGATGGCAGCACTGCTCTTCTATTTATAGGGTTTGAGAAACCCTAACTTGGTCATAAAGCTACGAAACCCTAGCGTCGCATACAAATTGGGCCGGCTGCTGGACTTTGGAACTTGGACTTTTTTCCGAAGTACTGTTCATGGGGCGGAGTTACTGTTCATCGGACACTGTTCACGCCGGAATCACTATTCACGCCGGAGTTACTATTCACGCCGGAATCACTATTCACGCCGGAGTTACTGTTCACGAGCCGAAAAACACTGTTCACGGCCCTCCTTTGGTCTGATCTTCAATTGCGATGTTTCTGGCATGAAAATGCCGTCTTTTAAGCGTGATTCCTCCTAGAGCTTCCAAATCACCTGAAACACGAAACAACACTAAAAAGTAACTGTTCGCATAATACAGTGAATGAAATGGTGGGATTTAATGACTCGACAAGTCGTATAAATACGGCTCATCAGGTTCATAATTCATGTTATAGCAATATTCCAATAGCTTAAGTTGTTTATTATTTTTAACTTTATCTTTATTTGGACATTTATTTGCATAATGTCCTTCCTCTTGACATAGCCAACATGTACATTGTTTTTTACCCGTAGGACAGAATTTCTCCTTCCCTTTTGGTTGGAATTGTCTACGTTTTCTAAAATACTTATTCCTATATTGCGGTTTTTTATATCTTGACTTATAAGGAATAGGTCTAAATTTATACTTTCTTTTGTAATACTTTTTAAGTTTGTTTTTATACCTAGGTTTTTGATAAGTAGCGCATCCATACTTTCCTGGTATACCAACACTTAAATTGTTACAACAGATTCTGTTGTTATAAGTGTTATACCTTTGTTTGTATAGAGTCCTTTGTGTACATAGGTCTTGCATATGTGCTTCAATAGTTCTAATTCTTCCTCCTAACGTGTCTGGTATATCGTCTGGCCTGTTGTCCCATTTATTTTTTATCGCTATTAGGTGTGGTTGGGGTAGTTTGTTAAAGAATATTTCATTATAAGTTGGTTTTATTTCTGGATTTAGCTTATAATAATACCTTTCAAATTCACAGGCATAATTATTGAAATAACACATATCACAAATGATAAGGTTATCTAAGTACCATCTGGCATTTCCTTGCTCAGATATTTTAACTTCTTGCATGTGATATACCTCATCTCTTCCTACAAATTCTTGGTATAGGGCTTTAACTAGTTTTTTTAAATAATTACTTCCTGAGGTAACTCCTTCCTCCAGAGCAATTTGTTGGATATTATTTAGATTTTGGAACCAAGCTTTTACGTTTCTAGTAATTTTGTGAGCGACGTAAGCCTTACTGGCTGCTATATTCGTTCTAAGTCCCTCATTACTTTGTATGATTACGTCGATTGTAGTTCCCCATTCATCTATCCTTTTAAGTCTGTTTCTTACACAGTCTAAATCTAAGAGGTCAATCTTTTGATTCTCAATGTTTCTTGGGTTATATTCAACGTTTCTTGGTAAAGTGTGCCCTAAAGGTTTAAATGGTTGTTTTCTTTTGTCGTAATTTCGTTTTCCTTCATTACGATTTCTTTCGTTATAATCTCTCCTATTTTCAGTTTCAGTTTCGTCGCTAATCTCGCCTCTTGGAATTATTTGTTCATTGGTATTAGAACCTTGTCCAGATTCCATAAATACATTTCTTTCAGGAAAGGTAGGTTCATGAAAGTTTAGTTCTCTGATTTTTTTAGAGGTAAATTTTCATCTTCTTCCGACGAATCTGATGAGTAAGTTGTGACGTTTCCTTCGTCATAAATTGTCATGAGAGTGGTTTGTTGTTCTATTAATTCATCGTCAGATAAGCTTAGTAGTTTAATACATTCGTTCATATTTTTACCCTGCTCAAAGTCTTTCTCAAGTTTTTCTCTAATCGGGTTAACTGGTATGTTGACGTGACTAATAGGTAGGATAAACATGTTTTCGTTCTTATGTACGAACGTCCCAATTGGTTTTGTCTTACCACTCCTAGTACTGCAGAAGCAGGTACTTAGCTCCTTAAATGTCTTTTTTATGTGGGTAAAGAACTTCATTTCTAATTTTGTATAGCTAATGGCTTTTCTTTATCTTTCTTTTTATTGGCTCTATCTGGTTCGAAGGGTTCTGCATAAGGTAATGCGGGTGGATATTGAAAGTTAGAGAAATCAATCCCCGAGCTTTTTCCAGTTAATTTCATTTGAATAATTTGTCTTTGTATCTTTTCTATTCCGTTTTTATATTTGTTTTCTTTTACGCTTAATTCTTCTCTAATAATCTGAATTATCTTTTCTTCAGTAATCATACTTGTTTTTATTTTTTGTAGTTCTTCTTTTATTTCTTGTAGAACTGAATCGACTGAAGTTGCCATTATTCTTCGTATCCGACGGCTTTACTTATATTATCTAGAGTTTTGAACATTTTTGTGAATTCTTTTAAAAGTGGTTCAATATCCGGTATCTTTTCGTTTAAGTCATGAACTGTTTTTTCTAGTTTCTTAATGTCGATTGGTTTTATCATATTGATTATATATTGATTTTGTTCTGAAATCTTCTTTAGTTTATTGAGTTCATTTGTTTTTAAACTAGTCAAGTTGTTTTGAAGGTCCATTATTTGTTCTTTAAGCGAGGTTGTTTCGTTAATTTGACTTTTATTTTCATTAGTTTGGGTTCTGTTTTCGTTTTTGTCCATAACTTCTCCGCATATTTGTTGATTAAGTATTGTGTTGAGTTTTTGGAATTCATTATCATTATGTATGATTGAATCCGTTAATGTATTTCCGATACTTATTAATACTTTTTGAATATGTGGAAGTGTGCTAGACATATTTTCCATTGTTTCCTTATCACAATGATGCCAATGTAGGCAATTACTTGTCCAATATTTTTTATATCCTGTTGTATTTTGTAAATCATGTTCTACATTTTTCTTGTCGTCTGTCATTCTATGAATCCTATTGCCTTTCCTATTTTATCCATTTTAAAAGATAATTGTTTTAATAGAATATTACTTGATTCTGGTAAAGATGCACTAGATGATCTTCTTGGTTCGTATTTGGATCTAGGTTGTCCATAATAACTCTTATCTTTTGTTAAATCAATAGTCCAATTTTCTTCATCTGGAAATAATTCACAGAATTCATTTTTCTCTACATTTCCTATGTCTGTAAATACTTCATCTAATTCAATATATTCTTGTTTAGCGTATTCTATGCTATGTACTGAATTACTTATTGCATATGCGACCATGTAGGTAACCGAAAAGGCTTTATCTCCTTTGTTCATTAATTCTTTGTTTTCAAATTCATGTATAAAACTAAGTGTTTTATCTAAATTTAATGTGTTTAGATTAACTCTATATTTTGGGTAGACTGAAAACATAAATTTTCCGTATGCTAGGTTTCCTTTAGCGGCTCCTATAACACAGAGTTTTCTGTCGTTAATTCTATTATCAATTAATGCCATTTTTATAGGTGTGTCAATTCCGTTTTGGAAATGTGCTGTAAGAATTATTTTGACTGCTCCTAAATGAACCGTAGTCATTTTTCTTCTTACTTCTTCTGTTAGGCTATTTAACTTTTTATTTAATTCTTGTTTGGTTATGAGGGGTAAATACACATTTCCTCTTGTGTCATTCATGTCTATAGGTAATTCTTTTGTTGTTACGCAATAAATGATTTCATTTTTTCGCCTTAGGAATCCTACTAAAGTTCTGGGTATTTTGAATATTTCTTCTTTTTTCAAGGTTCCTTTCATTTTTTGGATTTGTTTAAGTTTTTCGTTATGTAAAACTAGCTCTGCTGTAAATCCGTTGTTTGATTCTGTCGTATAAATTTCTGAATTTTCTTTTTCTTCTTTTATATCCATCTCGAGTATTTTTGTTTTCTGATATGTATTTGTAACATTCTTCTTATTTCATCTCCAACTCTTCGTATTCTATTAATTTCTTCTTTTAATTCGTTAATTTGTTGTTCAATATCCATTAGTCCGTATCTGGATACGAGTCATAATCTGGGTCTGAGAACTCTGTTGAATATGTTTCATCATTTAGTTCAGCTAATTCGGCTTCTATTATTCTTAACTCTTCATATAAGTCAAGTATTGTTAAAATAGGTAGGTGTACATCTATTGGTAAGTCTCTGAATATGTTAAAGATTAATAGTTTAGTTTCGTTTGCGTATGTTTCTAATATATTACTATTCATAATTTCTGTTATGCCATTCATTATCTTCTAAATAAAAGTCGTAATCTATTTCTGATTGATATTTGTCTATGGCAAGATCGATAGCTTCGCAGATCTGATCTTTGATTTCTTGTGGAAAGTTTTTAAGTATATAAAAGATAAGTATCTTTTGTTCTTCTTCTAATTGGTATTTAAATAAATCAAAATTTCCGTTGTCATATAAGTTGTCCATTATATGTATTTTGATCGTATTTTTCTTCTGATGAATAGTGATTTTGACTTTTACTATTCATGTAGGTCCCGCTCTGATACCATTTTTTCACTGATCGATACCATTTTTTCACTGGTCCAGTGATCTTTCTTTTCGGCAGAAAGAGTAGCTAAAACCGTTTTGTAATCCTTATATGTATCTAGTAAATCTAGTTTTTCTTCGCATAATTTTACACATAATTTATAATTTTTAATAGTCTTTTCTAGCTGTTTTCGGATATAGTAGTCGTATCTGTTTATTTGAGTAGTAATTTCTTCGCAACAGGCTTGTAGATGTTCTTTAGTTAGTTGATTAATTTCTTGCATAGGTGAGTGGAAAGACAAATCAATTGATTCCATAATTATTTATAATAACTGATAATTGGTGCCATCATTTGGCCTAATTAGAGTAAGAGAGAAAATATTTTTCATACCTGCGTTCGTGTGTGATCGTTTTCGTCTTTGTAGATTCTGAATCTCCACCACTACGTCTCCTGCAGAACTAGCCTTCCCCGGCGTTCCTACTTGGAGCTCTCTGTAGTCCAGGAGGATAAATCTAACTTAACGATAAGTAATGATCCTAAGATCTTTTTCAAACAAAGAAACTGAAAGCTTGAGAATTTTATTAGAGAGAAGGTCGAGAGTACAAGAGGCGATGCTTAGATCGATACATATGGCGCCTTATATAGCTAGCCATCTTTAATCTAATAAAACCAATACCACTACCTGGCATACGGTTTTAGCACACCGAAACATAAAACTAGAAAAAGATAAAAGGAGAAGATGCTCTTCATTATTTTGTAGCTTTTGCTTTTACTTTTCTTGCCGACCTTGCCTTCGCATATGGGTGAAGGGCCTACATGTCTGCTTTTTCTTTTCCGTAAGTGGAGATGATAGTCATGGCATCTTTTGATTTTGAGGGAGATGTGCCAACATCTTCAGTCTTCTTAGGGCTGTCATGGGTCTGGCCTTCCGGATCTTTTAGGTATTCAGTAGCAGTAGTTGGGTTTACATTGAAGATGGCTTCTTCGAATAACTTTTTCCATCCTTTAACTGCTTCTAATTCTCGTGGATTAATTGGTTTGTTGAAGTGAGAATGAATGATAACTTGTGGGCTGCAGTAGTTGACTTTTAAATCAGAGTTATCCTTGACTTTGAATAATTCATAAGCAATGTTTCCGAGGGTGAGAACCCTTAATTTTATCAAGTCTTCTTTGCAGATGGCTGGATTTGTCTTTAGTTGAGTAATAGCTTGCTGAATTCCAGCTGGTCCCATTCGAATCCAGTGATAAGGAAGAATAATCTTGCCTTGTTCATTGAAGTCCGCATAACTTGATTGGAGCTTTAGGTAGATTTGTTTATCTGTCTGAGTTTTCTTGACAAACTGAAGAATAGTTTGTTTAATTGAAGAATTGAAATGCTCCAACTCTTTATAAGTTTGACCCAGATAAATGGTGTCGATGAGTCCGAGGCAGAAAAGTTCATACACTCGTTGTGGTTTAGCTTCTGGATAAATCATTAGTTTAAGTAGTCCTGTCCTGATAATCGGATATATACCTTGCTCACATTTTCCTTGTAGAAAATGGTTGTAAGTTGAGAGGAAATCACTTTCTAATAAGTCAGAACAATCCTTTCGGACAATAGGTTGCATAATTCCCATCG
The DNA here is from genome assembly GCA_033675215.1 of Rhodiola kirilowii. Taxonomy (NCBI): domain Eukaryota; kingdom Viridiplantae; phylum Streptophyta; class Magnoliopsida; order Saxifragales; family Crassulaceae; genus Rhodiola; species Rhodiola kirilowii. The sequence continues at coordinate 54,856,857 of CM066203.1, read as the reverse complement.
GGGCAGTATTTTGGGGTACGTGCCCAATAACTTGGAAGTGATTTTTAGGTTTGGCAATGCTGAGCATGGCTTCCTTGTAATCGTTTTTAAGTTGAGGGCCAAGATACGTTGATAAAACATATTTTTCTTCAAACTCTGTAGGAAATTCCTTAAGTATGTCCCTTTATCCGACTTCGGGATAAGTTGTATAAATACCTTTTCTTGGTCCATTCATAATGGCGTATACCTTGGACGGATTAACTTCTTTGTTTGTAACCTCAGGTTTTTTATCTTCGATCTTTGCTCTTTTTAGGTCATTTGCGGTAATTAATGGTGCTGGGAATCCAGACTTATTTGCTTTTGCTTTAAGTAATTCGAGCTCTTTCTTCAAAATTGACTCTTGAAGTCTTTCTAACTCGAGTTCTTTCTCCTTAATCGTGATATGGCTTGCATCCATGATTTCTTTATATATACCTGCGTTATTGACATTATATTAGTTTTAATATTACTAATTATAAAATCTTCCTTGATGTTATTAAGTTCTCTTGTTAAACAATCTGCTAAGCAATTTTTAACTCCCGCAATGTGTTCTACTTTGAAGGTATAATAATTAAACCATTGTTGCCATCTAAGTAATCTTCCTTGTTTATAATCTTCTGAAATATTCGTCCTAAGAAAGTATCCAAAGTTTTTACTATCTGTTCTAATTAGGAATTCTTTGTCGATAATATAAGCTTTAAATTTCTTTATTGTTTTCTTAATGGCAAGATATTCCTTTTCATTTGAATGATATCTCGTTTCTGGTCCAGTGAAGGTACCGGAAGCATATCTACATAATTTTTCTTCATTATTTAAATTTTTAGCCTTTCAAATACCTCCCCAATATAGGTCACTTGCATCTGTTTCTATTATCATGTAATCCTCTGGTAAAGGATGATATAACGCTGGTAGGTGATTGAATTTATTCTTAAGTTTTTTAACGTAGTTTGTATCAGATTCTTCCCAAGTCCATCTGACTTTGTCTTTTAACTTCTTTTGTAAAGGTTTTCTTAATTCTGATAACTTGTTAACATACATTTCTGCATATGTTAAAATTCCTAAGAATCTTTGTAACATTTTCTTATCTTGGATTTTATCTGGGAATTTCTTTATATGATCTAAAATATGTGCTTGTAATTTTATTTGACCTTCTTTGATTTCAAGTCCTAGAAAAGATATTTCTTTTAAGCATATCTTAGCTTTTCTTTTAGACAGTACTATTCCTTTTTCTTTACATTTGTTAAGTATGTGCTCAAGATAAGCGTAGTGTTCTAACTCAGTATCTGAGTAAATGAGTATATCGTCTACATAGATGAGACTAAAATCTCTAAATTGCTCAAAGGTCTTATCCATAAATCTTTGGAAAATTCCCGGAGCTTGTTTTAATCCAAAAGGAACTACGTTCCATTCGTAATGTCCTTGAGGGCAACTGAATGCCGTAAGTGGTTTGGATTCTTTATTTAAACGTATCTGCCAAAATCCTGATTTACAGTCAAGACTTGAATAATATTTTTTACCTCTTATTTGGGCTAATAGTGTTTCTTTATTAGGTAGGAAATAACCGTCATCAATGGTTTCAGTGTTAAGTGCTTTGTAGTTTATAACCATTCGTTTTTTACCTCTTTTACGTTCTGCTTCATTTTCTACCATGAATGCGGGTGAGCTATGAGGACTTTTACTTGGGGTTATAAGTTTCATTTCTAATAGCTCTTTGATTTGTATTTCGAATTCTTGTCTGTCAGTAGGAGTGTAACTCATAGGTCTAACCCTTATTACTTTGTTTTTATCTTTTAATTGGATAGAAGCTACTTCATTAGATATATTAATCTTTTTATCTAGCGGATTTTCACTAGCAACTTCTAATAGTTTTTCCTTAATTTTTTCTAATTTATAGATTGGAAAAAGGTTTTCTTTTTCTATAAATTCTAGCTCGTTTACTTCTAAATGTTCTTGTTCTATCTCTCCCCCCTGTTTTTTCAGAGCGATTTTCTTAAATTGCTTCGTAAATTCAGGTTTAGCTATCTTTTGTATGTTTGTTTCCAAGGGACAGAAAACTAATTTTTTGGTTAAGTGGTGAGTAAGACGAATCCACTCAATATCTTGAATAAAAGGGTGATTTAATCTAAGAAAGTTATTTCCTATAATTAAATCCATTCCTGTTTCTTGTTGATAAATAGTTGGGAAAATGAATCTTTCCCCACTTAAATAAATTGGTGTATCTTTTGCTACTTTGGAAATAATCATTTCTGAGTTATTTGCAATAAGTACTTTAAATTTTCTTTCTGAATCCTGCCAGTATTCGTCTGGTAAGATATATTTACTTGCTACACATATATTAGCTCCTATGTCTAAATAGGCGTATAAGTGATATCTATGATACTCCTTAAGTTTAATTTCTACCTTTATATAGGTAGAGTTAGGATTAACGTGATTACTCAGAATCTGAGGAATCGACATCTGATTCGGTTTCTGTTTCAGAGATGACTTCATATAATTCTTCATTTTCTGATAAGTCAGAATCTTCGTTAGGTTCATAATTCATGTTATAGCAATATTCCAATAGCTTAAGTTGTTTATTATTTTTAACTTTATCTTTATTTGGACATTTATTTGCATAATGTCCTTCCTCTTGACATAGCCAACATGTACATTGTTTTTTACCCGTAGGACAGAATTTCTCCTTCCCTTTTGGTTGGAATTGTCTACGTTTTCTAAAATACTTATTCCTATATTGCGGTTTTTTATATCTTGACTTATAAGGAATAGGTCTAAATTTATACTTTCTTTTGTAATACTTTTTAAGTTTGTTTTTATACCTAGGTTTTTGATAAGTAGCGCATCCATACTTTCCTGGTATACCAACACTTAAATTGTTACAACAGATTCTGTTGTTATAAGTGTTATACCTTTGTTTGTATAGAGTCCTTTGTGTACATAGGTCTTGCATATGTGCTTCAATAGTTCTAATTCTTCCTCCTAACGTGTCTGGTATATCGTCTGGCCTGTTGTCCCATTTATTTTTTATTGCTATTAGGTGTGGTTGGGGTAGTTTGTTAAAGAATATTTCATTATAAGTTGGTTTTATTTCTGGATTTAGCTTATAATAATACCTTTCAAATTCACAGGCATAATTATTGAAATAACACATATCACAAATGATAAGGTTATCTAAGTACCATCTGGCATTTCCTTGCTCAGATATTTTAACTTCTTGCATGTGATATACCTCATCTCTTCCTACAAATTCTTGGTATAGGGCTTTAACTAGTTTTTTTAAATAATTACTTCCTGAGGTAACTCCTTCCTCCAGAGCAATTTGTTGGATATTATTTAGATTTTGGAACCAGGCTTTTACGTTTCCAGTAATTTTGTGAGCGACGTAAGCCTTACTGGCTGCTATATTCGTTCTAAGTCCCTCATTACTTTGTATGATTACGTCGATTGTAGTTCCCCATTCATCTATCCTTTTAAGTCTGTTTCTTACACAGTCTAAATCTAAGAGGTCAATCTTTTGATTCTCAATTCTTGGGTTATATTCAACGTTTCTTGGTAAAGTGTGCCCTAAAGGTTTAAATGGTTGTTTTCTTTTGTCGTAATTTCGTTTTCCTTCATTACGATTTCTTTCGTTATAATCTCTCCTATTTTCAGTTTCAGTTTCGTCGCTAATCTCTCCTCTTGGAATTATTTGTTCATTGGTATTAGAACCTTGTCCAGATTCCATAAATACATTTCTTTCAGGAAAGGTAGGTTCATGAAAGTTTAGTTCTCTGATTTTTTTAGAGGTAAATTTTCATCTTCTTCCGACGAATCTGATGAGTAAGTTGTGACGTTTCCTTCGTCATAAATTGTCATGAGAGTGGTTTGTTGTTCTATTAATTCATCGTCAGATAAGCTTAGTAGTTTAATACATTCGTTCATATTTTTACCCTGCTCAAAGTCTTTCTCAAGTTTTTCTCTAATCGGGTTAACTGGTATGTTGACGTGACTAATAGGTAGGATAAACATGTTTTCGTTCTTATGTACGAACGTCCCAATTGGTTTTGTCTTACCACTCCTAGTACTGCAGAAGCAGGTACTTAGCTCCTTAAATGTCTTTTTTATGTGGGTAAAGAACTTCATTTCTAATTTTGTATAGCTAATGGCTTTTCTTTATCTTTCTTTTTATTGGCTCTATCTGGTTCGAAGGGTTCTGCATAAGGTAATGCGGGTGGATATTGAAAGTTAGAGAAATCAATCCCCGAGCTTTTTCCAGTTAATTTCATTTGAATAATTTGTCTTTGTATCTTTTCTATTCCGTTTTTATATTTGTTTTCTTTTACGCTTAATTCTTCTCTAATAATCTGAATTATCTTTTCTTCAGTAATCATACTTGTTTTTATTTTTTGTAGTTCTTCTTTTATTTCTTGTAGAACTGAATCGACTGAAGTTGCCATTATTCTTCGTATCCGACGGCTTTACTTATATTATCTAGAGTTTTGAACATTTTTGTGAATTCTTTTAAAAGTGGTTCAATATCCGGTATCTTTTCGTTTAAGTCATGAACTGTTTTTTCTAGTTTCTTAATGTCGATTGGTTTTATCATATTGATTATATATTGATTTTGTTCTGAAATCTTCTTTAGTTTATTGAGTTCATTTGTTTTTAAACTAGTCAAGTTGTTTTGAAGGTCCATTATTTGTTCTTTAAGCGAGGTTGTTTCGTTAATTTGACTTTTATTTTCATTAGTTTGGGTTCTGTTTTCGTTTTTGTCCATAACTTCTCCGCATATTTGTTGATTAAGTATTGTGTTGAGTTTTTGGAATTCATTATCATTATGTATGATTGAATCCGTTAATGTATTTCCGATACTTATTAATACTTTTTGAATATGTGGAAGTGTGCTAGACATATTTTCCATTGTTTCCTTATCACAATGATGCCAATGTAGGCAATTACTTGTCCAATTACAATCAGTTTGTTTACTTGTCCAATATTTTTTATATCCTGTTGTATTTTGTAAATCATGTTCTACATTTTTCTTGTCGTCTGTCATTCTATGAATCCTATTGCCTTTCCTATTTTATCCATTTTAAAAGATAATTGTTTTAATAGAATATTACTTGATTCTGGTAAAGATGCACTAGATGATCTTCTTGGTTCGTATTTGGATCTAGGTTGTCCATAATAACTCTTATCTTTTGTTAAATCAATAGTCCAATTTTCTTCATCTGGAAATAATTCACAGAATTCATTTTTCTCTACATTTCCTATGTCTGTAAATACTTCATCTAATTCAATATATTCTTGTTTAGCGTATTCTATGCTATGTACTGAATTACTTATTGCATATGCGACCATGTAGGTAACCGAAAAGGCTTTATCTCCTTTGTTCATTAATTCTTTGTTTTCAAATTCATGTATAAAACTAAGTGTTTTATCTAAATTTAATGTGTTTAGATTAACTCTATATTTTGGGTAGACTGAAAACATAAATTTTCCGTATGCTAGGTTTCCTTTAGCGGCTCCTATAACACAGAGTTTTCTGTCGTTAATTCTATTATCAATTAATGCCATTTTTATAGGTGTGTCAATTCCGTTTTGGAAATGTGCTGTAAGAATTATTTTGACTGCTCCTAAATGAACCGTAGTCATTTAAATTCTTACTTCTTCTGTTAGGCTATTTAACTTTTTATTTAATTCTTGTTTGGTTATGAGGGGTAAATACACATTTCCTCTTGTGTCATTCATGTCTATAGGTAATTCTTTTGTTGTTACGCAATAAATGATTTCATTTTTTCGCCTTAGGAATCCTACTAAAGTTCTGGGTATTTTGAATATTTCTTCTTTTTTCAAGGTTCCTTTCATTTTTTGGATTTGTTTAAGTTTTTCGTTATGTAAAACTAGCTCTGCTGTAAATCCGTTGTTTGATTCTGTCGTATAAATTTCTGAATTTTCTTTTTCTTCTTTTATATCCATCTCGAGTATTTTTGTTTTCTGATATGTATTTGTAACATTCTTCTTATTTCATCTCTAACTCTTCGTATTCTATTAATTTCTTCTTTTAATTCGTTAATTTGTTGTTCAATATCCATTAGTCCGTATCTAGATACGAGTCATAATCTGGGAGTGTTTCTAAATAATTTCTTAGTTGTAGATGGTCGAAATAATCCTCAAAGTTATTGAAATATAGATCTCCATCTCTATACCAATATTCTTCTTCGTACTCTTCAAGATCATTTAGCTCGTTATCTAAATAAATATCTACTTCTTCGATGATTAGTGTTTTTATTTCGATCGGTAAGTCTTTAAGTGCATAGAGAATTACCAGTTTTGTTTCTTCGTTTAACTGTGTTCGAAACATGTCTCCAACGTTCATGTTCCAATTATTTAATAATACATTACTGCTTGATCCTTGTTCCATGATGGTAATTAAAATAGATTATCAGTCCGTTTCATTTCCTGAATAATCTTCACACCAGTTGCTACTGCTGTAAATTTCCTTAGCTTTTCTTCTCTCATATTCCTCTTCTGGGTCTGAGAACTCTGTTGAATATGTTTCATCATTTAGTTCAGCTAATTCGGCTTCTATTATTCTTAACTCTTCATATAAGTCAAGTATTGTTAAAATAGGTAGGTGTACATCTATTGGTAAGTCTCTGAATATGTTAAAGATTAATAGTTTAGTTTCGTCTGGTAAATATTTAAAATATTCTAAATGTTTAATACTCGTTTTCGGATCTGAATTGAATTTAGATTCGTTTGCGTATGTTTTTAATATATTACTATTCATAATTTCTGTTATGCCATTCATTATCTTCTAAATAAAAGTCGTAATCTATTTCTGATAGATATTTGTCTATGGCAAGATCGATAGCTTCGCAGATCTGATCTTTGATTTCTTGTGGAAAGTTTTTAAGTATATAAAAGATAAGTATCTTTTGTTCTTCTTCTAATTGGTATTTAAATAAATCAAAATTTCCGTTGTCATATAAGTTGTCCATTATATGTATTCTGAATTACTTATTGCATATGCGACCATGTAGGTAACCGAAAAGGCTTTATCTCCTTTGTTCATTAATTCTTTGTTTTCAAATTCATGTATAAAACTAAGTGTTTTATCTAAATTTAATGTGTTTAGATTAACTCTATATTTTGGGTAGACTGAAAACATAAATTTTCCGTATGCTAGGTTTCCTTTAGCGGCTCCTATAACACAGAGTTTTCTGTCGTTAATTCTATTATCAATTAATGCCATTTTTATAGGTGTGTCAATTCCGTTTTGGAAATGTGCTGTAAGAATTATTTTGACTGCTCCTTGAAAAAAGAAAAAATATTCAAAATACCCAGAACTTTAGTAGGATTCCTAAGGCGAAAAAATGAAATCATTTATTGCGTAACAACAAAAGAATTACCTATAGACATGAATGACACAAGAGGAAATGTGTATTTACCCCTCATAACCAAACAAGAATTAAATAAAAAGTTAAATAGCCTAACAGAAGAAGTAAGAAGAAAAATGACTACGGTTCATTTAGGAGCAGTCAAAATAATTCTTACAGCACATTTCCAAAACGGAATTGACACACCTATAAAAATGGCATTAATTGATAATAGAATTAACGACAGAAAACTCTGTGTTATAGGAGCCGCTAAAGGAAACCTAGCATACGGAAAATTTATCAGAGTTATCCTTGACTTTGAATAATTCATAAGCAATGTTTCCGAGGGTGAGAACCCTTAATTTTATCAAGTCTTCTTTGCAGATGGCTGGATTTGTCTTTAGTTGAGTAATAGCTTGCTGAATTCCAGCTGGTCCCATTCGAATCCAGTGATAAGGAAGAATAATCTTGCCTTGTTCATTGAAGTCCGCATAACTTGATTGGAGCTTTAGGTAGATTTGTTTATCTGTCTGAGTTTTCTTGACAAACTGAAGAATAGTTTGTTTAATTGAAGAATTGAAATGCTCCAACTCTTTATAAGTTTGACCCAGATAAATGGTGTCGATGAGTCCGAGGCAGAAAAGTTCATACACTCGTTGTGGTTTAGCTTCTGGATAAATCATTAGTTTAAGTAGTCCTGTCCTGATAATCGGATATATACCTTGCTCACATTTTCCTTGTAGAAAATGGTTGTAAGTTGAGAGGAAATCACTTTCTAATAAGTCAGAACAATCCTTTCGGACAATAGGTTGCATAATTCCCATCGGGGCAGTATTTTGGGGTACGTGCCCAATAACTTGGAAGTGATTTTTAGGTTTGGCAATGCTGAGCATGGCTTCCTTGTAATCGTTTTTAAGTTGAGGGCCAAGATAAGTTGATAAAACATATTTTGCTTCAAACTCTGTAGGAAATTCCTTAAGTATGTCCCTTTCTCCGACTTCGGGATAAGTTGTATAAATACCTTTTCTTGGTCCATTCATAATGGCGTATACCTTGGACGGATTAACTTCTTTGTTTGTAACCTCGGGTTTTTTATCTTCGATCTTTGCTCTTTTTAGGTCATTTGCGGTAATTAATGGTGCTGGGAATCCAGACTTATTTGCTTTTGCTTTAAGTAATTCGAGCTCTTTCTTCAAAATTGACTCTTGAAGTCTTTCTAACTCGAGTTCTTTCTCCATAATCGTGATATGGCTTGCATCCATGATTTCTTTGTATGTACCTGCGTTATTGACATTATATTAGTTTTAATATTACTAATTATAAAATCTTCCTTGATGTTATTAAGTTCTCTTGTTAAACAATCTGCTAAGCAATTTTTAACTCCCGCAATGTGTTCTACTTTGAAGGTATAGTAATTAAACCATTGTTGCCATCTAAGTAATCTTCCTTGTTTATAATCTTCTGAAATATTCGTCCTAAGAAAGTATCCAAAGTTTTTACTATCTGTTCTAATTAGGAATTCTTTGTCGATAATATAAGCTTTAAATTTCTTTATTGTTTTCTTAATGGCAAGATATTCCTTTTCATTTGAATGATATCTCGTTTATGGTCCAGTGAAGGTACCGGAAGCATATCTACATAATTTTTCTTCATTATTTAAATTTTTAGCCTTTAAAATACCTCCCCAATATAGGTCACTTGCATCTGTTTCTATTATCATGTAATCCTCTGGTAAAGGATGATATAACGCTGGTAGGTGATTGAATTTATTCTTAAGTTTTTTAACGTAGTTTGTATCAGATTCTTCCCAAGTCCATCTGACTTTGTCTTTTAACTTCTTTTGTAAAGGTTTTCTTAATTCCGATAACTTGTTAACATACATTTCTGCATATGTTAAAATTCCTAAGAATCTTTGTAACATTTTCTTATCTTGGATTTTATCTGGGAATTTCTTTATATGATCTAAAATATGTGCTTGTAATTTTATTTGACCTTCTTTGATTTCAAGTCCTAGAAAAGATATTTCTTTTAAGCATATCTTAGCTTTTCTTTTAGACAGTACTATTCCTTTTTCTTTACATTTGTTAAGTATGTGCTCAAGATGAGCGTAGTGTTCTAACTCAGTATCTGAGTAAATAAGTATATCGTCTACATAGATGAGACTAAAATCCCTAAATTGCTCAAAGGTCTTATCCATAAATCTTTGGAAAATTCCCGGAGCTTGTTTTAATCCAAAAGGAACTACGTTCCATTCGTAATGTCCTTGAGGGCAACTGAATGCCGTAAGTGGTTTGGATTCTTTATTTAAACGTATCTGCCAAAATCCTGATTTACAGTCAAGACTTGAATAATATTTTTTACCTCTTATTTGGGCTAATAGTGTTTCTTTATTAGGTAGGAAATAACAGTCATCAATGGTTTCAGTGTTAAGTGCTTTGTAGTTTATAACCATTCGTTTTTTACCTCTTTTACGTTCTGCTTCATTTTCTACCATGAATGCGGGTGAGCTATGAGGACTTTTACTTGGGGTTATAAGTTTCATTTCTAATAGCTCTTTGATTTGTATTTCGAATTCTTGTCTGTCAGTAGGAGTGTAACTCATAGGTCTAACCCTTATTACTTTGTTTTTATCTTTTAATTGGATAGAAGCTACTTCATTAGATATATTAATCTTTTTATCTAGCGGATTTTCACTAGCAACTTCTAATAGTTTTTCCTTAATTTTTTCTAATTTATAGATTGGAAAAAGGTTTTCTTTTTCTATAAATTCTAGCTCGTTTACTTCTAAATGTTCTTGTTCTATCTCTCCCCCCTGTTTTTTCGGAGCGATTTTCTTAAATTGCTTCGTAAATTCAGGTTTAGCTATCTTTTGTATGTTTGTTTCCAAGGGACAGAAAACTAATTTTTTGGTTAAGTGGTGAGTAAGACGAATCCACTCAATATCTTGAATAAAAGGGTGATTTAATCTAAGAAAGTTATTTCCTATAATTAAATCCATTCTTGTTTCTTGTTGATAAATAGTTGGGAAAATGAATCTTTCCCCACTTAAATAAATTGGTGTATCTTTTGCTACTTTGGAAATAATCATTTCTGAGTTATTTGCAATAAGTACTTTAAATTTTCTTTCTGAATCCTGCCAGTATTCGTCTGGTAAGATATATTTACTTGCTACACATATATTAGCTCCTGTGTCTAAATAGGCGTATAAGTGATATCTATGATACTCCTTAAGTTTAATTTCTACCTTTATATAGGTAGAGTTAGGATTAACGTGATTACTCAGAATCTGAGGAATCGACATCTGATTCGGTTTCTGTTTCAGAGATGACTTCATATAATTCTTCATTTTCTGATAAGTCAGAATCTTCGTTAGGTTCATAATTCATGTTATAGCAATATTCCAATAGCTTAAGTTGTTTATTATTTTTAACTTTATCTTTATTTGGACATTTATTTGCATAATGTCCTTCCTCTTGACATAGCCAACATGTACATTGTTTTTTACCTGTAGGACAGAATTTCTCCTTCCCTTTTGGTTGGAATTGTCTACGTTTTCTAAAATACTTATTCCTATATTGCGGTTTTTTATATCTTGACTTATAAGGAATAGGTCTAAATTTATACTTTCTTTTGTAATACTTTTTAAGTTTGTTTTTATACCTAGGTTTTTTATAAGTAGCGCATCCATACTTTCCTGGTATATCAACACTTAAATTGTTACAACAGATTCTGTTGTTATAAGTGTTATACCTTTGTTTGTATAGAGTCCTTTGTGTACATAGGTCTTGCATATGTGCTTCAATAGTTCTAATTCTTCCTCCTAACGTGTCTGGTATATCGTCTGGCCTGTTGTCCCATTTATTTTTTATCGCTTTTAGGTGTGGTTGGGGTAGTTTGTTAAAGAATATTTCATTATAAGTTGGTTTTATTTCTGGATTTAGCTTATAATAATACCTTTCAAATTCACAGGCATAATTATTGAAATAACACATATCACAAATGATAAGGTTATCTAAGTACCATCTGGCATTTCCTTGCTCAGATATTTTAACTTCTTGCATGTGATATACCTCATCTCTTCCTACAAATTCTTGGTATAGGGCTTTAACTAGTTTTTTTTAAATAATTACTTCTTGAGGTAACTCCTTCCTCCAGAGCAATTTGTTGGATATTATTTAGATTTTGGAACCAGGCTTTTACGTTTCCAGTAATTTTGTGAGCGAAGTAAGCCTTACTGGCTGCTATATTCGTTCTAAGTCCCTCATTACTTTGTATGATTACGTCGATTGTAGTTCCCCATTCATCTATCCTTTTAAGTCTGTTTCTTACACAGTCTAAATCTAAGAGGTCAATCTTTTGATTCTCAATGTTTCTTGGGTTATATTCAACGTTTCTTGGTAAAGTGTGCCCTAAAGGTTTAAATGGTTGTTTTCTTTTGTCGTAATTTCGTTTTCCTTCATTACGATTTCTTTCGTTATAATCTCTCCTATTTTCAGTTTCAGTTTCGTCGCTAATCTCGCCTCTTGGAATTATTTGTTCATTGGTATTAGAACCTTGTCCAGATTCCATAAATACATTTCTTTCAGGAAAGGTAGGTTCATGAAAGTTTAGTTCTCTGATTTTTTTAGAGGTAAATTTTCATCTTCTTCCGACGAATCTGATGAGTAAGTTGTGACGTTTCCTTCGTCATAAATTGTCATGAGAGTGGTTTGTTGTTCTATTAATTCATCGTCAGATAAGCTTAGTAGTTTAATACATTCGTTCATATTTTTACCCTGCTCAAAGTCTTTCTCAAGTTTTTCTCTAATCGGGTTAACTGGTATGTTGACGTGACTAATAGGTAGGATAAACATGTTTTCGTTCTTATGTACGAACGTCCCAATTGGTTTTGTCTTACCACTCCTAGTACTGCAGAAGCAGGTACTTAGCTCCTTAAATGTCTTTTTTATGTGGGTAAAGAACTTCATTTCTAATTTTGTATAGCTAATGGCTTTTCTTTATCTTTCTTTTTATTGGCTCTATCTGGTTCGAAGGGTTCTGCATAAGGTAATGCGGGTGGATATTGAAAGTTAGAGAAATCAATCCCCGAGCTTTTTCCAGTTAATTTCATTTGAATAATTTGTCTTTGTATCTTTTCTATTCCGTTTTTATATTTGTTTTCTTTTACGCTTAATTCTTCTCTAATAATCTGAATTATCTTTTCTTCAGTAATCATACTTGTTTTTATTTTTTGTAGTTCTTCTTTTATTTCTTGTAGAACTGAATCGACTGAAGTTGCCATTATTCTTCGTATCCGACGGCTTTACTTATATTATCTAGAGTTTTGAACATTTTTGTGAATTCTTTTAAAAGTGGTTCAATATCCGGTATCTTTTCGTTTAAGTCATGAACTGTTTTTTCTAGTTTCTTAATGTCGATTGGTTTTATCATATTGATTATATATTGATTTTGTTCTGAAATCTTCTTTAGTTTATTGAGTTCATTTGTTTTTAAACTAGTCAAGTTGTTTTGAAGGTCCATTATTTGTTCTTTAAGCGAGGTTGTTTCGTTAATTTGACTTTTATTTTCATTAGTTTGGGTTCTGTTTTCGTTTTTGTCCATAACTTCTCCGCATATTTGTTGATTAAGTATTGTGTTGAGTTTTTGGAATTCATTATCATTATGTATGATTGAATCCGTTAATGTATTTCCGATACTTATTAATACTTTTTGAATATGTGGAAGTGTGCTAGACATATTTTCCATTGTTTCCTTATCACAATGATGCCAATGTAGGCAATTACTTGTCCAATTACAATCAGTTTGTTTACTTGTCCAATATTTTTTATATCCTGTTGTATTTTGTAAATCATGTTCTACATTTTTCTTGTCGTCTGTCATTCTATGAATCCTATTGCCTTTCCTATTTTATCCATTTTAAAAGATAATTGTTTTAATAGAATATTACTTGATTCTGGTAAAGATGCACTAGATGATCTTCTTGGTTCGTATTTGGATCTAGGTTGTCCATAATAACTCTTATCTTTTGTTAAATCAATAGTCCAATTTTCTTCATCTGGAAATAATTCACAGAATTCATTTTTCTCTACATTTCCTATGTCTGTAAATACTTCATCTAATTCAATATATTCTTGTTTAGCGTATTCTATGCTATGTACTGAATTACTTATTGCATATGCGACCATGTAGGTAACCGAAAAGGCTTTATCTCCTTTGTTCATTAATTCTTTGTTTTCAAATTCATGTATAAAACTAAGTGTTTTATCTAAATTTAATGTGTTTAGATTAACTCTATATTTTGGGTAGACTGAAAACATAAATTTTCCGTATGCTAGGTTTCCTTTAGCGGCTCCTATAACACAGAGTTTTCTGTCGTTAATTCTATTATCAATTAATGCCATTTTTATAGGTGTGTCAATTCCGTTTTGGAAATGTGCTGTAAGAATTATTTTGACTGCTCCTAAATGAACCGTAGTCATTTTTCTTCTTACTTCTTCTGTTAGGCTATTTAACTTTTTATTTAATTCTTGTTTGGTTATGAGGGGTAAATACACATTTCCTCTTGTGTCATTCATGTCTATAGGTAATTCTTTTGTTGTTACGCAATAAATGATTTCATTTTTTCGCCTTAGGAATCCTACTAAAGTTCTGGGTATTTTGAATATTTCTTCTTTTTTCAAGGTTCCTTTCATTTTTTGGATTTGTTTAAGTTTTTCGTTATGTAAAACTAGCTCTGCTGTAAATCCGTTGTTTGATTCTGTCGTATAAATTTCTGAATTTTCTTTTTCTTCTTTTATATCCATCTCGAGTATTTTTGTTTTCTGATATGTATTTGTAACATTCTTCTTATTTCATCTCTAACTCTTCGTATTCTATTAATTTCTTCTTTTAATTCGTTAATTTGTTGTTCAATATCCATTAGTCCGTATCTGGATACGAGTCATAATCTGGGAGTGTTTCTAAATAATTTCTTAGTTGTAGATGGTCGAAATAATCCTCAAAGTTATTGAAATATAGATCTCCATCTCTATACCAATATTCTTCTTCGTACTCTTCAAGATCATTTAGCTCGTTATCTAAATAAATATCTACTTCTTTGATGATTAGTGTTTTTATTTCGATCGGTAAGTCTTTAAGTGCATAGAGAATTACCAGTTTTGTTTCTTCGTTTAACTGTGTTCGAAACATGTCTCCAACGTTCATGTTCCAATTATTTAATAATACATTACTGCTTGATCCTTGTTCCATGATGGTAATTAAAATAGATTATCAGTCCGTTTCATTTCCTGAATAATCTTCACACCAGTTGCTACTGCTGTAAATTTCCTTAGCTTTTCTTCTCTCATATTCCTCTTCTGGGTCTGAGAACTCTGTTGAATATGTTTCATCATTTAGTTCAGCTAATTCGGCTTCTATTATTCTTAACTCTTCATATAAGTCAAGTATTGTTAAAATAGGTAGGTGTACATCTATTGGTAAGTCTCTGAATATGCTAAAGATTAATAGTTTAGTTTCGTCTGGTAAATATTTAAAATATTCTAAATGTTTAATACTCGTTTTCGGATCTGAATTGAATTTAGATTCGTTTGCGTATGTTTTTAATATATTACTATTCATAATTTCTGTTATGCCATTCATTATCTTCTAAATAAAAGTCGTAATCTATTTCTGATAGATATTTGTCTATGGCAAGATCGATAGCTTCGCAGATCTGATCTTTGATTTCTTGTGGAAAGTTTTTAAGTATATAAAAGATAAGTATCTTTTGTTCTTCTTCTAATTGGTATTTAAATAAATCAAAATTTCCGTTGTCATATAAGTTGTCCATTATATGTATTTTGATCGTATTTTTCTTCTGATGAATAGTGATTTTGACTTTTACTATTCATGTAGGTCCCGCTCTGATCCCATTTTTTCACTGATCGATACCATTTTTTCACTGGTCCAGTGATCTTTCTTTTCGGCAGAAAGAGTAGCTAAAACCGTTTTGTAATCCTTATATGTATCTAGTAAATCTAGTTTTTCTTCGCATAATTTTACACATAATTTATAATTTTTAATAGTCTTTTCTAGCTGTTTTCGGATATAGTAGTCGTATCTGTTTATTTGAGTAGTAATTTCTTCGCAACAGGCTTGTAGATGTTCTTTAGTTAGTTGATTAATTTCTTGCATAGGTGAGTGGAAAGACAAATCCTTCCTAGATATTTAGCATATCTAGGAAACACTAGGTAAACAGTTCATATGAACGGTTCCAACTGGTATATCTTTTCCTTGTTTAAATTGTTACAGAGACATCGATGTCTCCAGAATCTTATCTGGAGACATCGATGGATTTCAGCGAAAGCGCGGATTTGGGGAAGCAGCTAAAGTTAGTTTCAACAGCTGCTAAAATTGGTACCTTTATGATGAAAGTGTATCGATTTTAGATTGCGGAACCGCCATCCATGCCGGAAGAACTAGAGATCTCAGATTAGAATTTGATGAAGGGAACACAAGCTTCCGTGGATCTAGAGTTTGGTTGCTGTAAGATCTTGTCCAAGTACATCCTTGGTGGCAGGAAGGTGAAGATGGGACATCTGAGAAAGGTGAATTGATAACCGCATTTAAATTGATTGATGAAATATGTGAGAAAGGAAGCAATAGAGAGGTACTTGGCCAAATAAATTTCTCTATCGCCGATTTACTTATGGGCGCACTTGTTCTACATGAAGCGATTGTGTTGAAGAAGGTGTTTATTTTGAAGCAGCAAGGTTGCAGAACTTGGTGTGCCTTGGATTGGAATGGATTGATTCCATTAGCAAGCTTATGGTAGTTAGGGCAAGTGTTAATCATACACGACCTTTTCTGGATTGATCATAGCATGTTCAAGAGTGTTTGTTACGTGGCAGAGAGGATAAGCTGCTGAGAATGATTATTTGTTGTTCCACGAGTTATTGAAGGGTTTGATTGTAAAGAAGATTGATGTGGAGAGGTCGAAGAGAGACTTCGTGAGCAGTGGAGAAGGTCAAGCGGTAACAACAATCAAACCTGGTCAAGGACAAGGTCGATTAGGGTTCATAGTGCACAAGTGTTATAACATAGGCAAATGAACTCACATCGCCGATGGAAGCCTAGGATGCTCCCTTGTACAAAAAGAGCAAGTGAAAATATGGTTTTTGGATGATTTCAACTACTGCAAGAAGAGGCAGAGAAACATATTGATAGCGAGCTAATAGTGTGGGAGAGGGGGGAAAGATGCTTGGAAAGTGTAAGATAAATTATTAAATCAAATGCTAGTTCTTGGATTTGATTATGAAGGTTGTTGGATCATGGTTATGACGAATGTCAATGGAGGATGAAGCCTTCGTGTCAGGAACTCAGTGGGATGCCTTAAATCCAAAGTGAGCTTTCTTGTTTTAGGCTCGTTACTTGGCTAGGGTAAGGATTTTTTTAGCAGTAGCTATATAAATCCTGCTAGTTATGTTGTAATATTAGACCCTCTAATCTGAACACAATCCCTCTCTTCATGCGGACGTAGTCAACACACAGTTGATGAACCACGTAAATTCTTGTGTCATTCTTATTTTTCGTTATATGTTCTTTGTTGTTTGAATCACTTTTGTCAACACAAGCTGGTATCAGAGCTGGGTTACCATTACCGTCAGGGTTTGTGATTTTGATATCAAAGATGGTTGCCTTGAACGTGAAGAATGACAAGTTTATTGGGAGGAATGGCTTTGGGTTATGGAAGATCAAGATGTGAGCTCTGCTGAAGAAAAAGGGTCTGTGGGCACCGTTGTTTGTGAAGAAGAAAATGGATGCCGATGATGAAAAATTGAATAGTGTGGAAGAGAAGACTGATTCATCAATCATGCTTTATCTGGCTGATGATGCCATCATCGAAATCACCGATAAAGATACTGAAGCTGGTCTGTGGTTGAAGCTGAAAAGTCTTTATATGATGAAGTCTTTAACACACAAGTTGTTTTTGAAGCAACGTCTGTTCAGTCTACGTAAGCAAGAAGGTGCACCTCTTAAAGATCATCTCGATCAGTTAAAGTCAATATTATTGGATCTGCGTAATATTGTTGTTAAGGTTGATGATGAGGATGTTGCCTTGATTTTATTGATATCTTTGCCTATGTCGTACGAGAATTTTGTAGACTCGTTTATTACTGAGAAATATAGTTTACCGTTGGAAGAAGTCAGATAAACCCTTCACGCCATGGAAGTCCGCCATAAAGCTTTTGGTTTAGTTATGGAAAATCAAGCATCATGATTAGCTGTTACTACGAATAAAGGACATGGAAAAGAGATTAATAGAAGGTCGAAATATAGAGAGTTTGGATCTACTGGTCATATAGTAACTATTTTTGCAATTATTGTAAAGAGATAGGACACTGGAAGAACGAGTGCCCTAGGAAGCAGAAGCTGCAGGGAGATGGTTATACTGCTGTTGCAGAACATGATGTCAATTCTGAAGAAAATTTAACTTTGCTTGCCAATGAACAATAACAATATAAGGATGTGTGGGTTCTTGATTTCGAGGCATCTTATCATATTTGTTCGTGCAGGGAGTTATTCTTAGCTTTTGAGCAGATAGACGGAGGCAATGTTTCCATAGCTGACATGCTGTAGAAACGAGGGTGTTTTATAACTACTCGGTCAAAAACATTTATAAACTGGTAAGTATCGGGTCGTCCAATGAGTGAACTAAAATTGACTACACTATTCGATCCTAATCTAGACTGTCTATTTTTCAAATTGCAATTGGTTTAAGTGTAATGAATGAACAAGGAACAACGTAAATAAACTAGGTGTAATAAATGAAAGAACGCATTTCCCGGGGTTCCTATTTCCCCCTACTACGCACCTAACTCCAATCACTCGCAACCTTGAATAGTGCGAGAGTCTTTACGGTACGACTCAGGCCACTACGACTATCTAGACTGATTTCACCCCTCGGATACTTTCACGAATAAAGGGAGACATATCTCAAACGTGGACCTCAACCCCTCGGTATTATTGGTCTACGTTCAGCCCGGAGCTCACGACTGCCAACCCTCATTGCACAGCCCCTCCTTCCGGACTGGTAAAAACTAGCCTCAAACTTATCTCGCTCGCTGACCTCAACCCCTCGGTATTGTTGGCTGGCGACCGGTTTGGAGTTCACAACTGCCAACTCTCATTTCGCACCCGCTCACTCTAACCTGGTGAGAATAAATCCTGTCGTGGAGTACGCCGGGTCACCCTCGTAAAAACTATTGTACCCATGTATAACACTTGGTTTTCTGGGACCATCGGCGTCACCCCCTCAAGTTCATAGCCAATGATCCTTACCATATGCTCATAAAGATCCCCTCGGACGCCTATGAACTTAGTACAATAATAACAGCAAGTGAGATACTACCCAGAGCAGAAGCTCAGTACTAACAAGGCGTATTAAGCTTCAAATCGAGTTATGTACGAGAAGGGTTCCATAGGACCCAGAAAACATGGAGACTACTCACGGATCATCTCCATGGAATCCATATTCAGATAATAGATAAAATAGTAAAGGGGTGCTAGAGGGAAGGATGTACTGGACTATCGGCCCCTTCGGCAGCTCTCAAGACCAGAAATCAGTTTGGCTAAAAGCCTCTCCTTGTATGGAAACCCTTCTGTAGAAACTTTATTGCGCATAAACTCTCCTTCCGCGAAAGTCGGGCGTTTGTATATATAGGATCAGGCAGGGGGGCCACCAGAGCTCCAAGTTGTTGTCTTGGTCGAAACTAATTAGTTTCGTCTGGCCGGGCTTTCGTGGAAATCTTCAAACTCTACGTCCAGGTCGGAACGACAACGTGATGTTCCCTTGAGTGGCATGTATTTGGCAAAACATAGTTAGACAGTTCGAGCAGGAGTTCAGGGGGAGTTTGAACACATTCTGGGACTATAGTACAGCGTGGAGCAGACGCCAAGATGTTTTCCAGAAGGTTCGAAAGATCAAATGTCGTTTCGATCTGAAGTTGGCCAGCGAAGAATTTGAACATCAGTTATTCAAATGAATATCTATATGTCAAGATCTGATGGCGGCGTGGCTGACTTGGGAAAGAAGTCTTCGTATATTCTTCCCACTGATTTGAGAAAGATATACATCGAATATTTAGGAATATTTCCTAAATATTTGATGGGATTATCTGGAGCAGATTTGGAGATCGTCCTGGCATATAAATACAATGCTAGGGCATCCATAATCCGCATCGCTTTCAATATCAAATATACACGAGTATACCCAACCGATTGGAGAAGAAGAAAGCGACGACCGGTTGTTTTTCCTCACTGGAAATTCATCGGTGCGAGAGCAGTCTTATCAACGTGCTACTCAGACTGCGTGGAAGCAATCCAACTGCTGCACACAACAAAGGAGAACACGCTTTCGAGAGAAAGCCACCGAGCTTCAAGAGAAGGTCCAGCACGTTTGGACTGAAGGTTCGGACGAAGGGGATCGAGGTGAACTGCGATGAACCTCGGTTGCAAATCTGAGAGACGGAGTGTTAGAGGCTAGGCAATTACAAGGTGTAAGCGTAAGTCCACGTGTAAGCTCTAAACTCGTAATAAAGATTTGTGTCCCTTCTAGGGTGTGGGAAACCTCCCAGAGTAGGAGGAGCTGAACTGGGTTATCATTCTGTGCGTGCTTCGGTTATTTGTTCTATCTGCTAAACTGTTGTGAAAGGAGTTCAAGGTCTGTCTCAACTGTACCTTGAACACAAGCTTGAACAGGGTGTAGAATTTCAATTGGTACCAGAGCCGGCACTTGACACACTGAGTGGGATCCTGAACTGTTCAAGATGAATCTGAAGGAAGGACAAAGCATCACCAGACCTCCATTGCTTGAAGGATCAAACTATGCCACCTGGAAACCCATGATGAAATACTTTCTCAAATCCCTAGACAAAAAAGCTTGGAAGTCAGTCCTAAAAGGTTGGACTGAACCTATGATGAACAATCTCGCTGGAGAACCCGTTCCGAAACCAGAAGCCTTGTGGACTGAAGAGGATGACAAAGCATCCATGGGAAACTCAAAAGCGATGAATGCAATCTTTTCTGGAGTAGATGAAAACGTTATGAAGCTAATCATCAACTGTGAAGTGGCGAAGGAGGCTTGGGATATCCTCCAAATGGCATATGAAGGCACGAAGAAAGTTTGCAACTCCCGAATGCAGATTGTCACAACCAAGTTTGAAGAGATGAAGATGAAAGAAAGTGAAACAATCTCTGAATATAACACGAACTGTCCTACAAGGCTGCTGCACTAGGGAAACCTATTGAGGAAGAGAGGATGGCCAGTAAAGTCTTAAGGTCACTCCCTCCGAGATTTGCCATGAAAGTCACTGCCATTGAGGAAATGCACGACATCTCCAAACTGAAACTGGACGAGCTGATGGGTTCTCTCAGAACTTACGAGATTAATCATAATTTCCAACCCGGAGATGTGAAGGGAATCGCCCTAAAAGCAGACATGTCAGAAGACAAACTGGAAGCTGGTTGCACCACTGAGCAACTGGCTATGATGGCTCAGAACTTTGGCAGAATGATGCGGAAAATCAACAGACGTGGTCCAGAACAAGGTCAGCCTTCATCAACTAGTTCCCAAAACTGGAGAACCGGCAAGTCAAGGTCCAGTGATATGAGGCAAGACTCCTCTGACAAAGGAAAGGAAGAGGTTCAGTGCTATGAATGCAAGGGTTTTGGTCACATCCAATCACAATGTGCAAATACTCTCATGAAGAAGAAGGCAATGGTCGCTAGCTTCAGCGATAGTGAGTCAGACGAAGAAAAAGGAGGAGGTGAAACCACCAACTTTGTGGCGTTCGTCACAACTCTAGGAGAATGCAGCAATACCAGTGAAGGAGTACCATCTCAGTTGGAACTCCCGGCTGAAGACCTCTCAGACAGTCACGATGAAGAACTCACGCAGAAGTCTCTGGCTCAGACATATAAAGATGTGTATGAGAAGTGGTTACTACTGATCAAGGTCAACAAAAAGCTGAATGACACAGTTGCAAGCATCACTATAGAAAAAGACAAGGTCTGGCAGGAGGTCGAGATACTGCTTACTTAGAAGGTAGAGCTCGAAATCACGGTAAACTCACTAAATACTCAACTGGCTGAGATGAAACAGGAAAGATTGTGTCTGTTTGCTCAGAAAATAGAGCTCCTGGGTACTGTCTCTTCGCTGAAAATCGACATGGAGATGGACCGTGAAACTCATCCTGTAGGCATGGTGGGTCTAAGGAAAATCATCACAAATCTGAAGCGCAAGGAGGTGTTCCAACTAAGGAGGGTAGAACAGCTGGAACTTCAGCTGGAATCTGAAAGAATGGATCATTCAAACACTGAGAAGGAACTCAACCACCTCAAACAATCGGTAAGGATGCTAAACTCTGGCACTAGAGACTTAAATGATATTCTCAGGTCTCAAAGGATGGAGTCTGGACATCGAGGCTTGGGGTTTACGAAAGAAGGCACCTCAAAAGGCACTACCTTTGTTGAAGCGAAACAAGTGATGGATCAGCTGCCTAAACAGAAGGTGAAACAGGCTGAAGGAAAGAACCTAGTTGATCACAAGAAGACTCATGGCACACCAAGCGGTGGAAAAACCCGTGGAACACCCGTCCAAAGTCGTGATCACACTCCCGTAATGTAAAGGATGGATTTGCGCACTTGCTGGTACTGCCACCAGATGGGACACATCAAACTGAAGTGTCGCCTATTTCTTACTGAACGTCGGGCAAACCAACAACAGAACAAACCTCGACAGAAACAGGTATGGGTACCAAAGGGAAAACAGATGGTATGCATGGTGGCCTGTTGCTATTCAAGTTACACAGTGCAAGACAGTTGGTACTTCGACAGCGGATGCTCCGCCCACATGACAGGTAACTCTAAATACCTTACTCATATTAGACATGTTGAGAAGATGTGGTTTGTCACCTTCGGGGATAGTCGAAAGGGTCAGTTGATCGGCTGTGGGACATTGAAGGTTCCGGATCTCCCTGCACTCGAGGACACCCTCCTTATAGAAAGTCTGACAATGAATCTTATTAGCATCAGTCAATTGTGTAACGATGGACAATATGTGTCATTCTCTCGCGACTCATGCCTCGTCTTAGACAAGAATGGTGGTATTGTGATGAAAGGAAGAAGGGGTGCAAATAACTGATATACCATAGGGATGGGTCTGATGCGTCCGATGGGAGTCGAGGGCTATGGCAAACAACGGTTTACTCTAGACTATATACACGCCAGACATCGATTTATGCGAGGGGGAGTGGATAAGACCCTGCACACAAGGTCTGATTGGAGTAACGCACAAATCTATACTGACAAGTGTACCAGGAAACTGATGGACCAGAAAGAGTTCGTACTATACCCACAGAAATATGCCAGGAACCAGTCAAGAAAACTTGAATATGGAGGGCAACAGAGGGCGAGAACTCCGAAGCATGTCACAACGGACATGTAATTGACCAAAACCTTCATCAATTCACACGGCATTTCACAGTTTGAAACACCTAGATCCTCCTCGGGTCTATGTGTTGTCAAACACTAACTGTGCCCAACGGTGGTCAGTCAGAGTCGAAATCCCAGCTAAAGCAGTTGGACTGACCACCTAAGAAAGAGTGCTGGAACAGAAAGTTTTTTGGATTCAGATTCGATCCATTGAAAAGATATTCTCGAAGACGGTTTTGGGAAGTTGAAACGACCGATTACGATTTGAAAAAGATTTTGATATGAAAATCTAAACAGTTTGGTCTGCGTCTCTTCTCTCTTCCGAAACCCTAGTTCGTCTACCGAGTTCACGCTCTCTATTCCTCAAATCCTTCTTTCGTTCGATTGCAATGGTGAACACCAAAAAATCTTCAAAATACGGAGTCAAGTCTGCTAAAAAGAAGAAGGAGAACATGCAAACCTCCAAGGCACTGGCAACAAAACCCAGAATTCCGAAATCAAAGGCTGCAAAAGTGAAAAAGGCATCGCCTTTACTTGCCGACTCTGCAATCTTGCCTGAAGCCAAGATGGTTGTCAAAGGAGCAGTGTCTGAAAACCCTCCTTCCGGAGTGGTGGAGAAGAATGGACCAGAACCTGCTGAAAAGCAGAAGACCGTGCCCTCGCCTACCGCGGAGGCCTCGTCTAAACCTTTCGATTCTAGTTCGACATCGCAAAGTTTTATTCCTCCACCAGCTACTGCCCAGTCTGAGGTAATTCCTAAATTCCAGACTGTTTCTTCCATTTCTGCAACTGTTGGCTCTGTTGATAATATTATGGTGGAAGAAGTTGTGTGTGCAGCGTCTGAGAAGGGTGGTGAAGCCAGTAGGGCTGTGATTGGTGACGAAGCCATCAATAATGTGAAGGATTCTGTTGTTGGAAGTAAGAAGATGGAAAAGGGTGTGTCTAATGTTGGAAGATGGAAAAGGGTGTCTGATGTAGCCAGTAGGGCTGTTGTTTGTGAAGATGCTGCTGGTCCCATGAAAGAAGCAGAGCCCAGCATCCCTGTGTCTAAGGGTGCTAGTGGCTCAGGAGTATGGAGAGAAAAGATCCATGCTTCTGGGTATGTTCGTCCGTGAGGTTTTCGGAGGAAGAAGGGGACTCGCCAAGTTGTTTCTCCAAGACAGTGTCTGGCCAAGATCAGTTCTACTAGAGGGAGGCTCATCGCAATGTCTGATGAGGAGGCAGAGAAGAATGTCGAGTTGAATGAGGCTTTGGCAGAGAAATCCGAAAAGGATGCAGATTTGGACAGTTTCTATAGGGACATTGATGAGGTTGTCAAGGAGTTGCAAGAAAAGAAGATTTGTTTGTCTGCGGTGACAAGATTAGCACAGTCCTCTCAAGCCCAGGCTGTAGGGGCTGAAGACTCTGCACCTGCTCTCATCCCTAATGGAGTGAAGAAAGCACGTGTTCCAGCAGTTGAACCAGGTGTTCAGCAGAATGTTAAGACAGTCGTTGCCTCAGAGGCAGTTTCAGTGGAGAAGACAACTGGCGCTCATGAAGTGGATATTGCAGAAGCTGTTAAGGAAGATGGGCTTCATAATGATGATCATATGGAGGATGCCCATGTGGAAGAAGAACTCCCAACCAGTCCTGATGCAGTGATAAAGAATGTTACTCAAACAGTTGCCAAGGCGGTCACCTTATTAGAGGATGATCAAGATTTCGTCCCTCTTGCTAACCTCAAGAAGGCAAAGAAGGACAAAGGGAAGAAGAGGGTTGTGTTTAAAAATACTGCTAAGGGTGCAGCACAGGAGGCTGTAGAGGAGTGCATCTTTGCAGGGGGAGCTGAGTCCTCCAAAAAGAGGAAGCTTGACGTCCCGATTCCTATTTCAGAGGATGCTGGAAGGTGTGAATTCCCGTCTCCTAAGTCAGATACTGTTCCAGTTGGAGTGGTCAAAAAGGGAATTTGGTTTTTAAATTGAGATGCTGTGAGAAAATGGGCGTGTGTTCTGAAAAGAAAGATTATCCCAGAAAGGGTCCTGGATGAGTCCCGGTACAATGGGAAGGAAGTCATTGATGTGCTGAAGCAATCTGACTTATTTTGGACGGTGGACAGGAGTAAGCCTTTCAACGAACAACTGGTTCGAGAGGCCATTGCAAACCTTCCCCCTAAGTTTGGGGATCGTGGAGACTCAGAATGTGGTGTTTTCTTCGTCCGAGGAAGGAAGATCAAGATTGATCCCGAACTCATAAATGTGTACTTCTCCATGGATGACCTGCTCGTTGATGAAGAGGAATCAGACTTTGGAAAGATTGTGGACACCATCAATGTTGGTTCAGTTCGTTGGCGGCCTAACACCGTGGTGCATACAGCTGATCTCTCAACGTTCTACTCAATGCTATATTTCATCGCTGTGTTCAATTGGAGACCCTCTACTTACCGTTTCACAGTCAACCGAGATATAGCTCTTTTGATATATCAGATTGGGAACAAGCTGAAGTTCAATCTGGGAAGAGTGATGTTCAAGCAGATTGCCGACCATGCTACCTCAAAGAGAACTCTCCACCAGATTTGCTTCCCTTCCCTGATATATGAGCTGATCATCTATCAAGCTCCGGATTTGAAGTCCTCAGGTGATCACCTCACCAAAGCCCCTCAAAAGTTCTCGGTTGATCACAAACTCTTCAAAGGACGACATGTGAACGATCTGAAGAGGCCAAATCATAAAGGGAAGGATGTCGCTGAGACCTCAAAGCAAGGGGGAGCCAGAATGGGCCGTGATGAGAGAAGCAAGCTGCTCAAAGATCTGAATGCCATCATTGCTGCTGATAAGGAACAACGCAGGCGCATCAACAAGCTGGCTCGTGCTCTCAGCTACCCAAGTGAGGATGAATCTGAGGCCACATCTACTGGTGAGGATTCAGATGATGAGTCGTTAGCATGAAGGTCCTTCATTCCGAACTCTGTTTCGTTTGAAACTTTCGTATTCTGTGTGCTTGTTCTGGAACTGTTTTGATTGGCTGTTCGAACTTAGATTGGACCCCTTGCCAGTTTGTGGCAAAAAGGGGGAGTATTTTGAGAGGAGACAATTTTGGTTCTCTCAAGGTTGTCTAATGTCTAGATAGTTAGATAGATCTAGTTATCTAGTAGATTTGGTTTTGCCAAAATGCCAAGGGGGAGATAGATGTTCCCTTGAGTGGCATGTATTTGGCAAAACATAGTTAGACAGTTCGAGCAGGAGTTCAGGGGGAGTCTGAAGTCGGCCAGCGAAGAATTCGAACATCAAATATTCGAATGAATATCTACATGTCAAGATCTGATGGCGGCGTGGCTGACTTGGGAAAGAAGTCTTCGTATATTCTTCCCACCGATTTGAGAAAGATATACATCGAATATTTAGGAATATTTCCTAAATATTTGATGGGATTATCTGGAGCAGATTTGGAGATTGTCCTGGCATATAAATACAATGCTAGGGCATCCACAATCCGCATCGCTTTCAATATCAAATATACACGAGTATACCCTACCGATTGGAGAAGAAGAAAGCGACGGCCGGTTGTTTTTCCTCACTGGAAATTCATCGGTGTAAGAGCAGTCTTATCAACGTGCTACTCAGACTGCCTGGAAGCGATCCAACTGCTGCACACAACAAAGGCGAACACGCTTTCGAGAGAAAGCCACCGAGCTTCAAGAGAAGGTCGAGCACGTTCGGACTGAAGGTTCGGACGAAGGGGATCGAGGTGAACTGCGGTGAACCTCGGTTGCAAATATGAGAGACGGAGTGTTAGAGGCTAGGCAATTACAAGGTGTAAGCGTAAGTCCACGTGTAAGCTCTAAACTCGTAATAAAGATTTGTGTCCCTTCTAGGGTGTGGGAAACCCCCCAGAGTAGGCGGAGCTGAACTGGGTTATCATTCTGTGCATGCTTCAGTTATTTGTTCTATCTGCTGAACTATTGTGAAAGGAGTTCAAGGTCTGTCTCAACTGTACCTTGAACACAAGCTTGAACAGGGTGTAGAATTTCAAAACGTCTATGCTCAGGTGTGAAAGAATTACACTTCATGGTCATCCGGTCGGAATCGATGGTAGTTTGGAGTGCCTTGCCCTCGAGCTCGTAGTTCTTCGGCTTAGGGCAGTCAGGACGACCTTTTTTGTAAATCGCCCCACTTCTGCTCTTTTTAGCTTCTTCCTTTTTCCTTGTTTTGGCTAGTTCTGTATTTCCCAGGGGTTTGGATGGTGATGTTGTACCTAAGAGGGCAGAAGAGAGTCAAATGGCTTCCATAATTAGTGAGAATAAATATAAACTTATGGAATATGAGGAGAGGAATAAGTCGATTTCTCGACTTATCAATGGCCAACAATGAAGTCTGTAAAGCTATTAAAATTAGCCCAATCAGATTACTGATGCATGATGGTTCTTTCTGCACATTGAACGAAGTCAGACATGTTGCACAAATGACGAAGAATCTTATATCACTGAGTGTACACTACTACAGGCGGGGGATTATGCATCGGTTCCATGTTCAGCCTTTCACATCGGTTTAGATTTTATGCATCGGTTTTGGAATAACCGATGCATAATCTTGACATTATGCAAATGTTTTTCTTAACCGATGCGTAATGTCGAGGTTTATACATTGGTTTCAGAATTACCGATGCATAAAGTCGAATACAAATTTACCCTAGTTTCATTTTTACTTATGCAATTTTCATCCTCCGATGCAAAATTGATTTTACTCGATATTTAAAAGCTTCCATGCGCGCCTTCTGTCCTCCGTCGCTCAGTTCTGCCTCCGTCTTCATTGCTCGGTTCTGCCTCTGTCACCGTCGCTCATTCTGCCTCTGTCGCCGTGCTCGGTTCTGCCTCTTCGTCCTCCGTCAGCTTACCAGCAACAACAATCAAAGGTATGATTCCTTGTTAGGGTTTATTAGGGTTTATACTATTCAACCGTCAGTTTACTTATAGGGTTTATGCATCTGTGCTTTGAGTATGATCAGATTTATTAGGGTTTATATGTCATTGTTAGGGTATGATTCCTTGTTAGGATGTGATACATTGATTACGAATTGGGAACTTGTCAAGGATTTAATACATTGTTAGGCGATGATTTTTTTGTTATATGTCACTATTTTTTGTTTTAAGTTCAAGTATTTTGATGTCAATATTTTTGAATGATGGTTTTAGGAATCATATATACTATCCACGTCTCTTGCATCCATTGATAGACGATTTAGAGTTTCATGAAGCCAAACCAATGTTAGGAAGGTTAGTGTACATGTTATTATTTGAGAACACATGTTTGAGATGTTCTTCCCACCATCCTTTTTCGATATAATGGTGCATCTAACTGCTCATTTGGTGCGCGAGCTTTGAATTCTTGGACTAGTGCATATGAGATGGATGTACCCTTTTGAGAGGTACATGAAGATTCTAAAGAGCTACGTGAGAAATAGGCATCGTCCTGAAGGATGTATAGTGGAAGGATACATAGCTGAAGAAGCGGTTGAATTCTGCACTAACTTTTTGAGAAATATCACTGCAATTGGGATTCCAAGGCCACGTCATTTTGATCGATTTCAAGGGAAAGGAACAATTGGAATGAAATAATTAGTTAAGCATGTAGATGAGTTAACAAAAGCCCATTTCTATGTATTGCAACATATACTTGAGATGACGCCTTTCATCGAGCAACAGTTAAACGTAGTAAGGAGTGCACACCGGGGAAAAAATGAGCAGTGGGTACAAAGAGAACACCGTCGGTCATTTTGTAAATGGCTGAGAACTAATGAAGCTTTAAGTAATCAATCGAACTTGGAAGAAGAGTCTGATGATGACTTAGTGAAGTGGCTTATTGCCGGTCCAAGACTAAGTGTATACACATGGAGAAGTTTTGACATTAACGATTATTTTCTGATGATCATTTGTCCTAATGCATGGTCTAACTAATACAAAATTTTTACTTTGTAGTTCTTTATACAATGAGATGATGGGTTGGGATATTAAGTTTGGTTTCTTCAATCCTTCCATCATGATGCTGACAATCAACAAACATGAGAGGTTGATGACCTTTGTAGCAAGGTTGAGTATGCCGAACCGAGATCGCAATTTTTGCTACTTCCTACTTTACGTAGATCACGTAAAGTAAGTTCATAACTTAATGATAATGTTTTATATGCTTTTTTGAATTCATTTTTTTGAATTTAGTTTGTTTTTGTTAGGTGGCATTGGATGTTATGTGTCATCTTCCCTAATCAAAATATAGTGCATTGGCTTAATCCATCGGAAGGTGATAATGCAATAAATGTCGATGCAAAGGATTTGGTGGACACGTAAGTTTTATTTTGACTCACTTTTATCTTGTAACTTGAATTAACAATTACTATTTATAATATGTTTTTTATTTTAGGAGAATGTACCGAAATTATCAAGGATGTATACCGAGAAATACACAAAGTGTATGATGGAAGATAGTTGAGGTACGAAGTCTCATATTTACTATCTTTTTAAATAGCTTTAGCATTAATAAAGTGTGTGATAAGTGATTATTGATCGTGTAGTGTCCAAAACAACCGCCGGGTCACTTATGCGGTTATTATGTTTTGAATTATATTCGGGACATAATCCAGTTTATACGAGCTAATAACGGAGCAAAGTTTGATGATCTTAGCCAAGTAAGCGTTTAGACTTGTATTATTCTTTAAGTTGTAGTTGACTTTGGTTGGTTTTGAACCCACATTGGAACTTTATTGTATTTGAAATTATATCCCCTGTTCAGGCTTGTGTTCAAGGTATAGTTGAGACAGACCTTGAACTCCTTTCTCAACAGTTCAGCAGACAGAATAAATAATAGAAGCACACACAGAATGATAACCCAGTTCGGCCACGCCTACTCTGGGGGGTTTCCCACACCCTAGAAGGGAATGCAAATCTCTATTACGAGTTAGAGCTTATACGTGGACTTACACTTACACCTTGTAATTGCCTAGCCTCTAACACTGCGTCTCTCAGATTTGCAACCGAAGTTTACAGCAGTTAACCTCGATCCCCTTCGTCCGAACTTGCAGTCCGAACATTCTCGACCTTCTCTTGAAGCTCGGATGCTTTCTCTCGAAAGCTTGTTCACCTTTGTTGTGTGCGGCAGTTTGATCGCTTCCAGGCAGTCTGAGTTGCACGTGATGAGACTGCTCTTGCACCGATGAGTTTCCAGTGGGGAAACACAAACGGACATCGCTTTCTTCTTCTCCAATCGATAGGGTTTGGTCGTGTATATTTGATCTTTGAAAGCGATGCAGAATAAGGACGCCCTAGCAATGTATTTATATGCTTGGACGAAACCCTAATCTGCACAAGATAATCCCATCAAATATTTAGGAAATATTCCTAGATATTTGATGTATATCTTTCTCGAATCGGTTGGAAGAATATATGGAGATCTCTTGCCCAAGTCAGCTACGCCGCCTTCAATGTAGATATTCATTCGAATATCTGTTGTTCAAATAATTCACTGGCCGACTTCAAATCGACGAGATCTTCGCTGTCCAATATCTTCAGGGAAATATCCTTGCGTCTGTTCCACGCTGTACATGAGTGCTAGGATATGTTCGAACTCCCCCTGAACTCCTGCTCGAACTGTCTAACTACGTTTTGCAAAATACATGCCACTCAAGGGAACATCAATCTTCCCCTTGGCATTTTGGCAAAACCAGATCTACTAGATAACTAAGTCTATCTAACTTATCTAGACAGTAGACAACCTTGAGGGAACAAAAATTGTCACCACTCAAAATACTCCCCCTTTTTGCCATAAACTGGCAAGGGGTCCAATCTAGTTTGAACAGCAAATCAAACTGTGCCAGAACAAGCACACAAAAAGATGAAAGTTTAATAAAACTGAGTTCAGAGAGATAGTTTTATCGGGGGACCTTCATGCAGACGACTCATCATCAGTGTCGTCCTCAGAATCTGCATCATCAGATTCATCGTCACTTGGGTAGCTGAGGGCATGAGCAAGCTTGTTGAACTGTCTGCGGTGTTCCTTATCAGCAGCAATGATGGCATGTAAGGCCTTAAGCAGCTTGCTCCTCTCATCACGGCCCATCCTGGCTCCCCCTCGACTCGACTCCGCAACATCTTTTCCTTTCTGGTTCCCTTCCTTGAGATCGTTCACGTGACATCCTTTAAACAACTTGTGGTCAACGATGAACTTGCTGGGTGCCTTTGAGAGATGGCCAGTCGAGGCCTTCAAATCTGGAGCTTGATGGATTATCAACTCATATATCAGGGACGGGAAGCAAATCTGGTGAAGAGTTCTCATCGAAGTAGCATGATCAGCGATCTGTTTGAACATCACTCTGCCCAGGTTGAACTTCAGCTTATTCCCTATCTGATAAAGTAGTTGAGCCATGTCCCGATTGACAGTAGAGTGATGGGTAGAAGGCCTCCAGTTGAAGACAGCAATGAAAAACATCATAGAATAGAACGTAGACAGATCTGCTATATTCACAACCGACTCATGCCTCCACCGAA
The DNA here is from genome assembly GCA_033675215.1 of Rhodiola kirilowii. NCBI lineage: Eukaryota > Viridiplantae > Streptophyta > Magnoliopsida > Saxifragales > Crassulaceae > Rhodiola > Rhodiola kirilowii. The sequence goes on along the minus strand of CM066203.1, from coordinate 54,825,501 downwards.
CAGAGCCTGCAGTGATGGTGCTCATAATCTTCTCAAAGCTTGAGTCCTCTTCATCTACAGCTGGGTCATCCATGGAGAAGTATACATTGATCAGCTCAGGATCAATCTTGATCCTTCTTCCTCTAACGAAGAAGACCCCATAATCTGATTCTCCGACAGCCCCAAACTGTGGGGGCAAGTTTGTCATGGCTTCACGGACCAACTGTTCATTGAAAGGTTTGCACCTGTCCAACGTCCAAAATAGATCAGATTCCTTAAGAACCTTGATGACTTCCTTTCCCTTGTACCGGGACTCCTCTAGCAACCTCTTTGGTATGATTTTTCTTTTCTGAACACATGACCACTTCTTCGCAGCATCTCTATTGACAAACCACACTCCTTTCTTGACCAGGCCAACTGGAACAATATCAGAATCAACAGATGGGACTTCACATCTTCCAGCATCCTCTGAAACAGGGACCGGAGCTTCGCGTTTTCTTTTCTTAGATGAATCAGCTCCCCCTGGCACAATGCCCACCTCAGCATCCTTCTGAACTGTCATCTTTGGAGATTTATCAAAAGCTACATTCTTCTTTTCCTTGTCCTTCTTTGTCCTTCTTTGTCCTTTTGAGATTGACAAGAGGAACAAGGTCCTGGTCATCTTCCGAAAGAGTAACTTCCTTTGACACAGGCTTCACAGTATCCTTATGAACTGATGCACCATCCTCCTCCATATGATCACTACGAAGATCATCTTGAGTAACAACTGGGATAGCTATTGTTTCCTTAGCAGCAACTTCCTCTGGAACACCAACTGTCTCACCTTCAGTCTGCACACTTGGTTCCACAGTGGGAACACTAGCAAGTTTCTCAGCAACATACTCTTCAACCTCACCACCCTGGGCACAAAGAGGTTCCGCTGAATTTTCCATTCCCAAATTATTCTCCTTTTCCAAATCTTCCATGACATTATCAATGTCTTTGTATAGTTTCTCCAACTCTTCATCCTTTTCTACAGGGACAGATTCTTCTGGTGTGGCTTCTTTCAACACATCCGCCTTCTCTGATGGGTTAAACTCTTCTGACACAGTCTCACCATGCTCACTTGGACGTTCATCACTAATTCCTTCAAGCTTCTCATCAGATCCATCGTCAGATGCCTCATTAATCACCAACTTCCTCTTTCTTGAGGAATCAAGACACTTCTCTGTCCCCTCATCAGACATTGCAATGAGCTTCCCTCTGATTGAACTGATCTTGGCCAGACATTGTCTTGGAGAAACAACTCGGCGAGTCCCCTTCTTTCTTCGTAAGCCTCCCGGACGAACATACCCCGACGCATGGATTTTCTCCCTCCATACTCCTGATCCACTAGCGCCTTTAGACACAGAGATGCTGGGCTCTCCTTCTTTCACAATCTTGGCAGTTTCATTTCCAATAACTGCCCTACTGGCTTCACCATCAACACTCACAACTCCGTCCACCACAATCTTTTCAAAAGAAATATTTGCAGAAACCGAAGGAACGGACTGCGAATTAGGAAATACCTTAGTTTGGGGATGGACTTCGCTCGGACCAGCATTGATTGATTTAGACAGATCCACCGTGACCAACTGAGGGATTTTAGCGGTTGCTCCTCCGCCAGTCTTCTTTACTTCGGCCAAAGATTCGGTGTCGGATCGTAAAGGCGACGCCTTTTTTGCCTTTGGAGCTTTTGATTTTGGGATTCGTGTTTTTGTCGCCAGAGCTTTTGAGGACTGCATGCTTTCCTTCTTCTTTTCAGCGGATTTGATGCCGGACTTCGATGACTTCCTTGTGTTCACCATCGCCGTTTGAGTAGATGAGCGGTTGAGAGAGAAATCGCTGAGGCGTTCTAGGGTTTGGACGAGAGAGAGTAGACTGCGAACTGTTTTGTTGTTTCAAAAAAATACTCCAGACTTTTTAACTTCCCAAATTAGACAACTCCTGTTTCAAATAACGGCACGAAAAATCTTCGAGAATATTCAATAATATTCATTCCAAAGCAGTTGAGTCTTCTGTTCCAGCTTTCTTCCTTCTGTGGTCAGTCCAACTGTTCAGCTGGAGATTCGACTTTGACTGACCACCATTGAATGCATTCAGTGGTTGACACCACCTAGATCCACTGAGGATCTAGGTGTTCTACGCCGTGAAATGCCATGAGAGTTGAAGAAGGTCTTGGTATGCCTGCGAGTAATCATCTTCTGGTGCCCTCCATATTCATATTTTCTTGTTCGGTTCCCGGGATATTTTTGTGGGCATAATGCGAACTCCTTCTGTAACTGTGACACCTTCTGATTAAACAGTTTCCTGGGACAGTTGTCAACATGGATTTGTGCGCAACTCCAATCAGATCTTGTGTGCAAGGTCTTATCCACTCCCCCTCACAGAAATCGATGTTTGGCATTTGCACAAGCTAGGGCAACCTGTTGCTTGCCGAAGTTCTCGTCGTCCATGGGTCCCATCCCAATGGTGTAGCAGTTGTTGGCATCCCTTCTTCCTTTCATCAGTGTACCGCCATTCTTGTCTAGGACGAGGCATGAGTAGCTAGAGAATGACACATAATGTCCATCGTTGCACAGTCGACTGATGCTGATGAGATTCCTTGTTAGTCCTTCGACAAGGAGGGTGTTCTTGAGTGCAGGGAGATCCGAAACCATCAATGTCCCACAGCCGATCACCTGACCCTTTCCACCATCCCTGAAGGTGACAAACCACATCTGTTCAACAGGTCTAATATGGGTAAGGTATTGAGAGTTACCTGTCATGTGGGCGGAGCATCCGATGTCGAAGTACCAACTGTTTTCCATTGTATAGCTTGAGGAGCAGCAGGCCACCATGCAAATGGTCTGGTCTGCTTTTGGAACCCAGACTTTTTTTTGTTGAGGTACGGTCTGATGTTGGTAAGCCCTCCGTTCAGCAAGAAACAGGCGACACTGCAGTTTGATGTGTCCCATCTGGTGACAGTACCAGCAAGTGCGCCACTCTCCCCTTTGCTTTACTGGTGAGAATTCACGGTTGGACGGGTGTTCCACGAGTCATTCCACCGCTTGGTGTGCTATGAGTCTTCCTGTGATCACCTGGGTTCTTTCCTTTGGACTGTCTCACCTTCTGTTCAGGCAGCTGTTTCGACACTTGTTGAGCTTTAACAAAGGTAGAGCCTTTTGAAGTACCTTCTCTCGTAAACCCCAGGCCTCGATGTCCAGACTCCATCCTCTGAGATCTGAGAATATCATTTAAGTCGTTAGTCCCCAAATTGAGCATCCTTACCAACTGTTTGAGGTGGTTGAGCTCCTTCTCAGTGTCTGAATGATCCATCTTCTCAGATTCTAGCTGAAGTTCCAGCTGTTCTATCGTCCTTAGTTGGAACACCTCCTTGCGCTTCAGATCTATGATAGTTTTTCTTAGACCCGCCATGCCTACAGGATGAGTGTCACGGTCCCTCTCCATGTCGACTTTCAGTGAAGAGACAGTACCCAGCAGCTCTGTTTTCTGAGCAAGGAGACACAATCTTTTCTGCTTCATCTCAGCTAGTTGAGTGTTCAGTGAGTCTACTGTGCCTTCGAGTTCCACCTTCTGTGTAAGCAGTATCTCGACCTCCTGCCAGACCTTGTCCTTTTCTATAGTGATGCTTGCAACGGTGTCATTCAGCTTCTTGTTGACCTTGATCAGTAGCCGCCATTTCTCGTACAGATCTTTATATGTCGCAGCTAGGGACTCCTGCGTGAGTTCTTCATCATCACTGTCTGAGAGGTCTTCAGCTGGGAGTTCCAACTGAGATGGAACAGGTTCACTGGTGTTAGTGCATTCACCCAGAGTTGTGACGAAAGCCACAAAGTTGGTGGTTTCACCTCCTTCTTTTTCTTCGTCTGACTCACTGTCGCTGAAGCTAGCGACCATTGCCTTCTTCTTCATGAGAGTATTTGCACATTGTGAAGCAATATGACCAAAACCCCTGCATTCATGGCACTGAATTTCTTCCTTTCCTTTGTCAGAAGAGTTTTTTCTCATGTCTCTGGACCTTGACCTGCCGGTTTTCCAGTTTCGGAAGTTATTTGATGAAGGCTGACCTTGTTCTGGTCCACGGCTGTTGATTTTCCGTACCATTCTACCAAAATTCTAAGCCATCATAGCCAGTTGTTCAGTAGTGCAGCCACCGTCCAGTTTGTCATCAGATATGTTCGCTTTTAGGGCGATTCCTTTTACTTCTCCGGGTTGAAAGTCATGATTGATCTCGTAGGTTCTGAGAAAGCCCATCAGCTCGTCCAGCTTTAGTTTGGCGATGTCGTGCATTTCCTCTATGGCAGTGACCTTCATGGCAAATCTCGGAGGGAGTGATCTCAGGACTTTACTGGCCAATCTTTCTTCATCAATGGGTTTCCCTAGTGCAGACGCCTCGTTGGACAGTTCCAGAACTCTGGTGTTGTACTCAGTGATGGTTTCACTTTCCTTCATCTTCATCTCTTCAAACCTGGTTGTGACAGCCTGCATGCGTGAGTTGCGAACCTTGTCTATGCCTTGAAAGGCTGTTTGGAGGATGTCCCGTGCTTCCTTGGCCACTTCACAGTTGATGATTAGCTTCATGACGTTTTCATCTACGGCAGAAAAAATTGCGTTCATAGCCTTTGAGTTTCCCATAGATGCTTTGTCCTCCTCTTCTAAGTCATCTTGAACAGTTCAGGATCCCACTCAGTGTGTCGAGTGTTTGCTCTGATACCAATTGAAATTATATCCCCTGTTCAAGCTTGTGTTCAAGGTATAGTTGAGACAGACCTTGAACTCCTTTCTCAACAGTTCAACAGATAGAATAAATAATAGAAGCACACACAGAATGATAACCCAGTTCGGCCACGCCTACTCTGGGGGGTTTCCCACACCCTAGAAGGGACATCAAATCTTTATTACGAGTTAGAGCTTATACGTGGACTTACACTTACACCTTGTATTTGCCTAGCCTCTAACACTGTGTCTCTCGGATTTGCAACCGAAGTTTACAGCAGTTAAACTCGATCCCCTTCGTCCGAACCTGTAGTCCGAACGTTCTCGACCTTCTCTTGAAGCTCGGATGCTTTCTCTCGAAAGCTTGTTCACCTTTGTTGTGTGTGGCAGTTTGATCGCTTCCAGGCTGTCTGAGTTGCACGTGATGAGACTGCTCTTGCACCGATGAGTTTCCAGTGGGGAAACACAAACGGCCGTCGCTTTCTTCTTCTCCAATCGATAGGGTTTGGTCGTGTATACTTGATCTTTGAAAGCGATGCAGAATAAGGACGCCCTAGCAATGTATGTATATGCTTGGACGAAACCCTAATCTGCACAAGATAATCCCATCAAATATTTAGGAAATATTCCTAGATATTTGATGTATATCTTTCTCAAATCGGTTGGAAGAATATATGGAGATCTCTTGCCCAAGTCAGCTACGCCGTCTTTATTGTAGATATTCATTCGAATATCTGTTGTTCAAATAATTCGCTGGCCGACTTCAAATCGACGAGATCTTCGTTGTCCAATATCTTCCGGGAAATATCCTTGCGTCTGTTCCACGCTGTACATGAGTGCTAGGATATGTTTGAACTCCCCCTGAACTCCTGCTCGAACTGTCTAACTACGTTTTGCCAAATACATGCCACTCAAGGGAACATCAGTATTGATGTATTTTTCTCTTGTTTTTCATTGTTTAGTGTTTTCCTAATGGAAGGGAATCATACAAAGACTCGAAGATCGATGAAGTAAGGGAAATAAGCGCCGACTACTTGTATGGCTTTATAAGTGATTATTACCCAGTCGGTATAGGACATTAACTTTAGTGTTGTGTATTGCATTGTGAATATCAACTTTGTTGGCATTGTTGTATGAAAGAAGTACTTGTATAAAATGATTGTCTCTTAGATCTTTGAAATGAATGTATCTCGATTCTCGATGTTGAGCAGTGTATTTGTAATTGAATAGCAGGTTATTGATGTTTTGTAAAAAATTTAGGTGGATTTGAGCTATAAGAAGCTAAATCTGCCAATTTTTTTAAGACATTATGCATCGGTTTTCATATAACCGATGCATAATGTTGACAAAACCAATGCATAATATCGAGCATTATGCATCGGTTAAATTAAAATCGATGCATAATGTCTGTGATTATGCATTGGTTAAATGAAAACCGATGCATAATCTCGGACATTATATTATGCATCGATTCTCTCTAAACATATGCATAAGGTCTGAACCTTACACATCGGATGAAAACGGATGCATAATCCCTTCAAAAATCGATTCATAATCCCCTGTTTGTAGTAGTGGTACTAGATAGCAAGGATTAAGTTTCAGAGGTGAAGGATGAATTATGTATGTCTGTAAGGATTCTGAAGGGTGTGAAGTGTGGAACCATATATTTGCTACAATGATCTACAATGACAGGTTGTGCTGCCGTCGCATCATCCAAAGTTCTCAAGGAGGATATGAATAAGCTATGACATATGAGGCTTGGTCATATGAGTGAAAGAAGGATGCAAACTTTGTCGAAGAGGGATCTTTCTAGTAGCTATAGGATCAAAATTTTTGATTTCTGCAAGCATTTCATCTTTGGTAAGCTACCACTACTACAGTAAAGACATGAATGATGCATACTCGTCTTTGAGCATAGCAGCTACCACTACTACATACAAAGACTAACACGAATGATGCATACTCGTCTTTGTGCATACTCGTCTTTGTGCATTTCGTCTTTGCCCCTGTAGGACGAGTATAGTCTTGCATATACGAGTATAGACTGCCCCAGTAGCTCTAGAGTATTATGTGTTAGCTTGAATCTGATTGGTTGATAGTGCAGGAATAGTATTTGCTTTTTACTGTTTGCTTTTTGAATAGTGCAGGATTTTGGTAGTGGGACAAGTAGCACACCCACAAAGCACGGGGGGTTGGGATGTGTGGCTGAGATTGAGTTAACACATAACACCATAAGAAGCTTATAACATTTGAACACTCCTCTATAGAGGAGCGTTCAAATGAGGCAAGCCAAATAAGAATGAGGCAACGTGAGGCACGATCTCAACCATCCATCAACCCCCCCCCCCCCCCCCGTGCATTGTGGGTGCGCCATGTGACAATAGTAAAACCCACTACCAATAGTAAAAAGTAAACAGTAAAATCCCACTACCAACACCTTTAAATCTCAACCATTAGATCAATATGATCAATGGCCAAGATCATGCCTCACTTGCCTCATTCTTACAACCTTGCCTCATCCGAACGCTCCCCCTCCTATATATATATATATAGGAGCGTTCAAATGAGGCAAGCCTCCCAAATGTGAGGCAGTGTGAGGCACGATCTCAGCCATCCATCAACCCCCATGCATTGTGGGCGCACCACGTGGCAATGAATAGTAAAACACTATGCAAATAGTAAAAGTAGTGTGAACGCGTTTGGCGACTTGTGCCACGTGGCTTCGCCACGTGAGTCTGATCAACTCCACAAACGGTCGAGATCGTGTCTCACTGCCTCATTCTTATACCCCTGCTTCAACCGAACACCCCCTATACATATAGGGGCGCTCTCAAATATTACCACTTCTTAGAGTGTTATCGTGTTACTCGAATCTGATTGGTTGATAGTGGCAGGAATAGTGCCAGAATAGTGGATTTTGGGTAGTGGATTTTACTGTTTGCTTTTTGAATAGTGTAGGATTTTGGTAGTGGGACACGTGACTCACCCACAAAGCACGGGGGGTTTGGATGTGTGGCTTAGATTGGAGTAAGAGGTAACATGCTAAGATGGAGGTAACATTTGAGCGCTCTTCTATATATATATATATATATAGATGGGCGTTCAAATGTTACACCTCCAGCCAATCAAATGTTTGAGCTGGAGCTGTAACATTTGAACGCCCATCTATATATATATAGAGGAGCTGTAACATTTGAACGCCCATATATATATATATATATATATATATATATAGAGGAGTGTTCAAATGTTACACCCATTTTATTGTGTTATGTGTTACATCAATCTCAGCCTTTAGATCAAATGATCTAAATATGCAAAATGAAAGTCAAAAAGTCAAAAATAGACAAAGTTGTTTGTCATCTTGCACTTTTGTCTTTTACCTAAAAGACATAAGTGCAAGATGGAATCTGGACCTTTAGATCCAAAGATCCAAAGGTGCAAAATCATGTAATACATAACACAATAAGAACACATAACATTTGAACGCCCCCTATATATATATATAGGGGCGCGCTCAAATGTTATGGGTTGCTAATGTGTTATGTGTTATGAAGTTCTGATTGGTTGATGAAAAGAAGGAACCAATCAGAAGCGAGGAACACGGGGCTTATGGTGCACCTCCAAAGCAAGGGTGGGTTGTGTGGGTGAGGGTGCACCGTAGTTACGGTGTTCCTCACTTCTGATTGGTTCCTTGATTTTCAATAACCAATCAGAATCTCCGTAACACATAACACATTAATTTGGCCATAACATTTGAGCGCTCCTCTATAGAGGAGCGTTCAAATGAGGCAATGAACAGTAAAGTGAGGCACGTGAGGCACGATCTCAACCACACATCTAACCCCCCCCCCCGTGTTTTGTGGTTGCGCCACGTGTCACCAAATAGTAAACCCACTAACTTTTGAAAAGTCAACAATTGCGGCTGTGCCACGTGGCTTCGCCACGTGCGTCCGATCAACTCCACAGACGGCCGAGATCGTGCCTCACTGCCTCATTCTTACAACCATGCCTCAACGGAGTGCTCCCCCTCCTCTATATATATATATATATATATAGAGGAGCGCTCAAATGTTACACCTTTAACCAATCAAAACGCGCCACGTACCCACTATTCACAAGCACATGCAAGGCACATGTCCAAATCCCCCCATGCTTTTGAGGTGGCACCATTTGAGCCATTAGATGAAACTTGATGTGTGGCTCAAAATCTCATAACACATAACACATTAGTAGGGTGTAACATTTGAGCGCGCCCATATATATATATATATATATATAGGGGCGCGCTCAAATGTTATGGCTTACTAATGTGTTATGTGTTACGGTGTTCTGATTGGTTGATGAAAAACAAGGAACCAATCAGAGGCGAGGAACACAGTTCTTATGGTGCACCTCACAAGCACGGGGGGGTTTATGGGTGAGGGTGCACCGTAGTTACGGTGTTCCTCGCTTCTGATTGGTTCCTTGATTTTCAATAACCAATCAGAAGCTCTGTAACACATAACACATTAATTTGGCCATAACATTTGAGCGCTCCTCTATATATATATATATATATATATAGGGGCGCTCAAATGTTATGGGTTGCTAATGTGTTATGTGTTATGAAGTTCTGATTGGTTGATGAAAAGAAGGAACCAATCAGAAGCGAGGAACACGGGGCTTATGGTATACCTCCAAAGCATGTGTGGGTTGTGTGGGTGAGGGTGCACCGTAGTTACGGTGTTCCTCGCTTCTGATTGGTTCCTTAATTTTCAATAACCAATCAGAATCTCCGTAACACATAACACATTAATTTGGCCATAACATTTGAGCGCTCCTATATATATATATATATATATATAGATGCGCTCAAATGAGAACACGCTCTTAGGCTAGGAACATGAGAATCATTCTCAGCCACTCATTTTGTTGAAATGAGTGGTCCAAAATGCACCACGTCATCTACTATGCATTTTCTGCTTTTTATTATGCACTTTCTGTTTTTACTATTTGTACTTTTGTCTTTTACCTATAAGACAAAAGTGCAGAATCAATCTACACCCTTAGATCATTTGATCCAAAAGTGCAAAATGGTTCTCATGTTCTTAGCCTAAGAAGAGTTCTCATTTGAGCGCGCCCCTTTATATATATATATATATATATATATATATATATATATATATATATATATATATATGGGACGTTCTTTTGAGGACACCTCTAAAAGTGAGGTTGTGGGGACAAATCTAAAATCATTAGATCAAATGATCCAAAGGTGCATAATGAGTCAAAAAGTGCTTTTTTAGAGTTATGCACTTTTGTCTTTGAGGTAAAAGACAAAAGTGCAAAATGACAAACAATTTTAACTTTTTGGATTTGTTATGCACATTTGGATCATTTGATCAAATGGTCCAAATTTATCCCTACACCCTCACCAAAAATACATGTCCTCAAAAGAACATCCCTCTATCTATATATATATAGGGGGCGTTCTTTTGAGGGCGCCTCTAAATATAAGGTTGTGGGAACTAATGTGAGCCACTGATCCACTTTCATCCAACACACCACATGCAGCCACATATGAACTGAGGTGGCAGCTGACTGTGCAAGAGATAGGGCAGCTGAGGCTATATGAGTCAATTTCATTTTTCCCCTCATCACATCACTGACATCTTTCTAATTTCTCTCACCTTCACCGAACGAAATCCATTTCTCTCTCGTGAAACCCTTTCTCTCTCGTGAAACCCTTTCTCTCTTCGAACAAACCGTACACAAAACCAGATCTGGTTTGCAGCTAGGGTTCTCTGGTTTTAATGGAGGTTGCTGTATGTGTTAAATGTGAAGATAGCGAGTTTATGAACTGTTGAGTTTTATCGGCGTGTGTTGTTCAGCTAGCTTTAATTCTGGATAGGTTGATTTTGATTATGAAGATTAGTTTTTTTTCCTTATTTTATAAATTTGATCAGGTTTTGGTATCTTCAAGCTGCGCTTGTGTTACCTGTGTTACTAATAGGTAATCATAAGTTTTGGCTTTACATACAAATAAGATTCGTCATTTGCTGTTTATTGACTCCATTTATTCTCGTCATCAATTTTTGTTCAGCATTGCTTCGTCGACTAGATGATTTTTGAGTCCTAGCTGGAGCGGTTTAATGCGTAAAGAGGGTAGCTGATAAGCTTCGCGCAGATTGGAAGGTAAAACTTTGTCTTGCGTTTCGGTTGATGTAATTTGACTACGAACATGGTTGAAATCATGAAATGTTAAGATTTAATGTGTTTGGCAAAATAAATTGTGGCTTGAGTGGACGTCGTTGAATGTGCGAGTCTGCTGATTGTGTATTGTTTCTGTATTGTAGTGTGTTGCAGATTTGTTTTGGTGTAATAACATGTTGTACTGCTTGTTTTTTTGTTTTGATCTCTGCTTGGCCAGTCTTTTATTGGCTTTCATAGTCATGATTTTTTACTTACTACTGTCGTGTTTGACAGAGCGGAGGACATTAAAGCTTTTGGATTGAACGACTCGATCTTTATACATGTGTTTATCATATTTATTATACATGTGTAATAACTTGGATCATAACTCAAAAGTACCCTTGCTCGAGATTTCCAGCACCATTTCTTTATACATGTGTTTATCATATTTATTATCTCTACTTTTGCCTGTTTCTCAATTTTTTTGCTAAATCTGATTAAATGGTATATGTTCATTCCGCAAGTAACCTTTTTTTTTTTGAAAATATGTAACAGATCCATTGAAGAAAGAGGCTATTAAACACGAGTTCAACGACTGGCCACAAGGACTTTGGAACCTTTGGAAACAATGAGCAGAAAGAAATCTCCGAAGCCCAAGATGTCCTGGAACAAAAGGAAAGACATTGGAAAAAAATCTTTTTCCTTCTGAAGAATGCGAATATTGTAGGCGCTATGTAGCCCTGATACGGGAACGGGAACGGGAACGGGAACGGGAACGGGAACGGGAACGGGAACGGGAACGGGAACGGGAACGGGAACGGGAACGGGAACGGGAACGGGAACGGGAACGGGAACGGGAACGGGAACGGGAACGGGAACGGGAACGGGAACGGGAACGGGAACGGGAACGGGAACGGGAACGGGAACGGGAACGGGAACGGGAACGGGAACGGGAACGGGAACGGGAACGGGAACGGGAACGGGAACGGGAACGGGAACGGGAACGGGAACGGGAACGGGAACGGGAACGGGAACGGCTTGGGTACGGTAAAAATTAAAAATTCCAAATATATAAAAATTAAGATTGCATTAGTGCTACAAAAGGTAAAAAGATAACCAGTTTTAATATTCAAAACGCAAAAAAAAAGAGTTAGTTCTTCACTCAAGCAACTCGTTCTCCAAATCTGGTTCATCATGTGAGAGTTCCGCAAACTCTAAAAATCCCACATCCTTCATAGAATCAAAGCTATCCCCACCGACATCCCACATCTTGCTAGTACCTTCTTCATACTGTTGTGAACTTCGAGACAATAGACGAAGATTGTTGTGGATGTAAACTAAATCTTGAGCACGACTGGGATTTAATTTGTTCCTTTTAAGCGAGTGGATGAAAGAATATGTACTCTTTTATTTTAAAGTTAAAATCTATGAAGCCTCTCGTGTCTTCTAACACATCACACAGGCTATTTTAACTTAAAATAATGACCTGCCTCTCAGTACCTCTCGTGTCCTTTGTTTTTCTTTCCAAGTTAAAATAATAATATAAAAACACAATACCTTGTGGCTTGTGCAATGGAGAGAAACGAAAGACAGAAGAAGAAGATGAAGTCGGCAAGAGACTCCGACTGGGATGGAAGCTTTGAACGGATGCTGGGAAGAGAGGAGACTGAAGACAATGACGAACGAAGATGCTGGCAGTTTGATTTATAGGTGAATAGTTTTCCAATTCTTCGTTAGGGTTTCCAATTTCTTCGTTGGGTTTCCAAATTTGTCGATTGGGTTCCCAAATCTGCCGATTCGGGTTTAGAACTCATCAATACGTATTCGAGACGTACCCGGATTGCGGTTGAACCGTACCCAACCAAGGCGAAGTATCCGATAACATGGGTACCGCACGGGAACGTATCCATCGCGTACCCGTCGCGAATCCGAGCAAATATGGGGACGGGTACTGGAGACGGGGCCTGACCCAAGTACCCATGCTTCATAGATTGTAGGTGTAAAATTGCAAAGACATTGGAAAAAACTCTGTTTCCTTCTTTCTCAAAACATGCTTGATGCATACTTATGTATTGTAGGTCTTGAGATAGCATGTTTTACTTTTCAGTCAACAAGTTGAACTTGCAACTTATTTGTAAAGTTTTTTTTTTTGAAAGTGCATTACAAACATATCGAGCGTTAAGTGGTTGCGAGTGTTAAAAAGTGCAGAACAAACAAGTGCAGAACTGTTTTACAAGTGCAGAACAAACACAGATGCAGAACTGTTTTACAAGTGTAGAACAAAACGTAAGCTGCTTCGTGAAAGTGCAGAACTGAAACATGGACTGGAGTCATAAAGTGCATTACAAACATGGACAGTGTGACTGAAGTTCTGCACTTTTGTATAAATGCAGACAGTGTGACTGAAGTTCTGTTATGCACTTTTGTATAAAGGCGGCCAGTGTGACTGAAGTTCTGTTATGCACATAAAATGTGGCATGCAGTGTTACTCAAGTTCAATTCGGCACTTTTGTACAAGGGAAGACAGTGTGACTGCAGGTCAGTTCTGCACTTTTGTACAAAGGCAGATAGTGCGACTGAAGTTCAGTTCTGCACTTTTGTATAAATGTGCAGAACTGAAACAAAAGTGCGTAACAAAACGTAAGCTGTTTCGTAAAAATGCAGAACTGAAACATGGACTGGAGTCTTAAAGTGCATTACAAACATGGACAGTGTGACTAAAGTTCTGCACTTTTGTATAAATGCAGACAGTGTGACTGAAGTTCTGTTCTGCACTTTTGTATAAAGACGGTCAGTGTGACTGAAGTTGAGTGCATAACTGAAGTGGATAACGGTAGTCTTAAAAATTCAAAAAAGTGAAATTTGGGTGCAGAACAGTAATGAGTCTTCAAAGTGCAGAACAACAAGGCGTCTAGTACAATGTAGGAGTAAGTGCAAAAGCATACCCAATGGGAAAAAGATAATTTCTCAAAGAATTGTATTACTAATACACTGAAATCCTTAAAGGTTACAGTATGTATAGAATTTTCAACAAGGTCTAGTACAATGTAGGAGCCATTTATGATCATATCCTAGCACAATAAAATGCTCATAAGAAAACTTAAAATAGGATCATAGCAGTATGTATGAGATACGGAGCAGCAGAATGTGAGCCAGGAACTCTGAACGCAGGATGAATTGCTCCGAGGCACTAGGATTAGGAACTCTGAACGCAGGATGATACAGTAAAGTATAGACCTCAAAGTCGAGGCTTCTCCATTTTTGAAACAACATATTCCTGGAGCATCAACTTTATGCAATCATCAACTTTATGCAATCCTCAAGCATCAACTCAAAGTTCACTAGTGATTCTCCTACCCTCAAGCATATCAACAATCACTTCTTGGACTGCACATAAAATGTGCACGTCAAACAGCAGTTATAAAATTAATAGAAGAGTAAGAGATATCACAGTAAAAACTGAGAAACTTGCTCAAGTAACATTACAAAAACTATATGTTAGCATCAAACCACAAACCTGCTCACCTGATATTACACTAAGCTTTGAGACTGTGTAATCCCACCAGGAACTCGGAAATCAAACAACCATAAATCATGTAGAAGGTTTGAAACTCACGAATCTTCTCCATCCTACAGTCCCACTCATCAACAATACTAGAAATCCAAGTCTCAAGAAACTCAGCAACAGGTTCGAAACATCAAACGCCAAAGCTAAACTAAAATGGGCCAACATCGATTCATTTGAACAACACATCAAACATCTAACTTCAACAAAATCAAAACCTGAATCACCAAACACAAATACACATTTCAGAAAGCAAATCCCTAGCCGGAAAAAATTATGTAAAAGGACCTCCAATACGCATACATGTAATAAAGCCGGAACATGTCAGTCAAATCCATGAGCATGTCAAAAAGAGAAAAATAGCTTACTGAATAAAATGGTGAATCCTCAGGTCACCAGACCCACGACCAAGTTCTCCACCTGCATAACAATAGGACCATTCAAATAAAATGCCAAAATCAAACACTAAAGTGATTCGAATCAAACCAAGAAATCTATGATACAAATAAAACTGGTGCCGGGAGTGAGTTTACGAGTCCTACCCGCCAGGGATTCCGACCAAGACCGCTGAGAAAGGCTGGGATTGCGACGGATCGGATGCAGAGATCGGCGGACATCTTCTAACTCCAAGGACGCCCAATTAAGTTCTGCACGGAGTCGGATGCGGATTGTTTGTCGTCGGATCGATGTCGCCTCTTGCGGCGGTACACGAAGCTTTCGACGGACTCGTCATCATCCATGGGTCCGAGATGGCTAGGGTTTCGGAGGTCAGGGGAGACGCGAATTTGGTGATATCGAGAAGAGATGAACGCAGGCGCGGATGAGAGAGACGGTGCGAGTACGGCTCATTAAATGGCGAGATTCAACAGTGTAAAAATTGTCCAATTTGCCCTTCCATCATTAATTTCAAACAAAATAATTATATTTGAGTGGGACACGTGGATGAAGGGGAAAGTTTGGATCAAATATGATCAAAGGCTGGAAACTGACCCTACGATCTCACCAAAACACCCCATACTCAAAAGAACACCCCTATATATATAGGGGGCGTTCTTTTGAGGACATCAAAATTTGTAAGGACGTGGGGACAAATCTAAAACCATTAGATCAAATGATCTAAAGGTGCATAATGAGTCAAAAAGTACTTTTTTGAAGTTATGCACCTTTGGATCATTTGATCAAATGGTCCAAATTTGTCTCTACACCCTCACCAAAAACACATGTCCTCAAAAGAACACCCATATATATATATATATATTTACAGGGGAGCAGTCGGTTGAGGCAGGGTTGGTAGAATGAGGTACGTGAGGCACGATCTGGGCCACTCATTGTGACACATGGCGAAGCCACGTTCACAACCGCCATTTTGCGTAGTGGGTTTACTATTTGGACACGTGGCGTGCCACAAATGCACTGGGGGTTAGATGTGTGGTTGAGATCGTGTCTCACTTGCCTCATTCTAATTTGCTTGCCTCATTTGATCACTTATATATATATAGGTGAGCGTTCAATTGAGAACACCTCCAGAAATGAGGACGTGAGTACAACCAAACACAACGCGCCACGTGTGCAGAATAGTAAAACCCACTACTTTTTGCTTTTTGCTTTTGGTAGTGGGTTTTACTATTTAGACACATGACGCGCCCACAAAGCACGTGGGGTTAGATGGATGATGATCTAATGGATGAGATTTGTTCCTACATCCTTACAAAAAACCCATGTCCTCATTTGAACACTCCTATATATATATTAATAGATTTAATAGCTATTACATTCAATTTGTACCTTTTTACATATTACAGATGCATTATATTCAAATTAAATTTTGGAGCAACCTAAATAATACATTTTCATTCATATCTCAACAAATAAAACATTAATAGCTATGAGAAAAGATCAGGTAGGAAGTGTATGTTTTGGTAAGAAATAAGAATTTAAATTGACTATTGGATCTAAGATCGGGCGGTTGTAAATAAATAGTAATTTGATATTTAATTAAATAAAAATTAATGGCTAAAGGGTACTTTGGGCAGAAAAACAAAATCGTGTAGTTTGGATCCTATTTTTTCACCAGAATTGGTCTCGTCCTCCAACACATTCGTGTTGAATTCGTCGCTTGTATTGTTTGGTTTTCGTGCTTGGGGGATTCTAGGGTTCCGGCTGTGCGACGAATTGGAAGAGGAAAGTAAAGGAGGGGTTCGATGCATGAGCATCGAGAGCTCCGAGATATGGGGAGGATTAGGGCTCGTTGAATTCGAAGAGAGGTGTGGGACTTCCATGGCCGGATCCTCATATTCGAATTTTTGCCGGATCTATTTTTTATAGGAATATGAGGATTAGGACTGTTGATATGGGGAGGATTAGGGCTCGTTGATTTTTCTTCTTGCCGGGGTGGTGATTGAATTTGAAGCGGCAGACCACTAATGAAGTTATTTTAGTGGTAAAGGTAAGGAGAACATGGGTTATTCGTTATTCTTTAGTGATGATCGCAGTGAGGATTGTCACAGTGAATTTAAGCTATGTGTGTTGTTGATGTAATGTATAGATTAAGGGTTGCTTTATTTTCAAAGTTCATGTTTTATATTTCGTTCATGGTGTTTTATTTTCATGGGCTTGTGAGATCTGTCTGTCCTAGGTGTTACAGGTACATATCTGAATGAACTTTTGGCTTTTAATCACTAATTCCATTACTTGTACACGGATCATTGTGGACCGGTTCAGCATTTGATTTTTATTTTGTTGTGTTTGTGATGTAGATTTGAGAGTAATAAGAGATGGGAGTGAAGAGATGGCAGCCAAAGAGACCAATGATCGAGCAGGATGCGCTGAAAATGATGCCCAACTACTCAAGCAAGAACTTGCTGAGTTACAAGCTGAGAAAGTGACTATTACTGTACAGCACAAGCAGTGTACAGAAACAATAACTTTGATAAAAACTAAATTGCAGCAAGCTGAGGAAAATGCCAGATGTCGTTGTTGTTGTTCTTTATTCTGATCAAACGGAGGCAATTCATTCTGAGTTTGGTTTGTTAAACTGTTCAATGTAAAGTTTGTGGAGTTTCGACATAAAGTGTAAACTGAGTTTGGCTGTCTAAAATGGCTGATATCGCCTCCTTTTTGTTCTTTCCTTAGTGATGTGATTAACTTTGTTGCTTTCAGTTTGTTGCATGCAAAAATGTTTCTAGTTGCTAGAATTGTAAACCGAATCTTGATTGAATGAATTCATTCGCATTTCTTGTTAAAATACGTAGCAGTTATGCACTGTGTTATTGTAATACGTAGCAAATGGATTATAATACGTAGCAAATGGATTATAATACGTAGCAAATGGATTGTAATACGTAGCAACTGTGTTATAATACGTAGCAACTGTGTTATAATACGTAGCAAATGGATTATAATACGTAGCAACTGTGTTATTATAAATACGTAACAACTGTGTTATAATATGTAGCAAATGAATTATAATATGTAGCAACTGGTCTAGGATAACAGTTTGTCTCATGATTGTTAGGCTCTCTAGACTAGATAGCAGCAAGGTTGTTGCTGCTTTGTGTACATAAATTGTTACTTGTGGAACCATGTTATAGTTGTATGCAGGTATTCATTCTCGGTTAGCTCCATGGACTTTTACGTCTTATAAATTACTTATTACAAGTCAATTGTTTATTTTCTTTTCTCGATTGGATTTTGGTAAAAAGTTAACAGGTTAGCATTTCATGTGATGAAAAAAATCCACACAATTACAACTTCAAACACCTAAACGGCGTCGCAACCGTTCAAGACGCGAATTTGTTCAGTTCGGATGCAGAGGTGGAAGATGCGACTGAGATCCGTAGCAGCTAGACTCCTCGCTACTCCCATTGCTATCCGAACTACTCTTCAGACTCATCGCCGCACCCAACGCGAGCGTGCTGCGGCTCGTCTGCATCGACTTCTTATAAATTCCTCCACCACTGCTCCTCAACGCCGCAACGCTGCGGTGATTCCTGTCCCACACATGGCTCGCCGACGCCATCAAGTGCCGCCGCGTCCTGCTGTAAGCATTCTCCGGCTTCGGTATCTCCTTCACCGACGTCAAACACGACAGGCTCGCAAACGACTTCGATTTCCCGCTGTAGAAGCTCGAGATCCCTCTCCTGTAACCAATCAGGTCAGTTTTCGCACTCATCTAGGGTTTCGCAATTATCGGGATTGGGTGTTTTGCAGATTTTGTTTGGGACTAAATTACCCCACAAGCGTACATTGGGTGATTTTAAAAATTATTTGGTGTTTAATCTGGACTGTTGATTAAGATAGATCAATGGACATAATTAATTCTTATTTCCTACCATAACATCACTTCTCACCGGATCTTAACCCTAATAGCTATTACATTCTATTTGTACATTTGTACATATTACAAATGCATTACATTCAAATTAAATTTTGGAGCATCCTAAATAATACATTTTCATTCATATGTCAAACAAATAATACATTAACATCAGACTCTGGAATATTGGTACATTATCCATACAAAAGAAGCTTCAATCAGGAAGCTACTCATGTCCACTTTTGCCCTCATTCCCTCCAGTGTCTGCAGTGCCATGCTCTTCAGCTCTTACCGACAGTAGGCAAGTCAGATTTCCCTCCAAGTTAATGTTCACAAGTTGTTCACTAATGATCTTTGTCTCTTGCCGAAGTCCTTACCAAGGACTTGTCAATTCACCAAAAATGGTAAAGTAGCTAAAATGCAGAGAAGAAAAGCTTTACTAACTGAGATAAAGAATAAGCAATTATGCATAATAGTAGTAACATACTCATGCAGACCATTCAAGTGCATATCAATTTCTGTAAGTAAGTAAGTGCTCCATCACCCGGAGCACGGAAAAGATCTCATTGTTACCCTGATGATCTGTCAAAGCTCCATATGATGGACTACTAGAATCACCCCAACCTGTATGAGGGTACTCATTCAAGGCTCGTACAGCTTCCTCATTGGTCCTTGAATAAGCGCCGTCTAATAGTCCGTTTTTAAAAGATGACGCTTTTTTGAAGTACTGTCTATTGTATGTTCTGTACTAATGTACCCCGCACTAAGTTCCCGAAAGGTGTTCATAAAACAAAAGGCACGTTAGATTATATCCACTCTGATTGTTGGGATCCTGCTCGTGTTGAATCTGTTGGAGGTAGTAGATATTTTGTTATATCAATTATTGATAATTATTTTCGCATGACTTGGGTGTTCATGATGAAGCACACAAGTGTCTTTAACAAGTTCAAGCAGTGGAGAACTTTAGTGGAGAATCAGATCAGAAAGAAGATCAAAAGACTTCGATGAGTTGGAGTTTTGTTTGTATGAGTTCAATTATTTCTGTAAGATTGAAGGGATTGCACAGAATCACACTGTTAGAGACACGCCGCAATAAAATGGGGTGGCAGAACATATAAATCAGACTTTGTAGGAGAGAGTGCGATGCATGCTCTCTAATGCTTGTTTACGTGGAAGATTCTGGGCAGAGGCAGTAAGCATGGCGTGATATCTGATTAACCGTGGACCTCAGAAACACGCAAAGGAAAAAATGGCCAGAAACACGCAAGCATAGTATAGCTCTTTTCTCAAATGATGACCTTGGCCACTACAGTGATCAGAATTGTATGAGTGAAACACAGTAAGCGGGGAGGTTTTGATTACTGTGTTAGATTGTTGCTCGAAGTGTAAGAGTACAGTTGGAAGGTCATTTTTAGCATCAAAAATATCAAGGAGAATGGCGTGGTTTGGTTGGGGAGTGAACCCAAGAGAAGCTAGGATGAAGGCCTTGTCACTACGGGATTTGGATCCGATGCAGCGAAGCAATTTGCTGCGAGTATCGAAACGGCGTCGTTTTCGATGATACAAAATTTATAACAGAACAAAACGGTTCCATTTTGATTGGAATGACGTCGTTTTGATACTTGCAGTAAATAGTTGCGCTGCACTGGATCGTTTTTCGTCACTGCGGTGATGGAAAAGTGAAGTATGGATAATGTTCCATGAGCACTGCATCAACGGCCTAAGTGATGATTAGTTGACTCATACATATTACGATAAGAAGATTATGAGCCCTGTAACGCAGTTTAAGGGAGACTGTTGAAGATAAGGTCAAACCACTATTTAGCATTCAGTTATTTGTTGATTTAGTCTGCCCACATGTCATTAGAATGTGTAAACATGGATTGTTACTTTGTTTGTTTAAGGTTTTGTAAGACTATTTAATAGCCCATATCTACTTGAATAAACAAGTACTAGAATTTGGAAAAAGATCAGGTGAGAAGTGTGTGATTCGGTGAGAAATAAGAATTTAAATTAGCTATTAGTTCTAAGATCCTATGATTGTTAATAATCAGCATATTTAGCATTTAATTAATTGTTAATTATGATGTAAAGGGTATTATCGGAAGCACAACTTAAAGAGATACCAAGATCTGTTCAATCGACCGATCCTCTTTGATTTTCAATTTTTCATCATCCGCAGCTCCAAAGTCGATCATTTTCTACCATTCGCCGCCGATTCGATCGGCAACCGGGCGATTTTAATTCTACGATGCTGCGATGTGCTCCGACTTTCCACCTATGTTGAACTCAAACCAGCATGGATGCGATTGAGTTTGGCTTTGGACGGACAATTACGATACGGATATAGTGAGTATGACGCTTTACATCAGTCGCGAAGCTTCGAAGGTGCGTCTTTTGGTTTATTAGTTTTGATTTGATTAGTTTTGTTGAGTTTGGATCTCTGATAGTTTTTTTTTTGCATTTGAAGATTTGGAAGAGGCTTTGGGCGGAGGTAACTATCGAGCAGAACCTGCTTGCTGAGAGTTGGAAGTATCTTTTGGACGGGCTTATTTTTTAGGTCAGGGTTTAATGCAAAAGGAAACTATGCAGGCATTGGCCGAATTCATTGTACTAATCTAGTTACTTCTTATAAATTTATCATCTGTGTTAGTGCTAACGAGTTTTCTGACTAGTTTCATGTTACTTCTTTTGCAAGAGACTTTCAGGTTGCAGTACTCATTAGTTTAAGTTAGGGGTGCGATGGTTGTCAGTTGTCATTGACCCAAATTGGTTGAAGAGTACTGTGACTGAGAAGGACTTTGTAGTTATGAAGATGGATGTGGAAGGGACAAAATTTGATTTAATTCCTAGATTGGTTGAGACAGGAGCCATATGCTTGATCGACGAGGTCCTTCTGGAGTGTCACTACAACAGGAGGCAGAAATGCTGTCCTGGTGAGCGATCTTCTCCAAGGTATGAAAAGTCCTATGATCAATGCTGGGAGCTGTTTACTTCTCTTCGGCAAAGTGGAGTTCTTGTTCATCAATGGTATTGAAGGGTAACTTACCTTAAACATACATTAGTTTCTATCATGCTCTTTGCCTTTCTCACACGCCTATTCATCAGCTTATACAGTTGTTCATCTGTAAGGAAGCCTTGTTATAAATGATATTGATATTGTAGTCACCAGTTGACATTATCTTGGTATTTAATTTCTTTCATTTCTAGTTCTAGAGCTCTTTTCTATTCAGACTGCTAGCCGCGTCTTTTGCAATTTGCATAATTAGCGAATATAGAGGAATCATCTGACTATTTGTAGTTTGGAAATCATGTTGATAGATACTTTTTTGATGATGCCTTAGGGTTTCTGTTCGATCCGTAGGAAATGAATAACTAGTTATAATAATTGTCATAAAAGTTGATGTGTTGTGACTAAATACTTATGGATCTTTGCTTTGACAGGTCCAATCCTCCGTGAGGATTACCATTTGGTCGAAAAGCCTGCCAACTTTGACCGTGAAAGGATCCCTGAGCGTGTTGTCCACGCTCGTGGTGCCAGTGCTAAAGGATTCTTTGAAGTCACCCCTGATTGTAGTCTGTTGTTGGGCTAATTTATTTTTGTATCCCCTTGACGTTTCGAATAAAAAAAAATTCCTTTCTTTATTTGAATTCAATTTCAATTGAATAGATAACAGCTTATACTATGTACTTATGGTTCTTTTGAATATAAATTACGTAGCTTTCTAGTTAAAATATGTATCTTTCTAGTTTAAATACGTAATTTCTAGTTGAAATACGTAGCTTTCTAGTTAAAATACGTATCAATCTAGTTAAAATACATAGCTTTCTAGTTAAAATACGTAGCTTTCTAGTTAAAATTTGTAGTCTGTCATTTACCCTTTTTAAAATAATGCGTAGCTTTCTAGTTCGTAGTATAGTTCATATTCTGTGTATTCTTGTTCACATAATTCGTAATCCAGTTAACATAATTCGTAGTCTTTTACATAGTTTACTGTGAATACGAGACTACCCTGTATGAAGTAAAACTACGAAGAAATAACAACTTTTTGCATTGAAATGAAATACCAAATACATAATATTCGTAGGATAACCAGTACAATTTGTTGTGAGGTGCACATCGAGGCAGAGAGCCGTTTTTAATATGATCATAATTTCCCTTGAAAATAATCTTAAATGTATTCCTCCCTACTCGAAGTTCCACTTGGTTCTGCAAATTTCCAAGTCGGAGGGTAAGGACCCAATGAATCCATTCGACTGGAAATTTTTGAAACCACACTTTAGTGTCAGACAGAAGAATGACATAAACTATTTGATACAAACCACAAATGATCCTTGTTCGTACATTTTTGTGATGGTGGTCAAATTACACGGTGCAGGTGGAATCGGGCCTGAAAGTTGATTAGACCCCAAATCCAATACCTCAAGGTTGCTCAACCTGCGTAATCCTTTCCACTACACCAGTTGGTCACTTATGTAACACAGTTAGTATCAGTTACATAAGGATTAGTCGCATAAGTATCCTTGGGGCGACTGAGAAAAATAGGTTGGTGATATAAGTGTTCTTATGCGACTGATATTTATGTAACTGACATAAATGTGTTACATAAGTGTACTTAAGCGACATAATCTTATGTAACTGACATAAATGCGTTACATAAGTGTATTTACGCGACATAATCTTATGTAACTCATGCAAACTCTGCGACATAAGTGTCTTATGCGACTCGGCTTGGTTTGACTGAAATCGTTTGTCGCGTAAGTGAAATACATAAAGTGCCACACAATCTCCGATATTTGAAATCGTTGACTATCTGACGTTTGACCATCGTACAATTGTATTTAAATGGACTGGTACAATAACCATACACTTAAGCGACTGATAGTGTCAAAGTTAGTCGCGAAAGGACTGAAGCATTTAATGAAGAAACATATACTTTTTCACCCACCTTTTCTTCCTCCTTCACTCCCACATCTCATCCCCACGGCTGAAACCGTCCACAGCTGCTCCTCCATTGGAAAAAGCAAGGTAAATATGTTTTGATTTATGTTTTTAGTTTACATTTGTTAGTTGCAAAGCACCATATGTTGATTTGCTTTAAAAAGATTAGTTATAAATCAATCAAAATATTTGGTGTTTGTAATAGTATGTTGATTTTGGTTTTATATCATTATGAAGGTGGAAGTTGACAATGGATAAAAGTTGGATGAGGTTAGAAAGGGGTGATTCGCGCTATATTCAAGAACTTGTTGATTTTGTTGAATTTGCAAAGCAAAACGGAGAAAAGACACATTTGTGTTCTTGTAGAAAGTGTTTGTTGGTTAGAGCTACGAATGAGATGGTTGTCCATTTGATTAATAACGGTATGGTGAATAGTTACAATACATGGACCTCACATGGTGAAAGGAGTATTGAACCTTCGGCATATCAATTGAGACAAGAATGGCTTAAGGAGAGGTACGGAGAAACAAGTAGTAGTGCTACGCATCATCAAGCAAACCGGACCTTGGAGATTCTTCATGATCAATTTCCCTTTCGACATATGACAAGCGTATTTTTAACCCTTTATAGTTGTCAAATTATGTGCTTTAGGGGTCAAATCGTAGTCAAACAAAATTTATAAACCTTGGTAAGTCAAGGGTTGATCCAAGGAACAGGTGTGTGATTACTAGCAAACAATGTGACCTATTTAGCTACTCCGATTAAAAGAGGTTTGTTTTGTTGTGAAAATCACAGAAATTAAATAACAAAAAATAAAAGGTTTGTACTTAATCAGAGAAAGAATCCCAAGACCATACTTCACCCATGCTAACCTTACTAATCTTGCAATCATTATCATATAATTCATCATGCTATCGAATATCGAAATAAACCAAAATAACACTAGATAAGCCGCCCATCCACGGATCATTATCTAGATTAATCTCAATCGTTGAATGCCGCCCATCCACGGATTATCAACGATCTCGATTTATTAAACTAAAGGTTTTCATACAATTTCATACAATCCGGTTAATCCCTAGGACCCATCCATCTTTCGGTAAGTAACCTAAATACGTTCTAGCGTGCAAACATACCCTTTGATGTAAATACTTGCATAGAACGATAAATTAAGCACGATGAAATTGAATATTCGATTTGCATTAATGAAAAACATTCATATGATCACATGACGAGTTGGGTACAATGCACGGGATCCGTAGGATCCCAGAATAGAGAGGACTACTCGCTATTCATGGTGATTAAATAAAAAACAGCGTATAGAGAAATTAAGGACGAATAAACCGTAAAGACGCGGTGGCTCGTTGAATCTCTCACGATGAATTGCTCTGTCTTCTCTCCCAAGTTAGGGTTTGTCTTCTTCTCCAAATAAGCACCCTCAATTCGTCCACACTGATTTAAGTCAGCCAATCCTCTATTTATAGCTTTCTAAAAGGTCAAAAAGCCCAAAAACAAAATTAGGAAACATCCCCAAAAATTAGTCCCGAAAAGCCCAAAAATCATGTTTAGAAACTGCTCCGACGGGGCCGTGACTACCGTGACATTTAGAAATGTCACGGCGTGTCACGGCATGCTTGGAATGCTCCTAAAGTGCTCTGGGACAAAAAGGGGCCGTGACTACCGTGATGTTGTGTTGTGGTCACGGCAGTCACGGCCATGCAAAATGGCAGAGACTTCGGGTGGATTTTTCATGGCCTTAACCTCCGAATTTGATCTCGGCGTAAACTACAAAGTTGTAGCCCATTGAAATAGCTTTCCAACAAGCTTTGAATCAACTAATTTGGACACCATATGCGATCTTTGCGCGCAAAACAAGTTGGAAAGGTCAATCTGCCCTATTTTTATCGAAATCTCTACTAAATGCATTGTTTTGCTTCAGATCAATCCAAAAGTATTAGGAATGTGATATATGACCTGAAACACAAGAAAATAGGTTAAATGGGAACAACATGTCTGGAAAACAAACCTAATCCATCATCGAATGAAGTGAATAATAGGTCAAGAATTCGACCAATCAAAACACTCCACACTTAGGATTTGTTCGTCCTGAACAAACATTAAGCACAAGTCGATAAATCGCAGAATAGTTACTCACTAAAGTATCATGTGATCAATCCTAACTAAAATGAAAATAAAAAGATAACTCACTGTCGTAGAGGACACGAATGCATTTAGCGTATGCATCAAGCCTTTAAACCTCTAAGCTGCCCGAGTAGGACGAGTATAATCTTGTGTATTAGTCTTTGCTGTATGCAAAGACTAATACAACTGTAAAGACGAGTAGGACGAGTATGCATCATTCATGTAGTAGCTGCTATGCACAAAGACGAGTATGCATCATTCGTAAAGACGAGTATAGTCTTGTGTATGCAAGACTATAGTAGCTGCTACCACTACTAATAGCTGCTATTACTGTAATAGCAGCTACTACAGTAATAGCAGTAATTACAGTAATAGCAGTAATAGCAGCTACCACTACTAATAGCAGCTACCACTACAATAGTAAAGACGAGTATAGTCTTGTGTAGCAAGACTATACTCGTCTTTGGTAAGCTACCACTACCTACAAATCCCCTGTACAACTAACTAACGTATATGCATGAATGATGCTCAATGAGTCATAGTAAAGTCATGTCATTCTTCGGATTCACCGTGTTACCTCAACTTCAAGTCAAACATCTTCATTAAAGTTTTGAAACAATCATAGATTAAGCGAGTCATGCATTCAAACGGTCAATACACATGGCTAGAAATCGATTAATCACACGCTCTAAATAGTTCTATAGCAACATATAAAGAACAGGAATATTTACACAAAACATGCTCGCCATTCACCTATGCTATCTAGGGATAGTCCACAGGCTCTTGGCGCAAAGCTCATTCTCAAGTGCCAAGGACTAGGCAATGACCCGTAAGAGAAGAAGAGCCTGGCTTAAGAGTTTTCTGAAAAATAGTACAAAAATCTCCATCAAAATTTCAGTGCAAGCACGAGGATCGTCCCTTAGTTTCCAGTACATGAATTCTCAAAACAAGTCGTGATCGCATGCAATGAAAAGGTGGAATTACACTACATCAAGCAAAAGGGGGCAGAAATAGTTTCAAAATTGTTTTCCATACACAAGGGGTGACTTTTCTCACT
This sequence comes from Rhodiola kirilowii, assembly GCA_033675215.1. Taxonomy (NCBI): domain Eukaryota; kingdom Viridiplantae; phylum Streptophyta; class Magnoliopsida; order Saxifragales; family Crassulaceae; genus Rhodiola; species Rhodiola kirilowii. The sequence goes on along the minus strand of CM066203.1, from coordinate 54,798,587 downwards.
TTGCCCTTGGTATTATTTTTCTCTTCCTTTTTTTTTTCACACAAGGGGTGACTTTTCTCACTTTGCCCTTGGTATTTTTCCGCTCCTTTTTTTTTCTCAAAAACAACTACGCTTGGGGTCAATTTTTCACCCACGGTGTCCAAATTCAGAACTTTGTTCTTGATCAAAAACATTGAAAACCATTTTTTCCAACTCCACACTTAAAACTTGACATAGTGTAAGAATGAAGGCGGGTGCATGCAAATCACATCAAGTATAGAGAAACGCATACTAGTACTAAGGTCACCTAGAAAAAGAGATGCATATTTAAGTTTTTGATATTTTTGAACCGATGCCTACTGATATCAAGTCTCAAACATGCTTCAAGAAATACTGATGTTCCATGAATGGCATGCAGTTGGCAAAACGGCTTTAGGCAGTTCAAGCAGGTGTTCAAGAAGAGTTCAATCGCTGTCTTGAACTATAGTACATCGTACAGCAGACGCAGGAAGATTTCCGTATCCAGAAGATCGACGAGATTATTTGATTGGGATCAATTGACGAGTCATCATTAAAGATCAGATATTCAAATGAATATCTTCAGCTTGGATTCGAGAATATTGGATGACTTGGCACGGAAGTAATCTCCAAAGATTGGATATGGAAGAGATTGAATATCGATCAAATATTTAGGAGTATCTCCGAAATATTTGACAAGGATATTCTAGTTGGAGTCGGCCAGCGAGGAATTCGAAGATTCAGATATTCAAACGAATATCTACACATCAGATTAAAGGCGGCGTGGCTGACTTGGGAAGGAAGTTTTTGAAGATACTTCCTAAAGATTGGATAAAGATACACATTGAATATTTAGGAATATCTTCCTAAATATTTGATGAGATATCTGGAGCAGATTTGGAGAGCCCATGCATATAAATAGATAGCTAGGGCGTCCATAATCTGTGTCGCTTCCTGAGAGAAAAGAAAAACACGAGAGTTCGTGAGATTGGAGGAGAAGCGGCCGCCGGTTGATTATTCCACACCGGAACATCAACGGGGAAGTAACAGTCTGTTCAGTGTGCTGTTCAGACTGTTCTTGAAGGACAACAAAGTGCACACACACACGGTGATAAAGCTACGTCTTTGAGAGATGGTGACTGGACTTCCCAGAAGTCCAAGACTAGGCCGAGAGGGAAGTCTCGTCCTACCCATAGGGGATCGAGGGGAGCTGCGGTGAACCGAGATTGAAAATCAGAGAGACGGAGTGTTAGAGGCTAGGCGATTACAAATAAGGCGTTGTGTAAGTGTAAGTCCACGAATAGGTCTAAACTCGTAATAAGATTTGTGTCCCTTTTCGGGTGTGGGAAACCCCCCAGAGTAGGTGAGGCCGAACTGGGTTATCATATCGTGTGTGCTCCTATTTGTTCTGTTTTCGGTACTGTCTGCTAAGGTGTTCTAGTCTTTGTTTGAACACAACCTGAAACTGTCCAACAAGTGTTCGAGACGCAGTTCGAACACCATCTGGAACTCGTCTTGACTAAGACAAGTAGAATTCAATTGGTATCAGAGCAGGCACTCGACATACAGAGTGTGATCCGGCGACTGTTCAAGATGAGTTTGAAGGAAGGACAGAGCACTAACCAACAACCGTTGCTTGAAGGGCCGAATTATGCCGATTGGAAATCCAAGATGAAAGCCTTTCTGAAATCCCTCGATGACAGGGCTTGGAGAGCTGTAATGATGGACAGAACCCATGATGGCCAACCCTGAAGGAGCTGTTATGCCAAAACCCGAAGCCATGTGGTCTGAAGCAGATGATGTAGCAGCTGTTGGGAATTCACAGGCCCTGAATGCAATATTCTATGGAGTGGACGAGAACGTGTTCAAACTGATTGCTGAATGTGAGGTGGCCAAGGAAGCATGGGATATTCTCAGAATAGCCTATGAGGATCCAGACAGTGAATCTACGGATGAAGAAGAAGAACATGAGAATGTCAATCTCGTCGGACTTGTAGTCACTATTGAAGACTGCAGTGAGACAAGTGAGAATCCTTACTCTAGTGCACTGTCTGAACAACCCATTGACGACGCATCAAGCAGTGATGTTGAAGAACTTACACAAGAGACTCTGGCTGAAACCTACAAAGACCTATATGAGAAATGGCTGCTGGTGATCAACCTCAATAAGAAGCTTACCGATTCTGTAGCCAGTGTGACTGCTGAAAAAGACAAGATGTGGCAGGAGGTTGAGATATTGGTTACACAGAAGGTGGAACTCCAAGGTAAGGTTGATTTGCTGAACACTCAACTGACTGAAATAAAACAGGAAAGGTCATGTCTGCTTGCCCAGAAAACGGAACTCCTGGGTACTATTTCTTCTCTGAAAGTTGATATGGAGAAAGACCGTGACACTCATCCAGTAGGCATGGCAGGTCTAAGGAAAATGATTACAGATCTGAATCGCAAGGAGGTGTACCTCTTGAGGCAAGTAGAGTCGCTGGAACTCCAAGTTGAATCTGAAAGAATGGATCATTCAGCCACCATAAAGGAGCTCAACCAGCTCAAACAGTCAGTGAAGATGTTGAATTCTGGGTCTAAAAATTTAAACAAGATTCTCAGGTCTCAAAGGATGGAGTCCGGACATCGAGGACTGGGTTTCACAGAAGAAGGAAGCTCAAAAGGTACAACGTTTGTTAAACCAATAGCTGAACAGAATCCGGGACAGAAGGTGACTCAGCACCCGAGACAGAAAGTGAATCAGTTCCAAGGAAAAAACCCCGCTAGCCAAAGAAGGACTCGCAATGATCACATCAGCCCCTACTCGACACAAAAGAGAGATTCTCGCACATGCTAGTACTGCTACCAGATTAGACACATCAGACCTAGGTGTCGCCTGTTTCTTGCTGAACGAAGAGCCATGGGACACAAGAAGAAACCTAGAATGCGACAGGTCTGGGTACCAAAGACAAGCAAGACCATGTGTATGGTTGCTTTTAGCCCATCCAGTCAAATGGAGAAAGATCATTGGTACTTCGACAGTGGATGCTCCACCCATATGACAGGTAACTCTAAGTTTCGTACACATATTCGACCTGATATGAAGAAGCAGGTTGCCACTTTCGGAGAAGGAGGAAAGAGTCAGGTGATCGGCTGTGGGACATTGAAGGTTCCGGATCTCCCTGTACTCGAGGACATTCTCCTAGTTGAAGGATTGAAGGTGAATCTTATCAGGATGTGATGGACTTCATGTCAGCTTCACTCATGACTCATGTCACGTGTGGGATAAGGAAGGAGACACACTGATGCAAGGCAGCAGGGTAGCCAACAATTGGTACCTCATATGTCCTGCTAGAACAGTTGCTGCATCAAGCTGTTTATCAAGACATGGGAATAAGATGGCACTGTCTCACAGACGCGCGGGTCATCTAACTCTCAAGACCTCAAAGAAGCTCTCCTCAACTGGACTCATCCGAGGAATGACCAATGTGACAGGAGATACAGCGGTTCCATGTGGAGAATACCAAATCATGGAAACTATTGAAGATCCATCTGAAGTAATGAAGAGTCGAGTGAATGAGATCAAGTATCGAGAACTGACTGCATGTTCATCCAGTCCGAAGAATGTCAACAAAGCATTTATTGATGAGATTCAGGTGGTGGCCATTCACGTGGAACTGGGAGAGTTCACCAGATATGAAGCGTGGAAGTTATATCATCTTGCGCATAGTCACGAACTGAAGAAGACAATGTACGGACTCACACAAGCGCCCAGAGCATGGTACGAGACGTTCCTCATCGACCATGGCTATGAGCGAGGGGGAGTAGAGCATATGTTCGTCACGAGTACACAGAAGCTGGTTGGCCAGTTCGTGAGATGGATGCAAAAGGAGCTCCAGGTGACCATGGAGGGAGAGATGAAACACCTTCCTGGAACATATGTTGACCAGATGCTGGGAGAGCAGGAGACCATCGCTGCAGGAAGATGCTACACTCAGTTGTTATGGATGAAGCAGAAGTTGTCTGAATACGGAGTTGAACATGAGGAGATGACGCCTGACTGTGACAACATGAGTACCAGTAGCAATTCCAAAAATTTGGTACAACAGTACAAGACAAAGCACAGTGAGTCGATAGAGAAGATGGCAATCACAGCGAACCATGTGACAACCAACAAGCTGCTAATTGACATACTCACCACTCACCTAAACGCTGCTCAGTTCGAAGCACTTAGATCCTCTCTGGGTCTGCGTATCGTCACCAACTAAGTGTTCCAAAAGGAGGTCAGCCAAGAGCAGAACCCCATCAAATCAGTTAGGCTGATCTACCGAAGAAGAGGGCTGGAACAGATGGTATGTGGCTGGAACAGATTATTAAATTCAACTTATCTGCAGTATTATGAGCCGTTGGAGCATATCAAGGAGGAGATTGGACAGATACCTCAAGAGATATACACATGACAGTTTTTGGGAAGTTGAGGAGTCCAAATCTTTGAAAATCAAAGAAAGCAGTTCAATCGAAGCCGGATAAGGATACAATATCAGCAAACCCTAAGATCGGAGAAGGGAAAAAGAAGGGAGAAGAGGCGGCTGTGACAGAACATAAAGAAGCTACCTCAAAGGCGTCAAAGGCTGATCCTAATCCAACCGAAGAAAGTGTGCAGACTGCGAAGGAAAATCAGGCAATGGCTGAACCACCCCTCAATGAGGTAATCCCTTGTTCTCACTCCCAAGCTACTGCACTCAATTCTGTTGATAAGGAAGTATGGGCGATTGGTAAAGAGTCAGTGAGTTATAAGGGTGACAAAGTGGTTAATGAGAAGCCGAAGGGATTGAAACCTGCTGTAGATTTTGTGGCCGATGCTGTAGAAGAAGGTAATGCCAGTAGGGCTAAGATTGTGGTTCTGATAAGCAGAAGCTGTTGAATGCAGAGGTTGATGGCACACGAGAATCAGATCCATCTAAGGAGGACGATGACGAACCTGGTGCAATGTACAAGGACATTGATGAGGTTATCCAGGATTTGCAGAAGGAAGGGACTATCAATCAAGACAGAGATGAGCCTGTTAAGTCTGTAGAGAATTTAGAGACCGACAAGGCTGCTGAGAAAGTGTCTGTTGAAGCAGATGTTCTGAGAGAACTGGAACAGCCAGCTAACCCAGATGTGAAGGTGCAAGAAGCTGATCTGAAGACACCAGATAATGGAGATTGTGAGGTCAATCAGGACTCACTTTCATTGGCTGAGCGCAAGAAGTCTGAAAAGACGAAAGTGACCATCCAAGCACGCTCGACTGAAGTAGCTACCAAGAAGGATGGTAAGAGAACAGATGCAGGGGGAGCAAGTGCATCCAAGAAAAAGAAGAGGAGTGTTCCAGGTTCTGGTCCACCTAGTGTACCAACTGGAGTGACTAAGCATATAGTGTGGTTTGCCAGTACAGTCGCAGCAGCCTAGTGGAAAGCAGTGCAGAAAAGAAAGATCTTCCCTGAGAGGATGCTTGATGAGAAGAAGTACAAAGGAGAGTAGATTATTCAGCTCTTGAAGGAGACTGATCTGATTTTGGACCGTCCAAAGATGCAAACCGTTTAATGAACAGTTGGTGAGAGAAGCTATTGCTGATGATAAAGACTACGACATAGTCTTTGTCAGAGGAAAGAGGGTCAAGATTGATCCTGAGATCATCAATGTGTACTTCGCAATGGATGATTCTTATGAGGTGGTGGAAGAGGAGAGCTATGACAAGATTGCAAGCTGTTTAACGGCTGGAGCATACCCTCGGTGCGAAGACACCTCCATCTTAGTTGTAGTTTTGACCACATTCTACTCGATGTTGTTCGTCATCGCCATGGTCAACTGGAAGCATACATCTCATAGAACCATGGACATCAAGGAGATGGGACAGCTGCTCTACCAATTGGAAATAGGATTCTCATTGACATGGGAAGAATTATGTTCGACCAGATTGCAGAACACGCCATATCTACAAAGTCTCTGCACCAGATAATCTTTCCATCGCTTCTATAAGATGAACATCAACCAGCATCCAGATTTGAAGACAGACCGGGACAGACTGTCAAGTGCTCTATTGAAGTTGGTAGTTGATCACAAGCTATTCAAGGGTCGTCATAAGAATGATCTGAAGGACCCCGGGTTGAAGAGGAAGGACGCACCTGAGTCTTCCATAACGAGAGCTGCTGGTGAGAAGTTGTCCCGAGCTGAACGCGGACAGCTACTAGAGGAGGTGAAGACTATATTGAAGGTCGAATAAGCGCAGAGGACAAGAATCAATGAATTGGCGTGCGCTCTGCGATATCCCAGTGATGATAAAGAAGACGGAGAGAGTTGATGTCCTGCTTGAAGAAAAGACATGCTGCCATGAGCCAAAGAGAGGTATGTCTGGAAAAGGACTACTGACGGATGCACAGTCGTCGTGTGCAAAAGTCAAGAATAAATTTATAAGTCCGCTGCTCGCGACTTCACTACTGGGTAGCAAGTGGTAAGTAGGGGTCGAACCCAAGGGAATTAGGGGGATAGTTGTTCTTTGTACAGAAAGGGAGCGTGATTTTAGGTTGATTGAGGTTTTAGTGCTGAAAAGTAAGTGTCTTTTTGGTTGGTTTTGGTTTTTAATGCAGAAAAGTAAGTGGGTTGGTTGTGATTTTAGTGCAGAAAGTAAAGTACTGAAAATAAAAGGAGAAGACTTACAGCAAGTGGGATGCTTGAAGGATAAGTCTTGCGGAGAGTAAGCGGTTGATATTGCAGTTGATATTGAGACTGAAAGTAAAGTGCAGGTGATGTTTTAAGTTAAGGAAAGTATTCGGTTTTAGGGGCCTTGTATCATAGTCTGTTTATCATTGACCTCTAATGATCATACTATGTATTCAAAAGTGTATCAAGGCCATTCCAAGCACTTGATTTGCCACACTGTCTAGTCCATTCCAAGACATAGAGCACTTGTTCTATTTAGACTAATACCCCATTCCAAGGTATATTAGCCTTATGTGCATCCATTTGATCAATCATTCCCGATCAACCAAATGGTGTTTAAAAGAGGGCAAACTCCTCAGATAAGTTTTGCCATTCCAAGCATCCACTTATCCGAGTATGTTTACGAACCCCACGGAAGAGTTTTGCCATTCCAAGCATCCACTCAACCTTGGAAGTTCTAACCTAATATGTGGCACATAGAACAAGTTTTGAACACATAGAGGCATTAAGAGTAGGGCCTAAAACATTTTATGACACAAGTACACCCCTTCAACCGAATGAAGGGTTTAGCTACGAATATCCATGGAACAGGACATCATAGCTAAATACTTGAAGGTTTTCGAAAGACAGTAAAGTAAAAGGAGAATACTCAAGAACCAACAGGAGTAAACTCAAGAACGACTAGAATACTCAAGAACCAACAGGAGTATTATAGATTTAAAACAAGTGTTTACAAGAGTAGTGCCCAAAATCTAGAGAGAAGCTAAAGCTTTGTGATGGATGATGTTTTGAAATGAGGATGATGATACAAGGGAAGGGAAGTGTCTATTTATAGGCATGGAGGAGTGAGAGATGTGGAGGAGAAGCTAGCCACTTGGCATGGAATGGGAGGAGGAGCTCAAAGCCATCGGGTGATGTCATCACCTCCCAAAGCTGCCGGCCACATGTGGAGGAAGGGGAGAGGATGAGGCTTAGCCGCCGCCCATGTGGCATGAGGGGAGAGGATGAGTGAGTTTGAGATCTTTTCCCCAAAAGCCATCGGTCCTTTCAGCTCCGGACTGACTCTGGTTGCTCTTCGGTTGGACTTGTTTTGAGTGATTCCACGTCAGGTTCTTGAAAGTCAGAAATTGGTCGTGACCTGGAATGACTCGTAATTCATTTTCAGCTTTAAAATTCCTCCTTAGCCTGTATTCTCTCTAGACTTCAAAATACCCTGTAGATAAATATCGGAACTAGCAAGCAAAAGTTAAATAGACAAAGAGTCTAATTTGGTGGGTTTAACTGTGTTTATGATTCATACAATTATAGTCCATCAGATCACCCCACACTTTTAGTTGTTCGTCCCGAACAATGCTTTTTAAGGGCGGAACACAATCTAAGTAAAATATGAAAGTGAGACTTTGGGACTTGATTTATCTTAATTCATGTATTACTTACTTATTACCAAACTAAACCGTGTAAATACTTAGAAGAAACTTGATACTTGTACCTTCGTGCCGAAATGCAAATTAATTCAGATGTTTCGGGAGATAGCCCTTTTCAGGCTCCTGGACTGCATTCTCGGGATCGACTCGTACTATATGGTTTTCTTGTAGCTTTCTCTAGCACGTGATTCGGTTCGGGTTTCACTGAGTTGAGCACTTTGATTTCTTTTTGGCGAGGGACAGCTTTTGTAGTGAATCGGCCATTGGCCTTTGGCCTTTGATGTTGAATTGGAGTTTCTTCACTTTTGTTTCGGTTAAAACCTTCACAATTTTGGCCTTTGGCCTTTGATTCGCTTCTTTGAGCTTTTGCTTCTTTGTGACTTGCTAGTCCATTTTCTCAGCCTTTTTGGGAGGTCCAATCGTCAACCGCAAGCATATGGAAATACCTCCCCGCTCTTTCTCATCCTTGCCGTTTCGCGCGGGTCAAGATGAGGGTCGCTCATCTATTTTCCCGGCTACTAGGACTAGAGATAGGACGGTTTGATTCCCGTCCCGCCTCTTGCATAAACACTGCATGGCGGAGATGACTTCAATCTTTACTGAAACCCGAAGTGCAGCCTCCACTGACTTCAAAAACCATATAGTTAGATTCGATCCTTCGAGTGCTTGCCAAGCCTCTCTAGGGCAGTTTATATCAACTCCACATCCCCTGTATATCTCAGCACAAAGGGACTAATGAGAAGTTACATTCTATGTTTTTAAACAGTTGAATTTTCACAAGGTAAATGCATGAATTTAGATCTATCTTTTTCACATTCTTAAGTTTATATTTTCAAAAAGATAATATTAAGGGAAAAGGAAAAGAAAAAGCATGCTAACTGACTATGTACACAGGTGGTTCTCACCCCACACTTTTGAACGAAGGCGTGCCTTTCAGCAAGACTTAGTTCAAAAGTCATGAAAATATATACAAGAGAAGGAAATGACATTAAGGAAAAGAGAAGAACTGAACTCCCTTTTACTGTGTCGTGTCGTGGAACGTCATAGCTTGAGCTGGATAATCGAGGGAGTTCGCCTGGGGCCTTGAACTCTAAGTGCGGGCCCGGTAATTTCTCAGAAGCTGCCTGGCTGATCTGATCTTGCTCCAAAATCGATTCCTACAAGGGGTCATTCCTTCTATACAAAAAGTGGGTGAGAGCGACTTATGGTAAAAACTAAATGACAGAAAAGAAAAGTACTGAAAGTAAGATAGGTTACCTCCCGACCAGTGCCTTTGTTTAACGTCGTTGGCTCGACGCATGGGGATCACATGTTTGGATCCCATGGGCGGCTCAGGTTGAATTTTGCCGTGGCTCCTGCGTTAATTCTAGCTTTGACTCTTCCCGAGTTCTTGTGGGATGATGTGCTCAGGTCAGGAATCCTTTGTTTCGGTGGTTTTCTTTCCATTGTCTCTGAGAAGCTAAGAGACCTTTCACTACTAGCCTCTTGAATTGGGTTTTCTTATGTTTAGGGCTGCCTTGTCTAGCTGTGGCGAAAAAATGCTCCATCGAGGAGTCGTTCTGCGTAGGCCCTTTTCCCATCCTCTTTTTAGTCTCTTCATTGATCACATAGTTTTCTGCAATTTGCTTATTGATCAAGGGGAAAAGTCGGGAAGCTTGCATCTTAAGGCTTGATTCTGTCTCGTTAGTCCGTCAGTGAGGATCCGGTCTCGGATGGTCTCGGCTGCTTGGGTAATGATAGTCGGGTATTACTCGGGTAGCTTGCCAGTGGTGTTCTGGACTTCCTCCTCTGCTGGCACGGTCTCAAGTTCCCATGAAGGCTTTTCCTCGTTGCTTTCGATGCTTTCTATATCTGATTCTTTTGATGGTTCGGGAGTTTCTTCTGATGGCTCAGGAGTTTCTTCTGATGGCTCGAGTGTGATTTCCAATGTAGGCTCTCCTTCAGAGCTTTCTGCATCTGATTCGTCCATCTCGTCCTCTGTAATGTCTTCTTCATTCCTTTATGGACTAGCCTCTATCCTCTGTATTCCTCTATTAGGTCGGGGCATTGGCCTTCGTTTTGTGGCTTCGGCCAAGTCGTCTATAACATCCCACATTTGAGTCAGGGATAAGTGCATGGCTGATCGTCCCACTGCGTCATTGATCCTTGAGAACTCATCTTGCCTCATTCCACAAAGGAATTTTTGAAGAAGGAATACTTCGGTGAATCCATGGTGCGGGCAGCGTGAGACGATGGTGTCATAGTACGTGTAGTATTCATCTAAAGTCTCATCCCGGGATTGTTGAAGGCAGATGATCTTCTCGCGGGTGTCATGTCGTATGGATGGGGGGGAGAAATCTTTCAGAAATTTAGCGCGAAGGTCCACATAATATTCAACATGTATAGCGGTTGATGTGTAATACCAAATTGTCGCGAAGTCAGTTAAAGAAAATTTGAAGCATTTTAACTTAAATTCCTCTAACATTTCGTTTTCAGGTTTTATGTGGCGCCAAATATGGTGGAAGTTTTGGCAATGTATTACGGGGTCTTCTCCGTCCGTTCCTCCGAACTGAGGAAGATGTCGCGCTGTCCATGCATACATAGTGTGATGAAGAGATGAGAAGGAAAAGAACAACTAATCCGATGGCTAATTCCCCGGCAACGGCGCCAATTTTGACGGATGCACAGTCGTCGTGTGCAAAAGTCAAGAATAAATTTATAAGTCCGCTACTCGCGACTTCACTACTGGGTAGCAAGTGGTAAGTAGGGGTCGAACCCAAGGGAATTAGGGGGATAGTTGTTCTTTACAGAAAGGGAGCGTGATTTTAGGTTGATTGAGGTTTTAGTGCTGAAAAGTAAGTGTCTTTTTGGTTCGTTTTGGTTTTTAATGCAGAAAAGTAAGTGGGTTGGTTGTGATTTTAGTGCAGAAAGTAAAGTACTGAAAATAAAAGGAGAAGACTTACAGCAAGTGGGATGCTTGAAGGATAAGTCTTGCGGAGAGTAAGCGGTTGATATTGCAGTTGATATTGAGACTGAAAGTAAAGTGCAGGTGATGTTTTAAGTTAAGGAAAGTATTTGGTTTTAGGGGCCTTGTATCATAGTCTGTTTATCATTGACCTCTAATGATCATACTATGTATTCAAAAGTGTATCAAGGCCATTCCAAGCACTTGATTTGCCACACTGTCTAGTCCATTCCAAGACATAGAGCACTTGTTCTATTTAGACTAATACCCCATTCCAAGGTATATTAGCCTTATGTGCATCCATTTGATCAATCATTCCCGATCAACCAAATGGTGTTTAAAAGAGGGCAAACTCCTCAGATAAGTTTTGCCATTCCAAGCATCCACTTATCCGAGTATGTTTACGAACCCCACGGAAGAGTTTTGCCATTCCAAGCATCCACTCAACCTTGGAAGTTCTAACCTAATATGTGGCACATAGAACAAGTTTTGAACACATAGAGGCATTAAGAGTAGGGCCTAAAACATTTTATGACACAAGTACACCCCTTCAACCGAATGAAGGGTTTAGCTACGAATATCCATGGAATAGGACATCATAGCTAAATACTTGAAGGTTTTCGAAAGACAGTAAAGTAAAAGGAGAATACTCAAGAACCAACAGGAGTAAACTCAAGAACTACTAGAATACTCAAGAACCAACAGGAGTATTATAGATTTAAAACAAGTGTTTACAAGAGTAGTGCCCAAAATCTAGAGAGAAGCTAGAGCTTTGTGATGGATGATGTTTTGAAATGAGGATGATGATACAAGGGAAGGGAAGTGTCTATTTATAGGCATGGGGGAGTGAGAGATGTGGAGGAGAAGCTAGCCACTTGGCATGGAATGGGAGGAGGAGCTCAAAGCCATCGGGTGATGTCATCACCTCCCAAAGCCGCCGGCCACATGTGGAGGAAGGGGAGAGGATGAGGCTTAGCCGCCGCCCATGTGGCATGAGGGGAGAGGATGAGTGAGTTTGAGATCTTTTCCCCAAAAGCCATCGGTCCTTTCAGCTCCGGACTGACTCTGGTTGCTCTTCGGTTGGACTTGTTTTGAGTGATTCCACGTCAGGTTCTTGAAAGTCAGAAATTGGTCGTGACCTGGAATGACTCGTAATTCATTTTCAGCTTTAAAATTCCTCCTTAGCTTGTATTCTCTCTAGACTTCAAAATACCCTGTAGATAAATATCGGAACTAGCAAGCAAAAGTTAAATAGACAAAGAGTCTAATTTGGTGGGTTTAACTGTGTTTATGATTCATACAATTATGGTCCATCAACTACCACGCGGCAGTACTAGACAAGCTGAATCTGTTCAAGAAACCAGATCATCAAAAACCTGTCATTTGCTGAGCCGTGGTCGAACAGCTGCTGAGACACCATGGTCCAACAAACTCACAGTATGTGTCACTGTCCCAAGCTATGTTTGAGGGGGAGTTGACAAGATTTCAGATGCCGAGGAGACCGGTTTGCTCGATTGGACCCCTTGCCAGTTTGTGGCAAAAAGGGGAGTGTTTTGGGGGTGACTGGTTAGTTCCCTCAAGTGTGTCTAAAGCCTAGATTGGGTTTTGCCAAAAATGCCAAGGGGGAGATTGATGTTCCCATGAATGGCATGCAGTTGGCAAAATAGCTTTAGACAGTTCAAGCAGGTGTTCGAGAAGAGTTCAATCGCTGTCTTGAACTGCAGTACAGCGTACAGCAGATGCAAGCAGATTTCCGTATCCAGAAGATCGACGAGATTATTTGATTGGGATCAATTGATGAGTCATCATTAAAGATCAGATATTCAAATGAATATCTTCAGCTTGGATTCAAGAATATTGGATGACTTGGCACGGAAGTAATATCCAAAGATTGGATATGGAAGAGATTGAATATCGATCAAATTTAGGAGTATCTCCGAAATATTTGACAAGGATATTATGATTGGAGTCGGCCAGCGAGGAATTTGAAGATTCAGATATTCAAACGAATATCTACACATCAGATTAAAGGCGGCGTGGCTGACTTGGGAAGGAAGTTTTCGAAGATACTTCCTAAAGATTGGATAAAGATACACATCGAATATTTAGGAATATCTTCCTAAATATTTGATGAGATATGTGGAGCAGATTTGGAGAGCGCCCATGCATATAAATAGATAGCTAGGGCGTCCATAATCTGTGTCGCTTCCTGAGAGAAAAGAAAAACACGAGAATTCGTGAGATTGGAGGAGAAGCGGCCGCCGGTTGATTATTCCACACCGGAACATCAACGGGGAAGTAACAGTCTGTTCAGTGTGCTGTTCAGACTGTTCTTGAAGGACAACAAAGCGCACACACACACGGTGATAAAGCTACGTCTTTGGGAGAAGGCGACTGGACTTCCAAGAAGTCCAAGACTAGGCTGAGAGGGAAGTCTCGTCCTACCCATAGGGGATCGAGGGGAGCTGCGGTGAACCGGGATTGCAAATCCGAGAGACGGAGTCTTAGAGGCTAGGCGATTACAAACAAGGCGTTGTGTAAGTGTAAGCCCACGAATAGCTCTAAACTCGTAATAAGATTTGTGTCCCTTTTCGGGTGTGGGAAACCCCCCAGAGTAGGCGAGGCCGAACTGGGTTATCATATCGTGTGTGCTCCTATTTGTTCTGTTTTGGTACTGTCTGCTAAGGTGTTCTAGTCTCTGTTTGAACACAACCTGAAACTGTCCAACAAGTGTTCGAGACGCAGTTCGAACACCATCTAGAACTCGTCTTGACTAAGACAAGTAGAATTCAAATACGTAAAACATGTGATAGTCAAAGGCTAGCAATGATACTGACTCAAGAGAATACACACACGATTAAAACTATTTCAAGTCCTAATCTTCGAATTCAAAAGAATGACAATCAATCTAGGAGTATCGTAGAAAACGAGGATTTCAATCGCAATACATAGACAGTTGAGCATATGCAAGAGTGAATGTGATATGCAATGTGTGTGACTATGCGCTACCCACTCCACACTTAAAAATGAGCTTAGTCCCTAAGCGAAGAAATAAAAGATAAGAAAAAGTGCATAGGAACTTCACTCATGTGTGACAGTGTGATATCCATGGAGATTAAGCAATGCCCGGGGAGTGAAACGTGGCTCGCGAGCTGGTAGGTACATAAACAAACACATAGAGCGGCACAAGTGATAGGTTGGCATCGACAATTGTGAAGCAACATGCGACCCTGCCGTGACGTTCGAGAGGGTTACGGTAGGTCACGACCCCCTCAAAGACTTCTACTGAAATTACCTGCCGTGATTGTCGTGACGTTCGAGAGGGTTATGGTAGGTCACGACACCTCTGAAAGAAATCTGTGGCTTTACCCTACTGTGACACCCGTGACATGTCCATTGGTCATGGCAGGTCACGGCACCCCTGACTCCAGTTTAAAATATTCATTTACGTCCCGAACCGTTTCCTGCCTGAAATTTGTGCACTCCACACTTGGATCCTGCATAGAACACACGCAAAGCACAAAATACAAAATGTAACTAATACTTACAATGCGAGTTACTCCCCAAAGAGGCCTAGTTTAACGTCTTGGCGAGACTCAGCAAGGGAGGTAGTGTCAGTCCACCTTCAAATCCCTTTTGAATTTACGTCCATCAAGAATGACATGGATGTTAAGTAGAGCACGCAGTCCCTTCAAGAATTTAAGTCCCTTAAGAATCAAGGGACTGCAGAAGCTCCCTAATAACAGTTTCAAGACAAAAGGTAAGAACTGTCGAAACTTGTCTGGAGGCTGTGCATCAAGATATATATTTTCAGAGCTGGCTCCAACAAGCACACTTCCTTTATACTCTTTAGCTAGGAACACACGTTCCCATACTTCAAAAATTTCCCTTCACTATCACATCTATGCGTATGCGAGGGTCCTCTTTGATTGAACTCAGGTACACATCAACAAAGTCCTCGTAGTTATGATCCCTTGATGGCTCTTTAACTTCCAGAAAAACTGATGGAATGAAACTCTCTTCTGTCTGCTCAGCTAAATGACCTTTTGAAGCACTCGTAGTGGAGGGAGATGTATCTTCATATTCTGTTACGTCATCAATACAAAACTCATCGTCCTCTAACTCAATGTAAGCCTTGGCAACCATTCTAAATGCTTCAAAACCATCCTCACAAACATGTTGTTCTGGTTTAGATAGCATTCTCTTATCCTGATCATCTTCCATGTGGATTGGAAATAAAACCGAAGATGAATGTGCTTCATAGACCTGAACCTCTTGATGACTGGCCATCACCATCTCGATGTCATCGTCTCAGCATGCATTGGTGGCTTCAATGGCTAGTTGCTCTAAGCGATCCTTCTATATTTTCTGTTTGACTACGAGTTGCTCTATTGACCATTCAACTCCCTGAATTCTCCTCTCGTGATCTTCATTCCACTTCTCCTGTTGTACTAAGAAGTTGGTCTGCAAAGATTCCAGATTTGACGAGACACCGGCTGGCTGATTCTATTGTTGTTGTCCCTGGTTTTGGTAGTTCTCATAATAGCTGTCATCTTGATAATACGACTGATCCTAAAATTGATGTTGTTGCTGCTGCCACTGGTCCTGGTAACTCTCATAATAGTGGTCATCTTGATAACAGGGTCGATCATAGAATTGATTTTATTTCCTTCCCAATTTGTATCATATGGATATGTCTCACAATAAGGCTCTTCCCTTGGGTAGGCGTCTTGATGACCAAAAGAGAACATCCTCGCAACATTAAAAATAAAAGTGATTAGTGAATTTCAGAAGTATATAGAGTATGTACAATGAAGCAATAAAAAAATGGAACAGTCTAAACTACACTCGTTAAATCTAATATCACACTAAACGCTGTTCCCCGGCAACGGCGCCATTTTGACAAGCGTATTTTTAACCCTTTATAGTTGTCAAATTATGTGTTTTAGGGGTCAAATCGTAGTCAAACAAAATTTATAAACCTTGGTAAGCCAAGGGTCGATCCAAGGAACAAGTGTGTGATTACTAGCAAACAATGTGACCTATTTAGCTACTCCGATTAAAAGAGGTTCGTTTTGTTGTGATAATCGCAGAAATTAAATAACAAAAAATAAAAGGTTTGTACTTAATCAGAGAAAGAATCCCAGGACCATACTTCACCAGTGCTAACCCCACTAATCATGCAATCATTATCATGTAATTCATCATGCTATCGAATATCGAAATAAACCAAAATAACACTAGATAAGCCGCCCATCCACGGATCATTATCTAGATTAATCTCAATCGTTGAATGCCGCCTATCCACGGATTATCAATGATCTCGATTTATTAAACTAAAGGTTTTCATACAATTTCATACAATCTGGTTGATCCCTAGGACCCATCCGTCTTTCGATAATTAACCTAAATATGTTCTAGCGTGCAAACATACACTTTGATGTAAATACTTGTATAAAACGATAAATTAAGCACGATGAAATTGAATATTAGATTTGCATTAATGAAAAACATTCATATGATCACATGACGAGTTGGGTACAATGCACGGGATCCGTAGGATCACAGAATAGAGAGAACTACTCGCTATTCATGGTGATTAAACCAAAAACAGCGTATAGAGAAATTAAGGATGAGTAAACCGTAAAGACGCGGTGGCTCGTTGAATCTCTCACGATGAATTGCTCTGTCTTCTCT
Source organism: Rhodiola kirilowii (assembly GCA_033675215.1). NCBI lineage: Eukaryota > Viridiplantae > Streptophyta > Magnoliopsida > Saxifragales > Crassulaceae > Rhodiola > Rhodiola kirilowii. Next base: position 54,781,844 of record CM066203.1, on the reverse strand, counting down.
CCCAAGTTAGGGTTTGTCTTCTTCTCCAAATAAGCACCCTCAATTCGTCCACACTGATTTAAGTCAGCCAATCCTGTATTTTCCAACCGGTGTTTTAATTGAAAAGGTGTCGTGCAAGGGGTATGTTTGAATCAATCAAAATTGTCAATTTATATTCGCACTTCAGACATCGCTTCTTGTGTAAGGCGCTGTTTATAGTCAACTTTAGACATCGCCTTTAAGGTAAGCGCTGTATTAAGTATACCTGATACAACGCTTCATATTTAAGCAATGTGTAAGGTAGTTCTAAAACAACGCTTCATTATTAAGCGATGTCTATACAATTGATGAGTCGAATTCTGACTCATTTACATATCCATTTATGAAGAGTTTTGGTCCATACCCGGTGCTAATTCGATGCCATTTGACCCTATTGCTTCCTATTTCAGGTGAGAAACACACCTTATGGTTCCCGGTTTCAAAAAGATCAATTCTCGCAGAAAACCGAAGTTTCAGAGCAAAAATATGGATTTTCGGGCAATATGGGACAAACTGACCTTTGGGGCTTATTTTGGACGCACGTATCTCATATGGTGTCCGATTTGGTTGATTCAAAGCTTGTTGAAAAGCTAACTCAAAGGGCTAGAACTCTCCAGTGGACGCCAAGACCAAATTCGGAGGTTAAGATTGCCAGACAGCCGCAAGAAGTTCACCTGAGCTCGAGAAGCCCAGCCGAGCCCCATTTCCATCAACCCAGCCGGGACTCGCCCGGGTCCCTCTGCACCCACCCGGGTCTCCTCTGCTGCGTGCTCTGATCCATTTCACACTTGCACCCGCCCGGGTCTCCACTGCTGCATGCTCGGATGAACCTCGCACTCGCCCGGGTCCTTACTCACCCGACCGGGTCCCAGCTGCCCTTTCACCCGGGTAGCTCGACAACCGCCAGAGTCCCTTAGCATCCGCCCGAGTCCCCAACGCCACCTGCTCGGATCAAGCTCCACACCCGCCCGAGTCCCATCTCACCCGACCGGGTCCCGCCTGAAAGTTGAGATTTTTACCTTTGGGCTATAAATAGAAAGCTTGAGATTTAAATCAAAAGGGGGGATTCGAGCAAGGGTTTTTGGGGCACGAAATCAAGGGTTTCTAGAGAGAAAAGACCAAGGCTTCAAAGGGAGATCATCCATTGAAGATTGAAGATTCAAAGGGTGGAAGAAGATCATCTACACTAGATTGGTTCATTCCTTCCATTGTATTTTCATCTGTGTACTCAATACGATTTGTGTTTGTCTATGAACATGATTTGTGAGTAGTGTTTGTATTCTAGGGTCATATGGACCTCATGTGTGTGAATACTCCTAATCTATAATGAATCAATGCTAGAATAACATGTTTTGGATGATTGTGGTTTACTTTGAATGAATGCTCAAATTATGCACTCTAGGTGTTTGAGAAAATGTCTAAGTGTATGGTTTGGGTGTATGACTTGAGTTAAGCACTCTAGGTGTTTGAGAAAATGCCTAGATAATTAATTTATATGGTTCTTTGGTCAAGTAGCCGAGAGGTGGATGCCAAAGTATCTAGATATTGAGTCATTAAGGAACCATAGGCTAAGTAACCGAGAGGTGGACGCCAAAGGTTCTCGGAAGCAAGTAAATCACCCTTGCTAGGTGGTGTTCACTAGCATGACCCATCCTAGCATTGAGATAGGCTAGAACTTCACCTCCTCATAAGGATCGATTATGCAACGAGACTTGACAATTGAGAGATATGAGTAGGACGCGAGTCAAAAATATCGAGAGATTGAGATTCGTGTGTATAAGGTATATCTTCCTCAAGTCGGAGAAGTAACCGAGAGGTGGAATTTGACTTGATAGATATACGGGCCGTAATCTAATCATCTAGGACAAGTATCTTGTATGAAATTGAACTCTTGGAGTCTAAAAACACATATGAGTGAAGTAGTTCCCTAGAGTACACCTTTAGCCTTGGTAGTGACACTATCTCTAGATCCCTTAGATTGTTTACATTGTTTATATAGTTTAACTTCCCCAATCAAACCTTTCGCAATTAGAATAGACTTATCGGAACAAAATCGAATAGTGCTCATAAGTTTGGACTTGCTCCTTGGACGACCCGGTACTTACCGGTCAAATATAAATTGTTTTTGACTGTACTAAAATTACACATTCAAAATGGCGCTGATATTGAGTCATTAAGGAACCATAGGCTAAGTAACCGAGAGGTGGACGCCAATGGTTCTCGAAAGCAAGTAAATCACCCTTGCTAGGTGGTGTTCACTAGCGTGACCCATCCTAGCATTGAGATAGGCTAGAACTTCACCTCCTCATAAGGATCGATTATACAACGAGAGTTGACAATCGAGAGATATGAGTAGGACGCGAGTCAAAAATATCGAGAGATTGAGATTCGTGTGTATAAGGTGTATCTTCCTCAAGTCGGAGAAGTAACCGAGAGGTGGAATTTGACTTGATAGATATACGGGCCGTAATCTAATCATCTAGGACAAGTATCTTGCATGAAATTGAACTCTTGGAGTCTAAAAACACATATGAGTGAAGTAGTTCCCTAGAGTACACCTTTAGCCTTGGTAGTGACACTATCTCTAGATCCCTTAGATTGTTTACATTGTTTATATAGTTTAACTTCCCCAATCAAACCTTTCGCAATTAGAATAGACTTATCGGAACAAAATCGAATAGTGCTCATAAGTTTGGACTTGCTCCTTGGACGACCCGGTACTTACCGGTCAAATATAAATTGTTTTTTACTGTACTAAAATTACACGTTCAAAATGGCGCCGTTGCCTGGGAGCAATGAATTAACTAGAGCACTAGAGTAGATTTTGTGAGATTTGGACTATTCTTGTAAATATTTTTCCTTTTCTTTTCTACATTCTTTACAATCATTTCTCTTGCTAACTTTTGTTCTTTTGTCTTGCGAGGATGTACTCATACAACCAACAAGTCTCATACAACGAAGAATATTACCAAGAGGAGGAGTAACAAAATGCATATTGGGAAGAGCATAGCTATCCGAAACATTCATACTCTCCATATTTGGATGATAGCCAATGCTCATTCAAGGAAAACTCCTACCCTCCTTATCCTATGAATCCTCAACCTAGTGCCAATGAACCCACCCTCAAAGAATTGCTAAACTCCTTGAAGGCAAATGAGAAGGGTAAACAAGAAGAAGACTCCTACCCTCCATACCCTCAAAATCCACAACCTATGGACAAGGAGCTCTTCTACAAGGAATTGCTAAACTCTTTGAATGAAGGTGAGAGGGTTAGACAAGAAGGGATGGCCTCCTATGAAGCTCTTAATGCCAAGATCTCCCAAGATCGCCAAGACACGCAACAAGCTTTCCAAGCTTTGAACAAACGCATGGATGAACTTATAGCTCAAAGAAAAGTGTTGGAAAGCACATTAGCGCGACAAGCAATGAAAAATGGGGACTTGGATGATGAAAAAGAGGTGTCCAAAGAGGAAGTTCTTGAATCTAATGCCTCAAGGCAAGAATGGGATCAATTAAATGAGGAGGAGTTCAAGAGAGCCGCTCTCCAAGCTTTTTATGAGGGGTGTGATGGTGAATCTTGTGACGAAGACGAGGTGGAATGCAAGAGTGAAGCATCCTTCACTACTAGCACATCTCACGATCATTTAGACGAGAACACACAAGAGCTCACCATTCCATCAACGCCTTGGCTCTCCGACGAGGAATTCTTCAATGATGATGCCTCTTGCATAGAGGAAATGACTTTTATTGATGAAGATGAACTCCTCCCTCCCGCTACAGAAGAGCCTAAATGTGAATCCCGAATTCTTGATGATGATATGGTAAAGGAAGAGGATATTAAGCCACAAGAACTTCAAGGGTATAGAGACTTTGTTGAGGTTTTCATGGAAGAGACTAAAGACCAACCTCGCATGCAAGAAGACACAAGTCTAATAAGGGATATTGAGGAATGGGTACCCAAGGAAATAATTGAAAAGCCAAAGGAGGGTGTGCCCATCAAGCTCGAGACAAGTTTTGAAGACCCTTTCTTCACTACGACGTCTCGAAACAAGTTCTGGAGCTTCTTGCCCTACTTCGAAAGATCAATTGGAAAAAGCTCCCATGACCCCTTAGTTCTTAAGGGATGCACATTCTTAAAGAGGTCATGCTCCCAAAGGAAAGTCCATTGTAGGCTTGATGGGAAAATATTCAAATGGGATTTGAAGGTGGATTAACATCTCAAATGTCCAAGGCCCCGTGAGAAGGGATCCTAGCAAAGGACTTCTCACGAGTGATTTTATGGGGCGCTTTGCTACGTCTTTGCTAAGACAGGAAAAACTAGGCCCTCGTGGGAGGTAACCCGGTTTGTAAGTCGTTTCATTCTCGTTCTTTATATTTAAATGGTTGGCATGATTTTGAGTAGCTTAGACTTTAAATATGGAATGTGAAATGTGTGATTAGTGGGTAAAATTTTAAGTGTGGAGTGAGTTCTACTTACTCCAACTCCACTTATCACATTTCCAAGGTCCTCCACTTTCCCTTTGATTTATCCATGAATAATGATGTTGCCCCTAGTGCTCATGTGCATATTTTGAAGAGTGTGATTTACCCTCCTTGTTTGAATTCTATGTAACTTATATCATGATGTTATCGTGTGACTTGTGATGCTATCTTGCTCATACTTGAGTTTGTTATTATTTCTATGACTATCACTTGTTACATTTAACCTCTCAGGTTCTATTGTCATCAAGGAAAGTATTCTCATCATGTATGATAAAGCTTAGCACATTGGCGTCTCTATTATTCGAGGGGCACATCTACAAACGAGGGGAGTTCCTATGCCCCTTTATCTCAGTTTCTTTATTGTTTGCGCTTAGGGACTAAGCTAGCTCTTAAGTGTGGAGTGGGTGTAGTCACATAGTTCACTCATATCATGCCATCCCTACCATGTTTGAATGAACACTTGCATTCATGTATTCTATCCCTAACATGAGAGTGTTGAAACCACATAGGCTTGCGACCATCAACTCTAAATCTCTATAAATCACATCTAGCCTATTTGTCACATTTATTGGATCTTGAACCTAGAACCGACCTAGTCCCTTGAATGTGCATTCTTGTGAATCAATATCATTGCTATCCCTTGTCTATCTAAATTTCTAAGTATTTTCGTTGAAATACCTTAGATCAAGTTTTAGCAAGCACTTTTGAAAATTTCACGAAAAACTTAGACCTTGTGTATGCTCCTTGGTGACTTGAGTTCTCTAACACGGTGCCTCGTTCATGTTTGATTCCCGCACATTCCATACACTTTTTGAACATATTGTCAAGTTTTAAGTGTGGAGTCAAAAGAGGGCGAAAAATAGGCCCCAATCAAAAAAAAGAGAAAAAAATTGTGTTTGCGGTCAAAGAGGGCAAAGCCCTGACTAAAAACTTTCTCAAAGGTCACGAGAAGTTTTGCTCAAAAAATATACAAATGCCGGGGGTTAGGAAGGTAAGTTCCCCCTCAAAAGCATTTGTAGGCCAAAGGCCGTTTCAAAAAGAAAATAAGAAGCACTTAAAACTTGACTCTATGTTTTTCCTCCATTCTTCATTTGTGCGGGACTCATCATTTGCATTGTGTGCTAGTTGGAATGACTCTTGGACGACCCATGTGCTTGCACGGGAGTTATCATTTGGTCTATGCTTGTTTTGTAAGGACTCATAGTGTCGAACTCCTCTTCCCTTATGGATTATGGCTTAAGCGCCTAAAACTTGGGAATGAGTTCCTTGTCGCAAACCCATGGACTAGCCCTAGCTAGCATGGGTGAGCGATTGACACTCTTTTGTGCAAACTAAACTATCACTCTATTGTATTGCTTTGAAAATGAGTAGAACTTGGGATTAGACATTTGATAGCTCTAGTATTGATAATCTTGAATGCACAACCTCAAAGGTACTCAAAGTGGTTCGAAAGTTCTTTTGATGATATTGTGATGGTAGTCCTAGCGTGGGGTGAGGGATTTGTTTTGAGAAGTCCCGATTTGAAACATAAATTTTCAGGCGCTTCATTGGCAATTTCCAGTACAAATTCAATTGGAAAACATATATGGATGTAATATAAAATTTATGACATACATTGTAAGCCGTTGCAAATCACTAATTTATTTAATTCATGGAATATAAAGTTGTCACTAATTTATTGAAAACATCGACAGCCGTTCACAATTATGCCATTTTTCTGGTTGGTTTAATATGAGAAACGTGAAATCCTTTCGGTCCTTTGCATTCTCATTTCGTCGTTGACGATCATATTGCATCTCCTCATGAAATTACCCCGAATGCGACTGTCATACCGTGCATCCCAAGTAGCAATACTCTACAAGCAAATCATTTTTAATACCAATTAATGCTTGTCAACAAATTGATTTATTTAAAAAATTTGAGTTACCGCTTTATACCAGAAACTCCTCGTACCAAATTCCCTTATCGGTTTCTGGGATCATGTGCCACGATGTCCACGTTGCATCCCAGCATTTTGTTATGCATTCTCGTGCAGTTCGTCGATGAATGTCGAATGGCCAGGAACTGTTACAAATTTTGGGATCACATAATGGTTGGATTTATCAAAACAATCAATATGAAGGGTACAAATAGTTCTTATGCGTTTCTTCCAACAGGTGTAACATGTTGTCTACGATCGACGTCACGTGGATTGACAGCAAAACCAACACGGTCAAATGAAGGAGACATGTTGACGATGATCAATTGTAAGGAAGTATGTTGAGGGTTGAATGATTTAAAAGACTTCATATATATATGCACTTGTGTGTAATATGTGTCCAAAGTGTCCGTCGTAATTCCGTCACGTTTCCGTCGACAAAGACGGAAAACAAATGGAAATGAGACGAAAATTTTTGAACTACCAACGGTCAATAGAAAACGGTAACTATTAGTGACGGAATAATGATGGAACTGTGAAGGAAATTAGCAACGGTGAAAAATTAACGGTAACTAAAAGTGTATTAGAATGGTGACGGTATTGTGTCGAAAAAATGACGGAATATTGTTAAAGTATAGTACAAATGGGATAAAGATGATTATGAAGAATTTCACGGATCTTCACTGAGATGAAATTGTTACAAGATAAGGTAAAATTTCAGTTATCTTGTTAGAAATCCATCTCAGTAAGAGATATGAAATTCTTTAGAATCATCTTGGACCCCAGGTGTAGTATATGTTGGAAAACTTGGAAATGAAAAAATGTTGGAATTGAATGTTGTGTGTTGAATGATGCAAAGAGTTCTCTTATATAGGTAACTGAAATATGTTTTCCTTCACTTTTCCTTCGCAGTTTCGTCGAGAGTAACGGAAAGCGAATGTAATATCGACGTAAAATTTTGAAATAGACAACGGTAACTAAATCGGTAACGGAAAACTGACGGACAAATGATGGAAATATTGAAAAAATTTCCCGGACAGAATGATGACGGAAGTTTGACGGAATTGTGCCGGAATGGCAATGATAGTTTGCTTGTGATGGAATTTTGTCAAAAATGTGACGTTTTTTTTTTCGTCACTTTGACTGGCGACGTTGTTACGACAGAAATTTGTGACGCAAATTTATCAAAATTTTGTAGTGTAAAACATTCTCATCCTGACAATCTTCTTCAATAAATTATATTTGGAGGGGCATATCAGCGCTCTACACCGTATTTTCTGTTCTTCATAAGTAGGGATTTATTTGCCAAGACGATAAATTTATTAGCCTACTTAAAAGTTGTGAATCATGAGAGAGAGCGTGTGATAGAGAGTGAATAAGAGAGATATTGGAGGATATGTTGGGAGTTTTAGAGCAAGGATTCAAGTTGTGTTTTCCATTTCAGTCTGTAAAATGAGTTAGTTGCTTTTGTTGGGAAATACAGGCATAAGCTTGATGGCGTCGTTTTGTTTTAACGTGAAAGTTGTGCGTTTGGGACGAAACGACATCGTGCTCGTTTGTGTATGTATTTTCCCTCTTTTGCTCATTTTGCTGTATTGATTGAAAATGGTGAAATAAGAAATCCTAAGCTTTCTCCTAGTTTCCGATTCGCAATATTTGATTTCCTATCTTCAAATCGCAATCGCCGGAGGTTAATTGGAGTTCTGATAAACTCGTTTCTCATGGTATCAGAGCTCGTAATGATCGGGGTGCATCGATCTATGTTCTGATCTATTTTTCGTTGAATTTGGTTCGTTGTTTCTCCGTTAGGGCGTATGAGTGATTCTGCTTCGAATTCGAGTCCGGTCGTGACGAGTCCGAGTGGTGTTGGTAGTGGTGCACTAATTGCTAGTGATGATCCATATTTTGTGAATAACAATGAGCTAACTGGTAATTCCATTATGAGTAAAGTCTTGATGGTCAGGAGAACTTTGCTGTCTAAAAAAGATCTATGGATATAGCCTTATCTGGAAGGTATAAACTAGGATTTGTAGATGGAAAATATCTCAAACCTGATGATGTAGTTATGGCTGCGAGATGGCAAAGATGTAATGATGTTGTAATGTCATGGTTGATAAACTCTGTATCTGAGAAAATAGTTGGAGAAATACTGCATGCTAAAGATGTTGTGACTGCTTGGGAGATCCTTGAGTCAAGTTATGCAGGTACAAACCTAGCTAGAAAGTCAGAGTTACAACGTGAGCTTTGAACCCTTGTGCAAGGTGAATTATCTGTTGCGATGTATAAGAGAAAGCTTGAGTTACTATGGCAAGATTTGGATGGACTTAAGGTCAATAAATGCACTAATGTTGGCAAGTGCCCCTGCTATAAGCAAACTGATGAGGATTGTAAAGGAGATAGAGTTATTAAGTTCTTCATGGGATTGAATGATGAATATGCTTCAGTGAGGATACATGTTTTCGCTTTAAGTGAAATGCCCAAGTTCAGCACTGTTTATGGCTTGGCTTATCAAAGGAAGCATCAAGGAAAGCCAGACAAACTGGGAAAGTTGAAGCCTCTGCCTTAGCTGTACAGACTGATCTAACAAATAATATTCCATCTGTTAATAACCAGACTGGTCAAATGAGACAGTATAATGCCAATTATAACAATCAGATGAGAGGCAGGGATGCTAGTAGAGGCAGACCTAGACTGTTTTGTTCTCATTGTCAAATGTCTGGTCATCTAAAGGAAAACTGCTATAAGTTGGTTGGATATCCTTTGATTCACAAGACAAATGCAAATGCAAATGGTAATGGTAATTCTAGAGCTGGAGGAAGATATAATGCCGATGCAGTTACTAGTACCAATTCTGATAGAAATGGAAACTCTAGAGATAATATAGCTAAACAGTTTACAAATAAGCAAATTGAACAAATCTTGGCTTTATTCAAAGGGAATGGTATAGTTGACAAGACCGGTGCTCAAGTTAATATGGCTCATGTTCACATGGCAGGTATAGTTAATTCTCAACTTGAATTTATGATAAATGGTGACTGGTTGATTGATAGTGGTGCCTCTAGTCATTTTACATATGATGCAAATTTGCTGAAGGACATTCATGAGTTAAGTGAGGCTCACAAAGTAACATTACCTAATGGTGAATGCTTTGAGATCAGACATAAAGGAGATTGTTACTTGCAAAATGGGGTTATCTTATATGATTTGTTGTTTGTGCCAGAATTTCAAGTGAATTTAATCTCAGTTTATAGGCTTGTTGCAGACCTGAAATGCCAAATATTATTTACTAATAGCAACTGCATTATTCAGGACCATCTAGGCAAGACAATCCTAAAGACTGGTAGACTAGTTGGAGCCTTGTATAGTACTAAACAGCTGAAGTTGGCTAATAGCAATGATGCAGAGTATAGTCTTGATGTTCAAAAACATGTCCATGAAGTGGAGTTATGGCTAACAGATTAGGTCATGCCCCAATGGAGATTGTCAATCAGTTGTTGAAGCATAAAATACCTAGTGTGATTTGTAAAAATTCTAAGTACCAGTGTAATGTGTGCCCCTTGGCCAAGCAGGCAAAACTATCATTTCCCTTAAGTACTCATAATACAAGCACTGCTTTTGGACTATTACACAATGATGTTTGGGGCCCTTTCCATGTTCCTACTATATCAGGTGCTCAATATTTTTTGACTGTGGTAGATGATTATACAAGGGCTGTATGGACTTTGGTGATGTTGTTTGGGGAAAAACCACATATTGAACACTTAAAAGTCCTTGGGAGATGTTGTTTGGGGAAAAAGTCCTTGGGATATGTTGTTTGGGGAAAACCCACATATTGAACACTTAAAGGTTTTAGGTTGTTCTTGATATGCCAGCACAAATGCTCATGCTAGAGACAAGTTTGACCCTAGAGCACTTGAGTGCGTTTTCTTAGGGTATCCAGTGGGCCAGAAAGGCTAGAAATTGTTTTGCTTGTCTACTCAATAGATATTGATAAGCAGACATGTCATGTTTCGAGAGGATGTTTTTCGTTTAAGAGGAAACTCCCAGCATCAGTTTCAAGTGCTCCACAATCAGTCTTTCCTACATTGATTCTAGCAGCTGATGATTTACATTTCAATGATGGTGACCTACTGGCAACCCTTGTATGAGATGATGGTCATTTATTCTTTGATGTTGCCAGTTCAGATGATCTAGTTTTCTTTGACATCCAGAATTCTATTGATCCGACCTTAACTGTCAGTCCAGACAATTCTCAGACTTCTGTAGATTTTTCTTTTGAAAATCCTGTAGACACGTCTAAATTTCCCCACGCACTTTCAATTCCTCAAAGAAAATCAACAAGGATTCCTCAACCTCCAGAAGCTCCGACTAACAGTACGAGCCTTCTTTTTCTTGGGAGTATTGGCACTCTCAGCTTGAAAGTGGCATAATCCTTTGCACAACCTATACGGGATTACTTTGCCTTTATCACTCTTGAACTCGTTGTTGTTCTCTCCAGGCCCGTTTCTCCTCTGAGAGTTTTCTCCTCTTTGACTCTGCGAGTTAGACATGAATTGATGTTCCTGAGTGGGTCCTCGTCTATTTAGCCTTTTCACAATCCTTTCAAGGTTTTTGGCTATTATAGCGAGCTATTTAGACACGTCTTTGACGCTGTTCCACTCTTTAGCCTTTAGTGCAACACATTTTACTATCCTTCTTTGAAAATCATCTAGAAAATTCATCTCATATGTCCTTAGTGACCCCATGAGCTCGTCAAACTTCACCTTGGTTATGTCTTGCATTTCCTCAATAGCAGTCACCTTCATAGCAAATCTTTGGGGTAAGGATCTTAGAACTTTGCCAGCCATCCTCTCTTCCTCGATGGGTTTTCCAGTGCTGCAGCTTCATTAGAGAGATCTTGGACTCTAGTGTTGAACTCAGCAATTGTCTCTTCCTCCTTAATTTTAAGATCCTCAAATTTTGTGGTGAGCATCTGCATTCGTGAGTTCCTCACTTTGTCTGTCCCTTCATGAGCTGTTCTGAGAATCTTCCATGCATCCTAGGCGACCTCACAGTTAGTAATCAGCTTGAATACATTCTCATCCACGGCTGAATATAGCATTCATAGCTATTGAGTTTCAGACAGCAATCTTGTCCTCAGTTTTAGTTCAACGCTCTTCAGGTTTCGGCACCACTTGTCCCTCAGCATTCGTCATTGTTGGAGGGGTCCATCCAACAAATACAGCTTTTCATGCCCTTTCATCAAGAGTTTTCAGGAGTGCAATCATCCTAATTTTCCAATAGTTTTAGTTCGATCGACCCTTCCAGCAGCGGTGGTCCGTTGGTGTTCTGCCCTTCCTTCATACTCATCTTGAACAGAATCCGGATCACACTCTATGTGTCGAGTGCTTGCTCTGATACCAATTGAACTATTTTTGTCTTATTCAAGACGAGTTCCATATGGTGTTTGAACTGAGTCTCGAACACTTATCAAATAGTCACCGAAACGGAACAATGTAGAGACAAGCAATGTAATACCCAGTTCGGCAACAGCCTACTCTGGGGAGCTTCCCACACCATAAAGGGTAGTAAATCTTTATTGAAAAGGTTATAACTACTGATGGTCTTACGCTTACTATCTCCCGAATGTAATCGCCTAGCCTCTAACACTTCTTCTTTCAGATTTGCGATCTCGGCTCCCCCTTGATCCCCTATTGGTAGGACGAGACTCCCTCCCGACCTAGTCTTGGACCTCTCCTGAAGTCTAGTCACTTTATCAAGAATGTGTATGTTGGTCACCGTGTGTGTGCAGTGGGTTGTTCAGCAGAACAGTCTGATCAGCACACTGAACAGACTGTCTTAGTGCCGATTAGTTTTCCGGTTTAGAAAACTATCCGGCCATCGTCTCCTAATCCTCCTCCTTGGCTTGAGTGTATGAACGTGTATAATTTCTCCAATAGACGATAGGTGCTGATCGAAAAACCCTAGCATTGTATTTATATGCTTCGGTTATTCCCAAATCAGTCCTAGATATCTCATCCAATCTCCATAGGATCTTTCTAGATAATTCTTCTTGATCACGGTAGCTGAGTATCTCTAACTAATTTTCTTGTTGTGATCTTGAATATTCATCTCCGACTGAATGTCAATCGAGTCCAGCTTTCAATATCTTCGATATTTAGAATTTTCCAGATTAGGAAACTTCCGTGCTTCTATTTTACGTTGTACGCGAGTTCCAATCTTCGGTTGAACAGGTCCTAACTTCAGCTTGAACTCTCTGAAGTCGTTTTGCCAAAACCCATGCCACATAGGAACAACAAAAGAGAAACAACATCCATACACGATCCTTCATGTTAATATTTTCGTTATACTCATGCAAATAATACTCCACGAGAGGCGATGTATGAACTAAGCATTGAACAGCGCTTTTAATATAGCATGTGTTACCAATATTTTTTAGTCCAACCAAGCCCATTCCTTCCACTGTTGGTGACTTGTTCGTTATGTTGTATTTTGATCCCATTCCTTCATCAAAAAATCTCCCTTATAAATGGAGGAATTGCCATCAGTTAACGGAGAATTTGAAGGAAATGGACCTCCTGGGAGCGATAAGGATGATCTCGGAGGCTCAACAGCAATCAATGCAAACTCATTTATTGTTGAATCCATAACAAATTCAGAAAATGGAGCTGGAGCCGTATCTTCTTTCACCTCAAGAAGAATCTACAGAGGAAATATCTTCTCAAAACATGTTTGCAAAAAAAAAGTTTCAATCAGTAATGGATATTTATGTCGTAAAAAACAAAACCCATTTACATGAAAATATCATTGATCCAAACTTGTGATATCAACTTCGAAATCTGACAACACGATCATGTCCCTAAAGATGGGGAGAACAGAGTAATCTATTGATCTAAGCCCCTCCTTATGATACACTAATTCAAGTTAAAGTCACTGAAACCTAAACGTTGGATTTTACAGTTATATCAAATTGCTGACAGTACACCATTTTACATACTATGTGACAAACTTTGAATATTGTCGCAACAGTTTTGTCGAATATAATGGTCTATAGGACACCGCTTTGATTTGTTTGTCGCAAAAACTACAGTATGCGACAAAAGTTAAAGCGACGCCATAAATGTTGTCACATAAAAGGGTTTACCTGACTTATTTTTAAGCGACACGTTATTTATGTCCCGTTATTATCTGTATGCGACCTTTGTTTAGGCGACGGACTCAATATGTCACGTTAAATGTATTACGCGACGTTAGTGTAGCGACAACTTGAATTATGTCCCGTAATCATAAAAATTAGATCAACTCATACGTAGCTAGCATTGATACACGCCTTTAAGTTTGAAATTGATTCGCCGTAAAAGTGGGCACCTACCGTTTTAGTCTTATGCGATGTTGGTATCCAATGTATGTCGCATAAACAGACAAAAATCAAATGCAGAACAGAGTACTCTAAAGTACACCCCCTGCCTTATATTCGAGTTCACCTACCTTAAATCTATACTGAAACCAAACCAAAGGACCCCATTTGTTGGGGAACATCTTCAGCAGCTCCGAGGGATGAGTTTTCAAAGGGTTTTGGTGAAATCTTCAAGTGAAAAGCATATTTTCACGAGCAAATGCCCACTAACATAACAAGTGATGTACAACCTTATAACTACTATATAGACGACAATGAGGAGCAAATTCCAAGGGAAAGAAGACAATTAAACTTGGATGAAGAAGTTGATTTGTTTGAGACAGGGGATGATGATAGTGGAGGTGATGAAGATGATGAAATGATGTTGGACGATGAAGATGATGATTATGGGGATGATGATGAAATGTACCAGAGTAAGGATTCCGCAATGCAAGAAATGGATGATGAGGCTTGATCAATCAATGGAAGATGTTGTCCGTTTGTTCATTTCAGTTTGTTTGTTGTAGAAAATTGGGCATGTGTATGTTTGGTCTCAAAATGTTGTCAAAAACTCATTTTCCTTGTAACGAACGACATGGAACTGTTTTGTGTTTAAACATGTCTGTCATTTTATGGGACACTATTAGTTACAAGTTGTCGCGTAAAACTTAGTGCTTCGGGGGGGAATGAATTTTCGGAGCGAGAGGAAATCTGAAATGTATTTCGACAAGTTTAAGCGACTCATATTAAATAAATTGTCGCATTAAGGTGTGTTTTGGCCCAAATAAATGGCCGGCCCTTTTGACAAACCCACGCGTGTCTATTTCGATCGACCCCGACCTAGCTATTCTCAATCGATCCCCAAATTCTCAATCAACTTCTTCACACCTCCAATCGACCTTCACTCTACATTCGATTTTGTGATTTCTATGTTTCTTCGTTGTCGAATGATAATCGTAAGATCTTACAGCGTGTCCAGGGACGGAGCCGCGTTGGAGGCATCTGGGCTATACCCGAGGCGGGGGGAACTGGGTTAAATCATGTCCTGATAGAATGTAGAAGAAGGGAGAAGCTCAAACCGAGATTTTCGGTTCTCAGATCATTAATACCCACTGCAATGGTGAGTCTCATTTGTTATTCCTTTTGGATAATTCATTTCAATTTTGGATTCTAAACATTTCGATTTTTGTTTTGAAATTTGATTCGGCAGCCTGTGTATGATGCATTTTGATTCGAAATTTATGTTTTTTTTTTGTATTAGTGTTTTGATGCATATAGTAGGATTTGTCACCTGTTGTAATTCTACCTAGTCATGTCAGCTGTTGTGAGAAAATCTGATGCAACTGAGATGAAATCTTCCATAGGTAGAGAAATGGTGCACTGTGCATTTTGAATGTTCTTCGGACGTCATCAGGTACATCATATCCTTGGAATACATCTGCTTGTATGGGTTTGAGTATTCGATTTTGTTGAAAGTGGGGAATAGTTGGAGTAACTGTGCTATGTTTTCTATTAGTGGAGTTTTATAGGTTTGGAAAAGCCAGATAGGAGTAGCTGCGGCATTTCGTCCCAACATTTGCGAGAAAAGCCAGGGAGGAGCTTTGTTGTTGTGTGTCGTTGATTGACAGAAAGAACAAGAGGATTTCCAAGAGAAAGAAGGGGGCTAGAAGAAGGTCTAAGTGTATCGTTTTATCACTGTTGTTTTTACTTTTTACTCATAGTATTTTAGATTATACTAATTAGATACCTTAATTATCTGATGTAGAGCTGATCCTTTGCCAAGGACTGCTATGACATTAAGGCTCTATCAGAAACTAAGGTATCATTGCCTGCTTTCTCTGTTTTGATATATAGACTATCAAGTAGTGAATGAACAGGCCATAGTTTAGCTACTGAAATAACTGTGCAACTTGGTGCAGTAGAATTCATGCTAATGATTCTATGGCTTTGCTTTGAACAGATTGCTTCTGAAGGACTCAAGCACAGAGTGTTTGAGGTGTCACTTGCTAATCTCCAAGGGGATGTGGATCACTCAGTCAGGTAGTTCAGGTTCAGGGCTCAGGATGTTCAGACCAAGGTTACCCGGTTCGCAATTCGATACAATTCACGGAACGAAAACAGAAAATGCTACTTCTAGTGATTTAGATAAGATGCGTATATGTTCATTTTTTATTTAATTTTGAAAATATATTATAAAGAAAAACATAAGCATTAATGAAAAACATTAAAAAAAAGAAAAAACTAATTATTCATGTAGAAAGCTAATTTCACGTCCTTTTTTCTTTTTGATGATGATGCTCCTCCGTCTTCCATCAAACTCAAGTCTATCAATCGCAGAGTTGAATCATCTAAATGGGAGCTTTCGGGATCAATGTCCCACTTCCTGCTAGGCCCTTCCTTGTAGTTTGATGTAAAGCGTGATATGAGTCGGATGTTTGAATGAATGAAGACTAACTTGTCAGCACGGTTAGCATTGAGACGATTTCTCTTAATGTTATGAATGTGCAAATATGTGCTCCAAATTCTTTCGGCCAAAGAGCTACTGATAGGCTGAGAGACAACACTTTTGAAGCTATTTCTGCCAGCTCCGGGGTTTCAGCGCCATAAGTAGACCACCAAGACATCGGAGTCATCGTCGCAGCATCTTCCTTAGCGGCATTGGACCCACAAATTCATTCCTTGCCTTGAAATTTAGCCATTTGATCACGTATTATTCTTCTTTCAGATTCATCTTCTTCAATTTTTTCGAAGGCTTGAAGTACTCCCGATACCACTTCTTTATCCAAATTTGGAGCTCGTCTATCTGTTCCACCCGGTGCAGGAGATCTCAAGTGGTTTATATCATAGAAGAAAGGATTGAGGGCAAATCCTAAGCAATGCATAGGAATATTCATTTTTTCCCATCTAGCCACCAAAATTTCATTCATTTTCTCAGCATGAACAGTATACTTATTGTTCTTCATGATATCGCTTATTTCACCAATCATGCAGTCCATCTTTTCATAAACTTTACCCATCTTCTGTCCTTCACCCTCAGCAAACTTTATCATAAAAAATATTGGCTTTGTAATAGTTAATATGATGTCGACCTCATCCCAAAAATCATCATCAGAAATTGTGACTGTAACCTCAACGTCTAAGTTTCTTACACGTTCATCTGCACAATTAGTAACCCAATCCTTCCAAGCCCTAAGCACTATTGTTGTAGCAAGAGCTTCTCTGCAATCTGAAAGTCGCTTCAACAATATATAGTGGGAAGCAAATCTTGTTTTAGCTACCTTCAACAACTCCAACTTCGAATGAACTCTAAAAATAGCATGTGCATGTTGGTGATTGAGAAAAAATTTAACGATATTTTTCCTCCTCTTAAATGTATCAATCATCCATGGGAATGCCGTCACAAAATCTTTAAATATCATATTCAATGTATGCACCACCCAAGGAGACCAGAATATGTGCTTGTATACCTTTTCGATCTCCTTTCCTGCTGCCTTGCAATTCGCAGCATTGTCAGTCACTACCTGCAACACATTTGAAGGACCAACAACTTCATCTATTGACTTGAGTATAAAATCAACAATTGCTTTTCCTGTTTTCTCCACACCAGAAAAGTCCTCAGCATATAAGAACATTGAACCGCGACTGTTGGACGCCACAACATTGATGAGTGGTTGGTGTTTGACATTAGTCCAACCATCAGATACTATATAAGTCCCGTGGGTGGCCTAAGTATCCTTGACCGAAGCTAAATCCTTCTCGACATCTCGATGACATTCATCTAACAAAGAAGTTCTGGCTCTGTCATACGATGGTGGCTTGTAATCTTTGGGAGCCCGGTTTACTACCTTTAGCATGTTGATGAAATCTGGATTCCTGAGAACATTAAATGGAATTCCATTAGCACACAATGCACGAACGATTTTTACATCTACCTGATGTCTTTCCACGGTAGCAAAAGATGCTGCTATCGGGTTGCTTGAAAAAGTCGATTTTCCATGGCTACTATTGATAGTAGATTTTGTCAAAGATGGTGAAACACCAAGTGACTCAGCATCTTCAACCTTCTTCCTTAATCTCTGAAGTTTTGTCCGATCTTTCAGCAGCTCAGCGCAACGTTTAATTTCAGCTTTTTTTCCCACCGGAGTACCAAAAAATGTTGATACATTCGGGTGTAGGTGCTAGTAAAAGACTTGGATCAATGTCTGCAAGTCCATTTTTTTGCACCTCCTGCATTTTTCCCTTTTGGCACACCTATCACGATTACTTCATCAAGTAACGGCTTCCTCTGATTGTTTTCTGAACTTTCAGGGGTTGCCACATCATCTTCCCACTGATCATCTTCTTGACAAGCTGAATTATCAAGGTCTTCTACCGTTGCTTGTATATCATCTGCCCTTCTTGAAAGTTCGGCTTGCCTTGCTCCATTCTTTCCGAATGCCATTGGCGACTATCTGAATTTTTTTTGAATGTAATTGATGATGGCGTATGTTTGTGTATATCGAAAGTTTTCATGCACATATATATATATATAAGCTCGTGCCTACTTTTATAGAAATTTAAATATTTAATTTATAATTGCTTTGTATTATGATTTTTTCTGCTGTCATGATTTGATTGGGCAGAAATATATCTTTTATTTATAAAAGAAATATATGATATATATTGATACTTTTGGAGATATAGAAATTAGAAACAATATCATTATATGGGGTTCAAGTGTAATATTTTAAACATAGAGGATCAAATAAAATTAATGATTATTATTCATCATCTTGTTTCTCGACAAACCCTAAATCGATTTGAGTTGCCGCCGCCGCCTCTAGTCCAAAATTGTTGCCCACTGACAATGATTCATATCGCCCCACTGTTCCGTTTCATTTTCGATTTGACTCGCGATTGCAGACGAATTGTATATCATTTCCTGGGCGTTTCGGAACGGATGAATCGAATCGCCGATCGCACCACCGTACCGCGAACCGGGTAACAATGGTTCAGACTAACTTATGGGTCACCACTCACCACCGACAAGTTGAGGTCCTCGGTCCGTAAGTTGCAGACACTCAAATGTAGCTCATGTTGATGTGAAGACAACTGAAAAGGTTGTTCTTTATTGGCTCCACCAAGAAGCGCCACAAATTTCTCGCTGCATTTCTTATCACCGCAAAAATATTTACGGTAAAGTTTACACAACGTTCACGCGGTTTTACAGCGGTCAAAAATACTACTGGATAAACGAAGGAAACGCATCGCATAACCACGGAAATTTTTCGGTGATGATGTAGCACATTTTCGTAACTGCTATACCCTCAGGAATGCGTGGCTTTTGCGGTGAAATTGTACTTTTGTTATTACCATTGAAAAACTGTTGAATCATCCCGTTATTTAATTACCTTTTGGTTACCAGGATTTTACGGTGGTTTATTATGATTCGGTTTTGCGATGAAAATGCTGCAATTAGTATAAATCAATTTTCCCTAAGATATGCGGTGATGTTGGCAAATAAGAATTAAATTATAATTGATTAAATTAATGTATTTATTAAATAAAATTTGCGATTAATAAACAATTACAATATAGTTTTTCAACCAAATCAGTATGCATATTCATTTAAAATATTTCTAGTATCTCTAAAAAAGTATGCATACATTAATCCTACTACCAAAAAGATAAACAACTGAAAATCTAGTTTCTAGATGTCCAAACTTATTTGCAGCCAATATGGTAGGTGAACTAAACACAGGTCCTTTCTTTGAACACCCTGCCCGGACTGATGCCCACGAATTCCTGATCACTTCCCCCCACACTTACGATGAAAATTCTGGCGCACCTGAAGATTATGCTCAGGATTCCATCTTGCAATTGGCTACACAACGATGACAATTAATATAAACAAGTAAATAACAATGTAGATTATCAGAAGATTAAAAAAAGATCATGGGAAAAGGAAATATACTCGATCACAAGTAAATATGATCACAATGTAATCTGATCAAAATACCGACAAAATTGTTTTACATAACCAAAAATATACTTGATACAAGTCAGTTCAGAAGTAAATCAGAGCATTACCAAAAACTAGTTGCAGTGTTAAAACTCAAATATTGAATTCTGACATGTTAAAATGTTACAATGACAACACCAATTGCATTTTTTTTAAACAACAAACTATGGCTATTCAATTCGCTGGCAGATGGTGGATTCACTAATACAAATGCTCAAACATGTTTGGCAGATGGTTACTTCAATGCATTTTTTAAATAGCACAAGTAAAAAAAGGAAACAGAGCACTCACACAAAAGCGACTAAACCAACGATCAAATGCTTCCAGCGGAATATCACGCATCCCAGTCCATCCAACTCTGTAATCTGTTGTGATACATTGGGCAGCAATCTCGCATATTAACTCATGCGGTTTAAAACTACACGGAAAACACATATGAATACCGTTGTTAGTAAAAGACTTAGGGACCGTCCATTTGAACTGAAACTTAACTTATAGTGATTGATATTAACTTATAGTGATTGATATTAACTTATAGTGACTGATATTAATTTAACTGAAACTTATATTGATTGATGAATAGTAATATAATGATGATGATAAATAGTAATATTATGAGGATGAATAGTAATATACTGATGATGATGATTGTGATGATGGTGATAAATAGTAATATGATGATGATAATAAATAGTAATATGATAATGATGAATAGTAATATACTGATGATGATGAATAGTAATATGATGATGAAGGTTGTGATGATGTTGATGAATAGTAATATACTGATGATGAATAGTAATATTATGATGATGATGGTGATGAATAGTAATATGGTGATGATGGTGATGAATAGTAATATGATGATGATGGTTGTGATGATGGTGATGAATAGTACTATGATGATGAATAGTATGATGATGATGTTATGATGATGAAAAGTAGTATGATGATGATGATGATGATGGTATGATGATGATATGATGATGATGATGATGGTAATATGATGATATGATATGCTGATGGTATGATGATGGTGATGATGATATGATGATGGTATGGTATGATATGATGATGGTGGTGGTGGTATGATGATGATGATGGTATGATGATGGTATGTTGAATAGTAACTTATCTTATCTTAACTTCACTGAAACTTATATTAACTGAAGGTAACTTATAGTAACTGAAAGTAACTTATGTTAATTGAAATGAACTTATCTTATCTTAACCGTTAAAAAATAGAGTTCAAATAAACAGAGCCTTACTTACAAAATACATATGATTTACAACACAATAACTTTGAATGATTGATTTCATTCCAACAACACCATTACATAACCTAAGTCATACCTCCAATATTCTGAGGAATGAGCAGATGTGGAGAGCGAGTAGATGTTCATGGTCATAAGCTTCTGCGGCGAGATCCTTTCCCCAGACAATGTTAGGAGATTTTTGTGAGGCTGAGGCGAAGGTTGCACGGTAGAGCTTTCCAAGTACTCCTTGGGATGGGTATGTGGGCATGTCTATCCTCTCCAAGAAATCTGGGAATTCTGTTGGTTTCAAAGCCTTAGGCATCGCTGCTGCTCCAGTCTTGGCAAAGTCGACCGCCATTGAGTGAAGGTCTGCTAACTCGAGACATTTACTGCTTTTGGCTTTATCTGGCTATCTATCCACATGAACTAGATGTGCAGTTGATATGGCCCCAAGAGTGTCATTGATCATGTAATCACGGCCAGAGCATTCACTTGGATGAGGCCTGCAGTTAACTTACATTAGCGTTTTTATACAACCACAGAAACTTATACATAAAGATCTCACTCACAAAATCTCACCCTAAACCTTTCGCCAGATTATTGTACTTAAAAACTTTTATCAAAAGACTGCATTCACCAGAGCCACCAAAATTGTGATCATTTTGCTGTTGTGAAATAAAACCATCAGTAGAAAACAGTTTAACCTTTTACCATTCTGAGGGAACACAAGGTAGTCCACCAAACCATTCTCTTCTAAAACTGCTTCATAGACCGCATCGAGTACTCTAACATCGCCGGGGTGAACGCAGGGCTTCTTTGTGACAACCACTTTACCAGTTAGCACAACTGTTTTAAACCCCAAAGTGAAGCCGTGCACTTCCACACTCAGAAAAGTAGAAAACTAAACCCCCTAAAATCAACAAACTTTCACACGTCGATCTACAATTCGACTGAAAATTGTCCAGCCACCAAAGTTCAAACCTTGTCGCAGCCAACCGATTGAAAATCGGACTTCCAAAGCGAACCCCTGCACTTCCAATTTTCAACACACATCGAACTATCGATGGCTTTATCACCAATTTCGTCGCCTCGCTGTCGCCATAAACCGAAAATGCTTGCATCTGCGACAAAGCCAACCGATTTTTAACCTTCCCCGCCTAAACGCCCAGATCTAACTGATTTGAAGAACGTTCGCTCACACGTCCTCCTTGAGCATGTCCTCGCGGACGTCGGCACAAAATTCTTCTCTGAGACGTTCGCCTTGAACGGGTGCACAATTTCGCTTCTTCGGACGTCCTCAAATCTCAATGCCCTTACTCCAGACCATTCGGTGGCGTTAGGCCATCCTTAATAATGACCAAATAAAATATCATTGATCCAATCTTAAATTTCCTGTTCCTTAATAGGGGAAAAATTAAAGATTGAAGGATGAAAGTTCGTCAATTTGGAATATGGGACGATTGAATCCATGAACTTCATGAGGGAATCAGATCCCATACAACAAAGCTATTTGCTGCCAATTTAAACTACGTCGTTTTGGTTCTTTTCAATGTCACGTGACTTTGTTCTCTCCAATAATTTTTCATCTTTCAAATTTCAAAACGCATCACGGATGAGTCTGCATTGAGGAGAGCTCCGGTTCTGATTGCCGCTTCGTCAGGTCTTCATCTTCTTCGTTAGCTTCGTCATCAAACGCGTCAAGGATGAGTCTTGATACGCGAACGCCGAGGTTGATTGATTTCTGAAGCGAGGCGTCGGTCGATGGGATACGCCGACGGAGAAACTTGTCTTGCTCTGCAACCACATCTCTGCTTCCGGCATGTGTTTGAAAAAGAGGTGGTGATGTTGGATCACCCGACGGTGTTCGACGTTCTGTTTCCAAAAATGGATAGATTTTCGAACTAGTTGAGGAAGGCTGGGTTGAGCTCGGAGGAGATGTCGGAAGTTTTGGGATTTGAGTTTAGGATTGAGGAGACGAGGCCGGCAATGAAGATGTCCTCGGCGTCGGTGGAGGAGATGTAATCATTAATTGAATATTATTTTGGATTTTACTGTCTTGCAATTGTGGAAGATGAAGAGATAACTGGGAAAGAAGGAAAAGAAGGAATGACACGTGACAGTTAAAACAGAATAACCAAAACAACATGGTTTATAAATATCAGGAAATAGCTACGCTGTACGGGAATCTGGATCCCTTCATGAGGGCATGCCAAGCTCACACGTGGCTAAAGTTCAATAATATTAATTATATTGACACATGTCGATATCTTATAAGTAGACACATTATATTATTAAATATTTTTTCTTGAAAAGAAGAGTGATGATCTCTTTTTTCTTGATCATTGTTAAGAAAGACTTGGGAAAAAAAAATTGTTGTCGATCTTTTGTTTTAAGATGAGAGAGAAGTTATGGATGATCTTTTATAAAAGATTATGAATAAGGACGCTCTTATAGGACAGAAATCCCGATTATATGACTTTTGAGAAGAAAATAGGTAGAATAAAAATAATATTAGATTTTGGTTTAGGATTTGGCCCCGCCCCCCTTTCTATAGTTACCGCTTCTTTTTTTCTAAAATTTTTAGTGGTTTCAAAAATTGTGGGAAAGTCATCGCAAAATGATTTTCATTTTTTCCACGGTTTTGCAGCGAAAAAGACCATGGTATAATACATTTTGTTGCAAAATCGCTGTAAAGTCATCGTAACTTTTGTTTTTTGCGGTGGTAGTTACCACTGCATATTTGTCATCGCAAATAGTCTCAGAAAACCGCTGAAATTACCGCTGCAAAATCAAGTTATTTTTAAAACCGCTGCATATTCATTGTATTACCTGTTGTATATTTTTTCAGTTGAAATAAAACCACTGCATAATTCCGCTGCATATTTGAGCCAAATTTGTAGTGTAAACAGTATGAGACTAATATAGGACATTACGCGACGGAAAAAAACTATCTCAAAATCTCCAAAACGGTGTAGTGTGAGTTCATACCACCAAGTCCTTTAGGCAGCCACTGAATTCATTGTTTCATGAGAAAGTATTCACCCTAAAACTTCCTGCTACTAATAAGTGTATGGCAATTTGACAATATAATATGTGAACTGGCACTAAGATTGATTCCAATCATGTGTCGAGAGCTTACATCTTGGCCCAACGTTAGCAGTACGTCTTCAAAGACTGTTCTGACAATAGCAACACTGATTGTTTCGATCTATTGACAGGGGGCGATCTAGAGTGTGGGGAGGGGGCACCCGCCCCCGGTCGATTTTCCGATTTTTCATTAATACTAGTCTAACTCGATGTATTTTTGAATGATTTTTATATCTCGCCCCCAGTCATTTTGATTATATGCCCCCACTAGTATGAAAATAAATTACTAGATTTGCCCCCGGTCCAAAAATATTTATCTCGCCTCCGGTCCGAAAAATTTTTGGATCCGAACCGGTCTATTGATGTAGTTGCTGAAGATGATCTGTAGAAAATAGATGTTAAAGAGAGGTTGGTGAACTCAACTAAAGGAAGTGGAAAATGCAGTGAATTAAAATATCAGTTAGCAAAGTGTGTATTACTAGACTGACCTTAACCTTATCTTCTTCTACCCTTAGTCATTAAGCACACCTTATCGTAAAGTTTACGGACAGAATCATGCAACGCAAACAATGAAACAGGCATTTAACCCTCAAGCTATATATATGTGCATTATCATGTACCCACTTATTTAATAAGTCAGCATTGAATTTAGATTGTAGACAACACTTAAATGTTGTACCAATTGGATAACACTGATATGAGAGGATCCTGCCGAAAATCAAACTATATATGATGTAACTAAAAAAATAACATGCTAACCTTTTTAATGAACTGTAAAATTGACTCTTTCCCATCTCTGTAATAATTAAACTTTCACTGAAAAAATGGTTATAGACCCACCAGCGATCATTTTTCTTGGTAGTGGACAGTGGTGGTCCTCCACTATACCTACGTAAACAACGTCAACAACATTAAATTTAATGTTATTTCCCACATGAGTACAAGATTCATGCTTGCACCGCTGGGGGCATTCTAGCATATATGGTAAGCTTTTTTCCATGAGAAAATATCGATTAGATTTTAACGAGTACAATCCAAAGATTCAGACATAATATTGGTCGAACACTAAACACTTTCAAATCATACAAGACCACATTACTACAAACAGGGAATTATACATCGTTTTTTTTGACATTATGCATCGGTTGAAGCGTTGCATAATGTCAGAAATTATGCATCGGTTTGCATCGATTTTTTTTGACATTATGCATCGGTTTTGGTTCCGATGCATAATGAAGCGTTGCATAATGTCAGAAATTATGCATCGATTCTGGAAAACTGATGCATAGTGTCAGACTTTATGCATCGGTTTTTTGAAAAAACGGATGCATAATGTAAGAATTTTGTGTGTGTATTTTTTGCCTGTAAAATACTTAAATAAACCTGAAAATTCGTAAATAAATTTCATAAATTACTTGCTCATATCTAAATTTATTGCCTGTAAATTGCTTAAATAAAAACGGATGCTTAAAGTTACTCTGCCGGAGAGTGACAGGTTCTTGAGTTTGTTGGAAGTTCTTGGAGAATGGTATGAAAAAAAGAGAGGAAAGATCCTAGTATTTGTTCACTCTCGGACAGATCGTGAGTCCACTATAAATCTGATTTTAAAGGTAATGCTTGCAACTTGTTAATTGCAACCAGTAGTGCAACAAGAGGCTTATATGTTAAGGAGCTTGAACTGGTGATCAAAATTGACGTTCCAAAAGCACTATGAAGACTACGTACATCGTGTTGGGCGAACATGTCAAGCTGGTCGTTAAGGACGATGTGTCATCACTTTCATCCTTGAAGAAGATGCACTGGATTTAGTTACGACTTTGGAACTTTCGGAAGTCGAAATAGGTTGTTCCTGCTAACTTGAAAGATAATGTTGATGGTGCAATAGAACATCAGGGATTGGAGCAAGCCCATGGCACTGGGTTACAATGGAAGTGGAGCAAGAGATGAAGTTAAAAAAACAGCAAAGAAAGCACAAGCCAGTAACATGGATTCGAGGAAGACGAGTCAAATTTAGATGACGATGATGGTGGCATTCGTAAGGCATGTGATGATCTCTCACAGCCTTCCTCTCTATGGCTCGTGGATGTTGTGTGGCCATTTGGACCAAACTTTTGAAAAATTCAGAAAGTGAATCGGATGCCTCAGTCGAGGATTTATGGTCACTCCGACAACATCCCTGACGTTAAAGATATCGGTGCTTGTGTTTAAAGTTTTATTATATTTCATTTTGGTCCTTGAGTACTTGATTTGAAAAAAATAATAGTTCGGTACTTATTTTGAAACTGGATGGTAGTTCGAATAATGAATTTGTACTTTTCCCTTTATTTATTCAACAAAAGTTTCATTTATTTTTTCTAGTAATGGAGAGCCTTCTTTAACTTCACTACTTTGATATATATCCTTCGACTTCTTCTTCCTTGAAGCTTTATACATGTAGCCCTCAGCAAACTTGACAAGATTCTCAGAACGTGGGAGACGAGAAGCCAAACCTAAAAAGATACCGATCGCATTAGCTCAATATCTTGGCTGCCACGACACTTACATTACTACATGCTATCTACTTGCCAGAAGCTATATGATAACCTACATTCCCTACACTACTGCCGTGATTACTAAAAAATGCTCAATACAAAAAATGCCAGAAGCTTTATGATAATTTAGCTTAACTAGCATGAACCAGAACACAGTTCACAATATTAAACCTGCTTAGACTTCCATTCATCAGTAAACACTAAAGAAATATAGATTCAAACAAAATTATCAAATCAATTGTGATATACAGAAATCAAGCTAAAAACTTTATCAAGCAGAGTTCATACCTTCTTTTTGTTGGCGATTCCAGTGGTCTCCTCAGCCCTCTCAGCCTCCGCCTTAAGATCAACCTTCAAATCCTCAACATTAGGCAACCCTCTTTTCATTCATTTTGTTGACATAAAAAATATGGTCCGTGGTTCAGCATAATTGAACAAATGTGTATGCTTTTGCTTGGTTAACAATACACATACACACTTCTTTACATCCTTATTAGTAGGGTTTTTTCCCCTTCACCTATACGCCAGACAACTTAACATCAAAGGATAATGTTATTAACAGGCATGAAAGTGAATAAACATTTTTCCAGCAACAAGGTCTCCATTGAATAAAGGTTGGCTGATACAAACGAAACATAAAACTGGAATCATATTAATAGTGAACCAAACATGCATCTGTGCCACAATTCAGGAATTAGACGACAAACGTAACCTAGTGCATCACTTGTCATATGAAAAGAAAAATCTAATACCGGCACTGCCAAGACGTAGGAGGATCCTTCTGCAGATCCTTGAGCTCCTTCAAAATCCTCTTCGACGCCATCCCCTAATATCACCATCACCATCACCACCACACACACACAACATCATCAGATCAGATCCATATCAAAATAACAACAAAGAAACTAATCACCACAAATTCCACGCTTTTTAAACAAATCTCACCTCAAACCAACACAATCAATCCACCAACACCGACCACTCGATCGACCGAGTAGCAATTCAAGCCAACACTTGTATAAAAAAAACTCAGATCCAAACAGAAGTGAATCAATTGAAAGTTGAATCGCAGTTGAAAAAAGCAAAAAAACGCAGATCGGGAATTAGATGCGTTGGGATTGAAATTACCTGGAAACAACGACGCACAACCATTGAAGTCTAGGGCTTCGGACGAACGATATCAGTGGAAAAATACAATTGGAGCTAAGCCACGGCGAGTGGCGAAATCCAGATGGAGCTTTGGTGTGATGGGTATTCCGACTAAAATCGAAACGGGATACAAAATCAAATTTGTTTCCAGGAACGTATCCTTCTGTTAGGATCTAAAGCAGTAATGAAAAAAAACAACGACAAACAACACAAGGAATTTGATACCCAGTTCGCCACCGAATGTGACTACGTCTGGGGGCACTGCCAAGCCAGGAGATTTTCACTATGATGATGGATACAATTACAATAATGAAGTTGGGTATAAATAGGGTAACCATCTAAACCCTAATTATCTAATTAGGAAATAGAAACCCTAAACATCACTGCCAAGATTATGGACTTCCTAAATTGGACCAGCCCAATAATCTAATCAGGCTCCACACCCCAACAATCTCCCACCTGTAGACTGATTCTAATCGTAATTGTCTTCGTCCTGAACAACCCATGCAGGCGGTAGTGCCAAGCCTTCAGCTCACGTCTTGAGCCTCGTTGAAGCAATGCACAGCTTCAACTTTCTCCTCTTCGAAGTTTTGCTACTCTGCGAAATTTTCTGATTCATGTGACCACAACAACAGTGCCACAAATCCGCATCACCGCTCCCATCTGAACCTGCGATGCCGTTCCGAACGTTCCTCACATTGTACAACATTCCTTCCTTCTTTCCTTGAGCTATCACCCTAGCCCCCTTTGCTATCTTCCAGTTCCTGCAGCTGAAGGTTACATCATAACCATCTTCATCTAACTGCCCAACTGACAGCAAATTCTTCTTCAACTCAGGAATGTGCCTCACTCCACGCAACTGCAGCATAGATCCATCTGGTGTTTTGATTCTAACATCTCCTTTCCCCACGACTTCTAAAGGCTCAGCATCACCAAGATACACCTTTCCGAAATCTCCAGAGATGTAATTTTCCCTTACGCCGCCACTACTACACGAATGAAACGAAGCTCCAGAATCCAACACCCAAGTCTCTACTAGATCTTTGACACTCAATATCAATGCATCTGCTATATCTTCTGTGGTTGCACTCCCTAACATATCTCGTGACGGTTCCTTACACTCACTCTTGTAATGGCCGAACCTATCACAATTCCAGCACTTGACTTTGCTCTTATCTTTCACAGGTCCATCGTTCCCTCTGAACTTTGACCTGCCTCTGCATCCAACCTTCAAAGCTAATCCTGAAGTAGACTCCGACTCTTTCCTGCGAGTTGCTTCACTCACTACCAAGTCTCTAACTTCGTCAAGCTTAAGTTTCTCCTTTCCTGCTGTCGCACTTACTGCTATAACCGTCCCACTCCAACTCTCTGGCAAGGAAGATAATAAAATTAGGGCTTGTACCTCCTCATCGAATTTAATATTAACCGAGCTCAGCTGCGTGATTATCATATTAAACTCGCTCAAGTGTTTAGCCACCCCCACACCCTCTGCCATCCTGAGATTGAAAAGCCGCCGCATCAGGTGAACCTTGTTTGCCGCGGATGGTTTCTCATATAGTGCCGACAACGTATCCATCATCTCCTTCGTCGTCTTGGCCTTGATCGTGTGATATGCTACATCTCTGGACAACGACAAACGAACCGCGCTCATCGCCTTCCTGTCCAACAGCTTCCATTCTTCATCCTTCATGTCTTTCGGCTTTTCATCTAGAGGCTGATGTAAATCCTTACCGTATAGGTAGTCTTCGATCTGCATCTTCCAGAATCCGAAATCCGATCCGTCGAATTTCTCCACAGGTTGTCTTACATCTCCCATTGCGACTGCTAGAACCTCGGCTCTTTATACCAGTTGTTAGGATCTAAAGCAGTAATGAAAGAAAACAATGACAAAGAACACAAGGAATTTGATACCCAGTTCGCCACCGAATGTGACTACGTCTGGGGGCACTGCCAAGCCAGGAGATTTTCACTATGATGATGGATACAATTACAATAATGAAGTTGGGTATAAATAGGGTAACCATCTAAACCCTAATTATCTAATTAGGAAATAGAAACCCCAAACATCACTGCCAAGATTATGGACTTCCTAAACTGGACCAGCCCAATAATCTAATCAGGCTCCACACCCCAACACCGTCGACGCTGCTCGAAGCTGTTGTTGCAGTCGTTGTCATCTGGTATCCGACATCAGCCTTTCTATCAAGCTCGGACAGAGAGAGCAGATGGATTTTCGACGCAAAATAACTTGCTAAATACTAAATCTTACGCTAAAGCATAGGTTTCTATTAAACTGTTGCATAAGCTTCAACATTATGCATCGGTTATTATGAACCGATGCATAAGCCTTACATTATGCATCAGTTGTAGCCCAAACCGATGCGTAATGTCAAAACCGATGCATAAGCTCAAAAACGGAACCAATAGTGCCAGATGAGCTTGATTCATATTATACTGTAAATAGCAAAGTAAACCATGAGAAAACAAAAGAAATTTCAGCATCTGACCATTGATCCTGCTATTCACAACTTATAACAAATAATCAGAGTGGGTGTATGTTATGAATTTAACAACTAAATCTATATGACCATATCCATACACAAATGACTTTTTCCTCTCTCTAGGTGTGATACGTACAACTACGGGAGTTTCCTCAACCTTTGGTTGTTTTGTTCTGTGGTTGTCTTTCTGTTGTCATTCACTCGCGGTTATTCACTACCATATCTACTATGTTCGTCTAAGCCTTCAATCCTCTAAACGCAAGGGGCCATCAGAGTGAGCATCAGCTTGGTTTATATGGAATGGAGGCCGCAAAAGAAGGAGGGAATCAGCGCCAGAGATGGAGGTGTTAACGGAAGCTTTCAACGGCAAATTAGTGATATCGATGAAAAAGGAAGTTCGCAAGGAGGCAACGAAAGAGTACACAGATGCGCAGTTGTTCTTAAGCTTCTGACGGGGAAAAGTTTTAACGTATCGGCGCTGGCATCAAACTTGAAGAAAGCGTGGGACATTAACGAAGTATTGACGTGAATATTTGATTTGTAATTTGGGATTTCAATCCCTTGATTTGTGATTCATTGACTGATATGTAACGATAGGTTAGGATCCTGATTTCGCTGATTATAATCCTTGTAAACTATTTATACATTGTTAATGAGAAAAAGGAAAGCAACATTTTCACTCATATCATTCCAACTCTCATATGGTATCAGCCTAACTTTCTGATCCACCATGGCTCTCGGTTCATCCTCTACTCAGAACCTTTTAGCTGCTGCGTCTTTGAGTTCATCAGATCAACCCTTTAGCTTTCCCAATTTGGCCATTCGACTTGATCGTTCCAAATATTCTCGTTGGCGGAGTACTGTTCGATCGGCATTGGAAGCTTACGGATTGATGTCCTTCTTAACAGACACTAATTTCCACCAACATCTACAATCCGAATTCCATCAATTCCTCCGACCGGTCCTGCTGATCCATCCACCGGGATTCCGGCTCGTGAAGTTGAAAATCCTGACTTTTCTCCCTGGATTAAGAAGGATCGGTTAATCCTTCTATGGCTTCGGTCCACTCTGACAACCCCTCTACTCGGTATCGTCGCTTGCGCTGTCACCACTGCTGAAGCGTGGGGAATCCTTGCTAGAACTTTTCGAGCACAATCCGGTGCTCGGCAGATGCATATCCGTCAACAGCTTCAAACTCTCACAAAGGGCTCATCTTCAATCCTTGATTACTTCGAAAAGAAACGTGCTCTTGTCCATGCTTTGTCTGATTGCATGTGCATTATCTCGGATGCTAATTTTGTGGCTTATGTTTTGTATGGACTTGGGTCACAGTACAGTGCCTTTCGTGCTGCTCTCTCTATGCGTGTTGAACCAGTAACTTCAGATGAGTTGCTTGGTTTGCTGCTCCAAGAAGAACAACGTTCGGAGGAAGATGCATTGTCTATGTCTATTCCATCTGCCAATGCTGTTGTTCGTAAATCGAGCGGTCGAACCTCACGCGCCTCTGCAAGCCGTTTTGGTCGCTCTTCTGTTGTTCATTCTTCTTCAGATGATGTTTCGCTGGATCAATTAAAGCCAATCTGTCAGATTTGTAAGCGTATGGGACATGAGGCTCTCAATTGTTTTCAACGATTAAATTTACGAGAGTTTCCTGTCACTAATCGTAATGCTGCTACTCGGTTGAATTCTTCTAAAAAGAATGCATTCTTAGCATCCTCAGATAGTCCATCTGATATTGGCGATCCATGGTTTGTTGACTCTGGAGCAAGCAATCATGTGACGGCTGAACTTGGAAATCTCAATCTTCAGTCCAACTACAATGGTAATGATCACCTTATGGTCGGGGATTGTAAGTCTCTTCCCATTACTCATATATGGCACTCTATTCTCCCTTTAGCTTCTGCCAATAAATCTTTGCAGCTTAACAATATCCTCTTTGTTCCACAAATAGCCAAAAGCCTTCTTAGTGTTTCTCAATTATCTAGAGATGACAACATTTATCTTGAGTTTTATCCTGATTTTTGCCTAGTTAAGAATTTGCAGGGACAGGTCCTACTAAGAGGAACAGTTGAGAATGGTCTATACCGTCTCCCTCGCCTAGCTGCGTCGTCCTCTTCTCCTTTTCCTAGTTGTCATGTTGCTTGTCTCGGTGTACGTACATCACTTCAGTGTTAGCATCATCGTCTTGCTCATCCTCATGAATCAATTCTACGTCGTTTAGTGTCAAGTCGACAATTACCTGTGTCATCTCATAAACTAGCGCATGTTTGTGGCTCTTGTCAACTCGGTAAAAGTCACAGATTACCTTTGCCAAGAAGAGACGAGTCATCCTCCAACCCTTTGATTTAATTCACTCTGACGTATGGGGTCCCTCTCCAGAATTATCCACTGTTGGGTGTCGTTATTATATCACTTTCATCGATGACTGCACCAAGTTCACCTGGATTTATTTTATTTCCAATAAATCTCAAGTTTTTTCTATTTATCAGTTATTTCTTCAACTAATCCAGACACAATTTTCTACTCAGGTTAAATCATTCCAAACAGATTAGGATGGTGAGTACCGTAATGTTTCTACCTTTCTTGAGAGCAAGGGTATCCATCATAGAGTCTCTTGTCCTTACACTCCCGAGCAAAATGGCTCTTCTGAGCGTCGTAATCGAGTTATTGTTGAAAAAGGTCTTGCTCTTCTTGCTCATTCTCACTTACCCATCAAATTTTGGGAGCAAGCTTTTCACACTTCTGTTTATCTTATTAATCGCACTATAACACCCATTCTCGGTTACAAGTCACCGTTTGAGTGTTTATATGGCAGATTACCAGACTATGGTTTCCTTAAGTCCTTTGGGTGTTTGTGCTATCCTTTCTTGTGCCCTTACAATACAACCAAGTTGGAGTATAGGTCCTTACCCTGTATCTTTTTGGGCTACAGTTCAAAACATAAGGGGTATGTGTGTTTACATGTTCCTACATCCCGTACCTACATCTCTCGATATGTCATATTTGATGAGTCAGTCTTTCCTTATCCTGCTCACTCATTGCCGTCCGTGTCGTCTGAATTAGATTCTTCAGGCTCGACTCCTCTATCCTTACTCCAACAGGCCGCGGTTGTATCTTCACCTCCTTTACTTGAGGCAAGCCACTCTAATGAGCGTGCTTCAGGTTTAGAAGTCAATTCAAATGAGTCTGCCCCCTTTATTGCACCTAGTCCAGTGTCGTCATCCTCTGATGCGACGAGTATAGACCATTCCTCAACATCTTCTTCCGGATCTGACCCTGCTTCACCACACAGCACGACAACTCCCTTATCTTCTGATCCAGCACCACCTCCATTTCCTCCCTATCCCAATGCCCCCACCTGGTTCGTGCTTCTGACAACTCATCCCATGTCATGCGCACACGCTCTTTCACCCATTCCCTAAAGCCAAAAGCCTTTGTCACCACAGAATATCCATTACCAATTGCTCTTACAGCTCATATTGAACCCAAACTTTCTCATCAAGCTGCAAAGAATCCTAATTGGCAGCATGCTATGCAGGTAGAATTTGATGCTTTAATGAAAAATGGGACTTGGGACTTAGTTCCTCGTCCACCAGGTGCTAATGTAATTGGGTGTAAGTGGATTTACATGATAAAACAAAAGCCCGATGGTTCTATTGCTCGGTACAAAGCTCACTTGGTGGCAAAGGGTTTTAATCAAGAAGCTGGTGTTGATTATTTTGATACTTTTAGTCCTGTTGTGAAGCCCACTACCATTCGTCTTATTTTGAGTTTGGCTATCACTAATGACTGGTGTCTTCGTCAGGTTGATATTGATAACGCCTTTTTAAATGGGGATCTTACAGAGACAGTTTTCATGGATCAACACCACAAGGCTTTGTAGCTCCTGATAAACCGATGCATGTCTGTAAGTTACGTAAGGCTCTGTATGGCCTCAAGCAGGCTCCAAGGAATTGGTTTCAAAAATTGACAGGTTCTCTCATTCTGCATGGATTTAAAGCTTCTGTTTCGGATCCATCTCTTTTTGTTAAGACAAATGGATCTCATGTGGTTTATGTCCTCATCTATGTTGATGATCTCATCATTACTGGATCTCATGCCACCTTCATTGATGAATTTGTTAGACTTCTCAACCGAGACTTCTCACTTAAAGATCTTGGTAACTTACACTATTTCTTGGGAATTGAGATTCATCATTCGAAGTCATCTATTCATTTATCCCTGCAAAAGTACATATGTGACATTCTTGAGCGCAGTCATATGTTCGGGGCTAAGCCAATCTCGTCACCTGCGAAACCTGGCTCACGCTTAACTACATCCGGTGACCCTCTTTCCGATCCGGCTTTATACAAAAGTATAGTAGGCGCCTTACAGTATATCACTATCACTACACCTGAGATTTCTTATGCAGTTAACAGAGTTTGTCAGTTCATGCACAAACCCACAGAGTCGCATTGGTGTGCCGTGAAGCGCATTCTACGTTATCTTAAAGGCACTTCATCCTCTGGTCTGGTTTTACACAAGGCTCGTAACTCTCGCCTAATTGCCTTCTCTGATGCTGGTTGGGCATCTGATCCTGATGACTGCAGATCGCAACATGGATTTGCCATTTACTTTGGCGGCAACCTTGTCAGTTGGTCCTCGCGTAAGCAGAAGGTTGTTTCTCGTTCTAGTACCGAGGTAGAGTACATGGCCATCGCATTCACCGCTGCTGAGTTGATTTGGATACAACAACTATTGCAGGAGATGGCAATCACGATTCAAAAACCACCGATCCTCCTATGTGACAGTTTAAGTGCGACCTTCCTTTCAGCAAATCCTGTTCTTCATCAGCGGTCCAAGCATATCAAAATTGACTACCATTTTGTACACGAACAGGTGGCTTCCAAAGATCTTATTGTTTGCCACGTGCGTTCACTGGATCAGATTGCTGACATCTTTACCAAAGCTATTGGCAATCATCATTTTCGTACTCTTCGCGACAAGCTGAATGTTCGTTCTCGATCATGAGCTTGCGGGGGGGGGGGGGGGGGGGGGGGGGCTATTGACGTGAATATTTGATTTGTAATGTGAGATTTCAATCCCTTGATTTGTGATTCATTGACTGATATGTAACGATAGGTTAGGATCCTGATTTCCCTGATTATAATCCTTGTAAACTATTTATACATTGTTAATGAGAAAAAGGAAAGCAACATTTTCACTCATATCATTCCAACTCTCATACGAAGGAGTAACATTCGAAGAAATTCCGGGGAATATGGTGGTGGTAAGATTTGATGAACAGAGCAAAGTTGAAAGAGTGTTGAATAGTGGACCGTGGCTGTTCATGAATCAAGGAGTTAACATACGCAGATGGGAGACAGGGAAGAGATAGGATCAACTTGATTTCAACAAGTTTCAACTGTGGATCCAGATTCATAACCTTCCCCTGGAGCTAATGAAGGATCAATATGCTGAAGGCTTTGCAGAAATGGTGGGGAGGGTTTGTAAGAAAGTCAAGGAGGAATCAGATATTATGAAAAAGAAGTTCATGTGATACAAAATTGAATTAGATATAAACTCCCATCTGCAGTCGGGAGTTGTCTTCAAGTATGAGGACGACGAAGGAGAATCGATTTGGATCTCATTTAAATATGAGAGGTTGTCGGTTTTTTGCGAAAGGTGTGGAGTGTTAGCGCATGAAACAAGTAGATGTAGCAGACCAGAAGAGCAAGGGGAGCCTGTAGAATTTGGCCAGTGGTTAAGGGCGGCTTCGAACCTCACGGTGGTGCCAGGAGTGAATCAGAATAAAAATAACAGAAGTGGGGCAATTTCCGGTGAGAAGGAGGGGATTTTCAGCGATGAAAGCGTGGAAGATGGAGAGGCACAGTCTGGGGAAATCGGAGAGTCAGATGGAGGGCATGCTCTTGGGAATGTGGATCACAATAATCATTATGAGCCGCCTTCAGCAGTAATGGGACTATCAATGGTCGGGGAAAACAAGGATTTCAAGAATAGTCCGAACGTTCCAGAAGATCTCCATTCTGTGGAGGTGCAGTGGGCAAATGTGGGCCAGGACTTCGGGCGATCAAAAAACTTGGACCAAAGTAGGCTGATGAAGGAGGGCCTGATGGGAGAGATGGACCAGGAGCGTAGTGTGGGCGAGACAACAAAAACAATAAGGAAGGATAAGGAAAAGAAGAAAGAGGTGGTCGGAGGTCATCAAGGGAGACAGAAACACTAGACATCTAAATTGCGATATCACTCTTATAGATTCAATGGACGGCAAGCTCACCAAAGCAAGGGGAAGGGAAGGTACTGGGAGATGGACTTCAATCATCAATCAGCGGGGTCTGCTGTGCAGCCTCACCGAATCCAATGAGGAACACGGTGTGCAACTGCCGAGGGCTTGGCCAACCTCGGCTAGTTCAAAAACTCACCGAGTTGGTGAGGAATCATAGGCCAATGGTGGTAGGATTACAGGAGGTAAAGATCGACAGCAGAAGGTTAGAGGTGATTCGTACAAGGCTAGGGTTTAAATTTGGGTACTCAGTAGAAAGGAGAGGTTTGGGAGGTGGTTTGGCGCTCTGGTGGGCAGAAGAGGTGGATCTCACTAATTGCTCATTCTCTCAATTGCATATTGATTCTGAAGTTGATTCAGGAGAGGAGGTCTGGTTTCGACTTACGTTGTTCTATGGTCACCCGTCAACGAGTCGAAGATATATTTCTTGGGATTTGCTGAGGAGACTGAGAAACCAGAGTGACTTGCCTTGGATTGTTTTTGGTGACTTCAACGAAGTGTGTTTTGTGCGAGAAGTAAGGGGAAGTAGAATTAGAGGGGAGTGGTAAATGAGAGCTTTTAGAGAATCCATGTTTGACTGCGGCTAGTCAGATATTGGTTTTAAGGGAAGCTCTTTTACTTTTTCGAACAAAAGGCGAGGTAGCTCGGAAACAAGAGCAAGGCTTGACAGGGCTCTGGCTAATGCAAGTTGTAGGAGGATGTTTCCAAATGCTAAGGTAACTCATGTCTCAACTAGTACATATGACCACGACTTATTGTTAATCGACTTATTTGTCTATGCGAGATGTAACATGACCAACTCATTTAAATATGAACCTATGTGGCTAAGGAGGAGTGACTTTAGTGAGGTGGTCAAAGATGCCTGGGAGAGGTCAGGGGATGATAGCCAGCCGCTGTCTAGCAGATTGCGTGCGTGCGGTGAGATGATTAGTAAATGGAACAAGGAAGCTTACGGCAGTGTCCAACAACGGATGAAAGCTCTTAAAGCCAAATTGGAGAATACAAGGAAAGTTTTTAGATCGGATGAAATGGTGGTTGAGGAGGCGAATGTAGCTGCTGAACTCCACAAATGGAGGTTAAGAGAAGAACTTCTTTGGAGACAAAGGTCGAGGGCGGAGTGGTTATTGAAAGGAGATCGCAACACAAATTTTTTCCATGTAAGAGCCTCGCACGGGAAGAAAGTCAATAGAATTGACAAGTTGAGGAATGATGAAGGAGAGTGGCTGACCGAGGAAAGTGCCATAGCCTATCAGATCAGAAACTACTTTGAGAGCCTTTTTAAGTCGTCAATTGAAGGAGATCAGATAGAATGGAGTTGTCATCTGACTGGTATTCCTTGCAAAGTCCCCCAAGTTGCCACAGATAAATTATGTGAGCCTGTGACAGAAATAGAAATTAAGGAGGCAGTTTTCCAAATGAGTCCGATAAAGGCGCCAGGGCTAGATGGGTTTTCGGCAATCTTTTATCAGAAACATTGGCATGTAGTAAGGGGAGCAGTTATAGCGAAAGTTAGCAAGTTTTTCAAGGATGGAACATTAGAAGAAGGGCTGAACGAGACTATGATTGTTTTGATTCCAAAGTGCAAGAAACCAAAGAGGGTAGAAGATTTCACGGCCATCTCATTATGTAATGTGTTCGTTAAGATTATCACTAAAATCCTGGCCAAAACCGTCTTAAGTCAGTTCTGCCGACAGTGGTGTCAGAGGCCCAGAGTGCGTTTGTACCTGGTAGGCTGATTTCAGACAACATCCTCGTGGCGCACGAAATTTTGCACTATATCAAGACAAGGAGGGAACAGAAAAGGGTCACTTTTTGCTAAAATTGGACATGAGTAAGGCGTACGACCGAATTGAATGGAGGTTCTTGGAGGAGATGCTGGGTAAGATGGGGTTACTAGCGAAGTGGATACAATTAACAATGGAATGTGTTAAATCAGTAAGGTATCGGGTGAAACTCAATAATCAGGTGGTAGACATTCCAAGGCTAGAAAGAGGACTCCGTCAAGGTGACCCTCACCTAATTTAATCTTATTGCGCTCTGAATGGATTTCCATGAATATCGAGGCTGACTTGAGAAATATGAGATTAAGAGGGACCAGAATTTGTCGAGGAGCTCCACCAGTATCACACTTGTTCTTCGCAGATGACATCATCTTTTTTCTGAAGGCCACCATGCAGAACACACGCAGATTAAAGAGTAGATTAGAGGAATATTAATCTATCTCAGGACAAAAGGTAAATTTCGAGAAATCAAAAATTTTGTTTAGTAGAAATGTGCCAGCTGACATCAGATCAAAAATCATCCAAATTTTGGGGGTTAGGAAAATGGCAGCGCACACAAAGTACCTGGGGCTACCAGTGATGTTCAGCCACAACAAAATGGAGATGTTCAAGTTCATGATCGAGTACACCTGGAAAAGAGTGTTGGGATGGAGCACTACACCATTTGGTCGATTATGTCACTGACCAAAAAATGCCGCGTAAGGAGGTTTTCAGTCGCTTAAGGTCTTATGCGACTGAGGTCAGTGACATAAGGACCAGTCGCATAAAGGGTGTGACATAAGTAAAAATGCGACTCACTTATGAACATCAGTCACATAAGACTACTTGAGCGACAGACTAACTTTAGCCGCGTTAGGAGACATGTTAGTCGCTTTAGGAGGTCTATGTCCTCTCGTGAAACTTCCTTTTTACCGATTTGGTTTGACGCGTAGGTAAATTTTTGCAATGTCAGTCGCATTAGTAAAATTAATGTCCAAGTATACTCAGACGCGCAAGTCTGTTTTGTGGCCATTTTTAGTCGTCTAAGTTTAGTATCTGTGTTTTAATGCGTCACATAAGTTTATTTTTGTATGATTTTGTATTGGCTCGTAGTCGCATAAGACATCAATAACTATCTATATTGTAATTATATCTAGCACATTCAAAAATTACATGATTTAAGCTTATTCATAAACTAACTACCTGAAACAATCTACCAACAAGTTCAAAGAGTTCAACAAGTTCAATATTTAGTACACATTACACAACACCACATCAAAGATGTATTCAAAAGTTAAGCATCAAAGTTATCTAAAAGTGAAGCTGCACCCAAGTCACAGAGTATCCAAACCAAATGAAGCATCATCCGAGACATTGCCCATATGTCTTAAAGTCCATACTGCCCCCTTTCATCATTTCTTCCAAAGCCCTTAGTGCCCACGTCATGAAGTCCCTACTCTCATCCTTTGCCTTAATCAACTCTTCCTTAAGCACATGGTTAGATGGTCCACCTCTAAGGCGAGGAGGCCATCATTTCTTCCAAAGCCCTTAGTGCCCACGTCATGAAGTCCCTACTCTCATCCTTTGCCTTAATCAACTCTTCCTTAAGCACATGGTTAGATGGTCCACCTCTAAGGCGAGGAGGCCTCCTTAATCAGCTCTTGCTTGGTTGTAGTGCTCCCAGCAACCATTTCCTTGCTGTATTTTGTGTTATTAGGTGGCTAGTCTTTAGCTCTAATGCTGTCAACAAAAAATAATGATGTTATACAATTTTTTAAGAAATCAAGTAGGTTGAATCATAGTTATTGTACTAAATATGCCAAAGAGAGGATAGATATTACCTTCAAGCATACATTTCCTTTATCTCAGTGTCTCTTTGTCTTCTTTATTTTTGATTACAAAGCCTGGGAAACAACAATTAGGAACAAACAAAACCAGACCAAGGAAAACTAAACACAATAAGGACTGGAAAACTCAAACGTCATCATCGGCGATGCCAGCGTTCAGCTCAGACGTGTATATTTCAGCTCAGATGTCATCATCGGCGATGCCAGCGTTCTCCATCTCAGACCAGAATCTCGAATCAAAAGGCTTCGTACTTAAAAGAACCATAGAGGATCTGAATCTCAACCAACTGAACTCCATCTTCGTAGCAGTCGGGTTCCCAAAGCGGGACACGGAAAAGATCCGAGTGGCACTGGCTCACACCGATGCGATGTTATACCATGGAATCTGTTGAGGAAGGCGGAGATCTGGACGGAGTGTGCGAAGGAGGAACAGTCCATAGGGCGAGAGACGGCAGTGTAGAGGAGAGAGGGCGAGAGACGGCATTGTAGAGGAGAGAGGGCGAGATGGCGAAGAGGGAAGATCGGTGTAAGCTGTGGTGAAAATATGTTGAGCGGCTGTGGCAAAATTTAGGGTTTGACTTAAAGTTGCCATGAAAATTTGATGGGCGGGTATATTGAATTATTTCCCTCCTGGACTGAGTTTTGGCCCAAAATGAGATTTTAAATTTGAAGTCGTCGAGTTTAACATGAATGATGTCTATCCTTAGCATAGAAATTTTAATTTTAAGTCAACAAACTCCTCATTCAAAAAAAAAATCAACAACTCCAAACAGTCCCACGAGACATCCGGCTGGCATATGGATAGAGCTATAGAGGTGTCACCGTGACCACTTTCTTACTAGACATTTTGTCAGTTGTGTAAGGAAAAAAACATTTGTCCATTTCTGTTTCACATAGAGCATTACTTCTTATCCCTCCAAACAAACACGCATACTCCCTAATTTTACAACGCCACTTTACATTTGTATCGCCATTTTAATGCTCAAAATGCACTGGTTAGAATAAGTAAAAAACAATTTAGTATGCTTTAAGTTGAAGTGAAATTAGTCACCCAATTTAGTTTACAAGTCAAATTTGACATCCATTAGTAACATGAGAATCATCTTCACTAAATAGTCATGCATTAGGTCGAATCATCATACTTCTTCACATCTTAAATGTACATGATCATCAACTTCATCTTTACAGTGCCAATAGTCTTCATCTTCATCCTCTTCTTCTTCAGATCCCAAACCAATTCCATCATCATCTCCATCTCCATATGCATAACTTTCTCCATCATCCACATGCATGGCAACATCCTCATCCATACCTTGTACACTCATCTCATATAAATATCGAAATGGAAATGCATCCCTAAGAATCTCAACAGTGGGATTTGTGTTATAAGTACCGCTAGATGAACCTATTCCTCCACTACTCTCGTCCAATACATATTGTTGTCTCAACATATACACAGATGATGCGTAGCACTACTACTTGTTTCTCCGTATCTCTCCTTAAGCCATTCTTGTCTCAATTGATATGCCGAAGGTTCAATGATAGAGTAGTCACACCACTGAAAAGTGTGAAGCAGAATCATACAAGTCCGAATATCAAGCCAATGTCCAAAATCATTTGCACTTGGAGGAAAGACATGTTTGACTAGCTAGCAGAAGTAACTTTGTGGCAAAGCAGCATAAGAATTGCTTACAAGTTAATTTTACCAGCAAAGTACCATGAATGCATTGCAAGGCTTCCAAAGGCCATGATATTAGCAAGCGATGACAGTCCGTGGATCATGCCAAATTTCTTGTTCATGGCTGCAAGCTTTGGGTTTTTCTTTGCGACTTCTCTGTTCTTTGACCACCCAACCTCATCTCCAATGTTCTGCTCCCGCTCAATCTTGTGCCTTTGCTTCATCATCTGTTTAAACCACAGGAAGATTGTAAGTTAGAATTGAGCTTGTATGCATTTACTTTCTTAAGTAATAGATTAAAAATGCATCAACAGTGACATTAATGTACTAAAATCATACAGATCAGTTTTAGAATGGAAAATCAAGTAGACATGAGGTTATCTAGTTTTACTTGCTCAAGTAAAAGACTAAGAATACAACATAGTGGACATGTACGTATTATAATCATATAATCATGTTCTAGGATGAAAAAGTAAGTTAGAAATGAGTTTACATGCAATCTGAATTTTAATATAATTGCTGAAATATTTTATTTTAAAAGACATTATAGAGTTACGCAGTACACTTGTGAGGTTGGCTAGAGTCATCTACAAGTGATAACTATGTTAAATAATGATCTAATCAACCTCTAGAAAAGAGAACCAAGGTAATAAGACATGTGTAATAAGTATT